>MU224930.1:1944795-1971292 GCA_018584345.1 Thuja plicata
TATACATATATATATATATATACATATATACATATATACATATATATATACATATATACATATATATATATATATATATAATAGAGGGGTATCATTAGCCTTTCTCACAATTCTAGTTTCAAATATATAATTCTTCACCAAAGCATCATGTAGACACCTAAAATTAATCAAGACAATTCAAATAGAAATGAAGTGAGCAAATCAAGAAAATTCATAAATTAATTGAATTATTACAAGCCTTTGGACTAATTAAATTAAATAATCAAATAATTGTGCAATTGATTTTAATCAATTAGTTGCATAGTTAAAATTAAATTAATTCCAACCCCTTCAAGGGTACACATGGCTAAAAGAAATTCAATAAATAATTTCATTAATTCCTAAAAATTTTCACCCATCACATGCGCAAATCATTTTCAGCCAATGAGAATTAAGAATGTAGCTCACATGCATAAAGCCCAAATTAATCCTCTATCACACATCTTGGAGTTGCATCTTGACCACTCATTTTGTTCCCTTATTTGAAACCATCATTTAAATTGTCTTAACCTTTGAGACAATTAACCTAGACTAGCCCTAATGAAGGTTAAATCAAATCTACCCCCTACCCTTGGGAAATCCTTTAAATAGAGGTTGTTTTGAGTGCAAAAGATATCACACACATTCATGAGCTAAGAATCATCACTATAGGAAATTTGATTTAGAATTCATAGCTTGCATTTGAGTTCAATTTGCATTTTAGTGATCATATTTGAAGCATTTAGAGTATTTTGTGAGCTAAATAGGCATTAATCATCATCAATAGCTTCAATTCTCATTTTAGTACTGTCGCTATGGATGCTTAAGCCGAGAGCATGTTATTTTCTTTCCTAGATAGAGAGCCATGAGATGCTCATTATTTTATTTTCAATTCATGTAGCTAATCTTTGTTAAATGTTTGTTGAATTGATTAGATAACAAATTAATTTCATGAAGGTATGAATTTCATATACACAAAATTTCTCCCACCATGGCCTCATTTCTAACCATTTCAGGAATATTTTGTGTATTTGAGTGTTTTGTTTTGTAGGATTTGAGAATTTGTAGGTAAAGTGAAGCGTACAGATGCAAAGTCATACGCCTTTACACAATGAAGTAGCATGCACATGAACTCTTTTGTCTCTGTCTTAACTTATTTAAGTACACCATACAACAAAGTGACACGTACGAGGGTAAAGGTTGATGCCTTTACATAGCAAAGAAGCACGTACAAGCACAATTCTGATGCCTTTACGCCGCAAAAAGACACTTAAAATGATTCTTCTAATGCCTGCAAAGTTTCATTACGTGCATTTATTTTCTAAATAATGCCTTCTATCTATTGAATAGCACTTAGAAATGCAAATATGTGTGCATTTACAGTAAAGCTGTTCGTAGAACTGCTTAAAGTAGCATGTAGTAGGCCTTAAACTAGCGTATATCACTATTTGTTTATCTACAATTAAAATTTGAAAAATCAGTAATTGTAATGATAAATTTTCATTTTTCTACAGATGTCAACCCATAAAAAGGTGCGTAAAGAAGCTCATTACAAGAAATTGGAAGAAAATAGGGCAATTAGAATGTGGAACAAGGTAAAGTTGGCACAAACTTCTGATCAAATTTTTTTTAGAAAAGGAAAGCCTACATAGGTATTGGAGGATTGTAGAATTATATCAAATATTTTATAACATGCCTCATCATCAATTAGATACTACTTCCTTTGATGCTCCTTTGTAAATTGTTATTTTCAACTTGATTTTCACTAATTTGTGCAATTCCTTCAATTATATTTCCTTTACCTCATTTTGTATGATTTGTGTTGACTAATTTGTTGGAGAAGAGGATGCTAAGTATCTGGAACTCTAGGCACTAGGTGAGTAAAAATAAAATAAACATAAAAAAATTTCCTAGCCTTTGCTAGCTTCAAAATGAGGTATTCGTACATCCTTTTGCATTTGCTTAAATTGCAGCATGTCAAAGTTGAAATATAGCTAATTAGAAACCTATTATTGTTCATCAAAGGATACATTAGGCCTATGCTCTCAACTGTTTAAGTTAATAAAAATACCAAACATGTAAAATTTGGTGATATAAAGAAAGGTTGGAAAGAACAAACACTAAGATAAACCTCCTTTTTTGTGGAAGTGAAGTGTTAGGTATATGTTCTTCACTCTTTGAGTGAATAAAAAAGCCAAAAACAATTCAAATCCCTTAGTTTAAAAGGTGGAATGAAAAATTGATAATTGTGTTTAGAATTGATAAAATAGTAGGGATATGCTCTTCACCTTTTTTTCAATCAAATTCCCAAACCTATTTGAGCATTTCTCTTTCTTTCTTTACATGAACATGCTAGAAAACTAGTGGGCCTGCCTCCCAAGATTTTCCTTTTCGATGATGATAAGAGGGAATGACCTAAGTGGGATACAACCATTTTAGCCATGGTAATATAACTCACTATAATAAAAATTCATTCATCCTTAATGGGGTGAGCGACGGAAGGAATTGAGAATCAAACCTCCTCTAGTAGTCCTTTGGGATTACGCTAAATCATGTTTTTATGTGTGTAGGATGACTCTATAAGGGAGAATGAAACTATAAACTTTTTGAATGGAATCTTGAATACAACCTGGTTAAAATAGCAATGCCTACCTACTAAAGTTATTTAAAATCCAAATTTTTCCATAGGTAGATTGCTTGGAAGATTTGCATGTGAAAGACCCGTGAAAACGATAGAAAAAATACACTTTATGTGTAGAGTAAGGGTTAAAATTTGTGTTGTTGTGAGTTGTGGTTGATGTTTCATATTGAAAAAGTATTACATTCATCTAGATCTGATCACACCTTAAAACTTTTAAAATTTAATCAAACGGTGATAAAAAACAACATCACATTCTTGTTTTGGGGCAGTTTGACAGATATAAGAAGAGAAGTAACGCTTACTAATTGAAAAGTGGCACTTATAAACAACCTTTTACCACTTTTTATCAGACACGTAGCATGTATAGGTAGAATTTTACCATGTATGAGCCAAGAAATAGCACGTACCAATGTGTTTTAACACTTACAAGCTACATAAAGTAGCACACCTAAATAGACAACCAATGCGTCTTGCTTTTCTAGTGAGCACGTACAATGCTTTAAAGCAATTCCTACAAGATTTTAATTAGCACATACAGACTTAGAATCTAAAACAATGAGTATCTCCTAGGGTTGTCAGAAAATTTTAGGGCCATATTTGGATACCCTTCTGGAGTACTTTCTGCCCAAACTATTAGACTCGTTATATCCCATCAGATTGAAGAATTTCAAAATTTATTTAAAGAGATTGATCAAAAGGGTGAACTAAAGATATTTGTTTGATGCTAATGCCTACTTTCACAAGATCTCACTAAACCAAGGTGGCCTTACAAGTAGATGAAACTTATCTTAGGCAAGAATTCCCCTTTCCAAGTGATAGACTAGCTTCCTCACAACAACCTTTTGAAACTAAAAAGGAAGAATAACCAAGCACAATGTCTTTCCCCTTTGGACACATGGATCCCAAACTTATCAATCATGTCAACATTGACACCACCAACAACCAAAATAGTGGAAATAGGGATACCAACAATAATGGAATCAATGAAGGAGGAAATGATCTTAACAATCAAGGCATGAACAATAATAGAGGGAATAGGGACCCTCAAGATGAGGAGGCCACTGGTGAAAAGGTGAATGAAGTGATTCAAAGTATGTTCTATATGAAGCTCATGGAGAAAGTGATAGACATAGATAGGGAGAAGTATATCTTTGACCTAGCCCAAGAAGGGGTGAAACTCCCCCGTGATTATGATATGACCCATCTTAAGAAGAAAGAGGAGGATGAAAACCCAATTGCAATTATGAATAAAAAAATCAAACTTTTTAAAATAAAATTGGACAATATGAAGAAAATGGAAGCTCCAAATCCTTTCTCTATTGATGCTATATGCCTATTTTTGTTTGAAAAAAGCTTAACTATGATACCATTTCCTGCAAATGTGGTCTTTCCTAAATATGAAAAATACATGGGGGTATCCAACCCATAAGATCATTTTTAGAAAACTGAGAGGGGGGTGAATTAGTTAGAATTAGTTTCCTCACAATTATCCTACAGTCCCAAATTCCTCTAGATATATTTCAAAACAAAGTCAAACATATAATTTAACTTGGTGAAAATGTATTATGTATCTCAAACTTTAGTCAATAGTGTTTACCGAATGTCAGTAAATTAATACTATGATTACCGATCTATGTCAATAAAATAATGTGTAAAGTAAAATAACAACCCACAAAATTCATGCACATTGACACATAGATTTTTAATGTAGAAACCCTGCTAAGGGAAAAACCACCTAGGACTGGTAACCCAAAATATTTTCACTCTTTTGAGTTGAGATCGGTCAAGAGCGAACCCCATTAAAGGTTACAATGCACACTGTTAAATGTGACCTGGTTAGAGGATTTAAAACTAATAGTTCTCTCTTGACCATGCATTCACTATGGGGTCAACAAGAAAACACTCAACATTCATTTGAATGTTATAATAAAGACTTTCATTGTCCTACTTAGTTAAGATATTTATCTATAACAATGGTTAAATTGATACAGTAATGATCTGATTCAAATACAACTTTATTTTGTAGATTTTCAGATCTATGCTAATTACATAATACCTCTAATCAATTTGTTCACTTCAGTTCATCTGATTCACCATACTCTGTTCTGCTCAGTAATTCTCTTTCCTCTATTTTCTCAGTGATGTCTGCAGAAAATGCTCGGTTCTGTCTTTAACCAGTTTGATTAGTCATGCATAAACTTTGCATGTGCGCTTTAGCATATGTTCAAATTTATGTTTCATAATTAATCTCTTGTCTCTTATATAGACATCATGTCTCATTTAATTTTTATCCTTAAGATTTTGCCGCTTAATTTCCATCATTAATTTTACCATTTAAACCTTCCTCGATAGTTGTGTTAAAAACACGTTTCAATCTTTATCTTCCGATCTTCATTGAATTTTCATAGTTGTTTGATAAAAATAAAAAACATTATCTTTTACCTCAAAATCATCAATTTCCAGCTCAGCCTTCAAGTCAGCCTTAGTTTGAATTAAATGCTCGGTCAATACCTTGTTGAGTCAGTGATCCCTTGCTCAGTTATCATTGTGCTTGGTATAGACTATGTTTTACTTGGTGTTCACTGTCTCTCAGTGTATACATAACTCATCATTTTCTGACCACATAAACTTGTTTTGTTCCACATCTTCAATACATAATAAATGTTTTCCACCATAAAAATAATCAAATAATTTGAGATCAATGAGAATACATTAACTGATAATGTTTATCATCACATCTACAACTTGGTTGAATATCTCCAAATGACTTCAAAGATACAATCAGTTGTAGTTCATCAATCTCTCCCTTTGGCATTGATGGAAATAGAATATGAAATATGCAATATAAAAATATGCCATACAAAAAATACAAATTTTTTTTCTACAATGGTGAAAATTTTGTAGCTCTCCCTAGCTTGAATATATAAACCGTTTCAGTATTAAAAAATCACCATGCAGACTCTCCCTCTAGTTTTGACTTTTCTATTCTTGAATCTCTCTGTAGATTAGATATGTCTCTCACTTTCTCTTTCTCCCTTGGATGGATAGATGTTTCATTGATATCTCTCACTCCCTTTGCATTTCATTAATTTCTCTCCCTTTGACAACAATGCCAAAAAATAAATATACAACTCTTCAATAGCCAAATAAAATATCTCTGATGTTCGGTGCAGTAGGATAGGTACCTTGCAGTGTATTGATATCTCTATGTTAGTTTAGTTCAACTTTTCATCAACATGTATAATATTCTAATTTCATGTAGGTTGAAGCAACCTCCTAATCAACTTATTTAACAATATACAAGGGACAAACCCCTAGTCTATCTCTCAAGTACTCAAATGTATCCTTTAGTAAGGGTTTGGTGAATATGTCTGAAAGTTGTTCTTTTGATTGTACATATTCCAGTATTACTTGTTTATCTTGTACTTGTTCCCTCAAGTAGTGGTACTTGAGAGATATGTTCTTTGTCTTTGCATGCATCACAAGATTCTTTGAAATATTTATAACACTTGTATTATCACAGTAAATTATCATTAGGTCAGTGATCCCTTCATTCATTCCTTCCAGAAGTTGTTTTATCCATGCTATGCTCAAACAATTTTCATTAGTAGAAACATACTTTTCTTCTACAGTTGACTGAGATATGCATCCTTGCTTCTTTCTTATCTAATAACTAATCTTTCTCCAATAAATAATGCTCCACGAATAGTTCTCTTTCTATCATCAATGTTCCCAGCCCAATCAATGTCATTATAAACTTTCAGTTCGAACTTTACTTCTCTTTTGTACCAAAGTCCATAATCTTTAGTATTCTTCAAATATCTAAAAATTCTTTTTACAATAGTCATATGTGATTCTTCAGAATTAGCAGAAAATTGTGAAACTATTCCAACTATGTGTGCTATGTCAGGTCTTGTGTATACAACATACATCAATTTACCAATCATAGATCTTTACAAAGTCTGATTTATCTCAGGTGTCTTGTCTTCTTTTTTCAATTTTTATCCTATCACCATAGGTGTTCCGATTGGTTTTGATTCTTCCATTTTGAATGTCTTTATTACTTCCTTGATATATTTTAATTGAGTAATATAGATACCTGCAGTCTGTTGTAAAATTTGCAATCCAAGCAAAAATTTGATCTCACCAAACATTGACATTTCAAAAAATTTCCTCATTTCATTAGCAAATGAAGTGCATAGGTTGTCATTACCTCCAAATATAACATCATCAACAAATATTTCAGCAATAAGGGTCTTATCATCATTTACTCCTTTTAAATAAAAATTGTTGTTGTCACTTGTTCTAATAAATCCAATACTTATAAGATAAGACTGTAATCTTTCACACCATGCTCTCGATGCTTGTTTCAATTCTATAAATCTTTGTGTAACTTACATACCATATTTGTCTAATCGGGATCAATAAATCCTTCAGGTTGTCCAATGTATACCTCTTCTTCTAGTATTCCATTCAAAAATACAAACTTAACATCCATCTGATATACTTTGAATCCTTTATATACAATGTATGCAAGTAATATTCTTACTCCTTCAAGTCTAGCAACGGGTGCAAAAGTTTCTCCATAGTCAATTCCTTCTTCTTGTGCATACCCTATGCAAACTAATCTCTCTTTATTTCTGGTTACAATCCCATCCTCATTTAGTTTGTTTCTGAATATCCATTTGGTGCCAATGACATTTTTATCACCCAGTCTCGGTACTAATGTCCATGTCTTATTTTTCTGTATCTTTTCAATTTCCTCATTCATAGCATTAATCCATTCTTCATTTTCTAATGCATCTCTAACATTCTTATGCTCAAATTCACAAATTAAACAAGTGTTATCTCTTAACTTACTTCTTGTCATCATGCCTACTCTTTTATCTCCAATAATCTGATTTTTTGGATGATGTCTCCTTACATATCTAGCAAGTTTAGGTTCAATTCTTTCTTCTTCATTGTCTTCCTTTGTATGTTCATTGTGTTCTTATTCATGATCTTCAGTTTCATCATTTTCCTAATGCTCATTCTATGCTACTTGTTGCGCGGTGACATTACCGTGTTGCACAATAACCTTTGACATTTGCATCTGTATAGTATTAGGTTCTTCAATGTAGACAAATATACTATAATATAATGGTTCTTTCATGCTTTCCTCATCCATTTTCTCAGTAAATTCATCAATTTTCACATTTTCACTTTCAATGATTTTGTTAAATGTCTTGTTCAAATATTTGTAAGCTTTACTCTTAGTAGAATATCTAATAAATATTCCTTCATCACTTTTTGAATCAAATTTACCATTTTGATCATCTTTCAAAATATAGCACCGACTACCAAATATTCTAAAGTAGCTCACATTAGGTGTAGAACCATACCATCTTTCTTTAGTTGTACCCAGTTCAATGTGTAAACAACTATGTTGACTACTTCTCTCCAGTATTTTTGTGCAACATTATTTTTAATCATCAGTGTTCTAGCACAATAAACAATTGATCTATTTCATCTTTCAACAATTCTATTCTTCTTTGTTGTCCTTGGTGCAGAAACATGTCTTTTGATTCCATACTCGTTACAAAAGTTAGTGAATTCACGATAAATAAATTCACCTCATCTATCAGATCTCAAACACTTCAGATCTCTACCAGTTTATTTTTCCACTTTATCTTTATACCATTTAAACATCTTAAATGCTTCATATATTTCTTTTAGGAACATGACAATCATCATTCTAGAGTAGTCATCAACAAATAAAATCAATTATATGTCCCCATAATAGCTCTATATTCTCATTGGTCCACATAGCTTTGTATGAACTAACTCCAAAATGTCATTAGATGAAAAATTCTTGCTCTTGAAACTAGATTTTGACATCTTTCCCATTTTACAATTTTTGCACATTACATGGTCTGGTTTAGATAAGCTTGGTAAGCCTCTAACTTCTATTTTGCTACTAATCTTAAGCATGTTGTCAAAATTTACATGACAAATTCTTTTATGCCATAACCATATATCTTCATTCTTTTCCAATAAGAAATTAGTTTCAGCAGTGTCAAGGTAGAATAGGTTACCTTTAGATTATTCACCAGTGTCGATCAAATTTCCTATTCCATCATAGATTCTATCTTTTCTGTTTTCAAATGTAACTCAGTGACCTGTGTTATTCAACTGTGAAACACTTAATAGATTGTAATTAAGTCCTTTTACCCAATATGAATTTTCACATTTGATTTGATTGTTTAGCATAATAGTACCTTTTTCTTTCACTTGACAAGGTGTATCATTTCCCATTCTTACAGATCCACCATCATAGTGTTTAAGAAATCTAAATTTTCCTTTATCTCCAGTCATGTAATATGTACAGCCACTATCAATAACTAAAATATTATGTTTACTAACTTTAGAAATAAGTGTTGTTTCTACATACCTTTCATCTTCATTTGAATCATCCTTCAAAGATACAAACATTGTCTCAATATCTTCATCACTGTCAAAACCACTACCATTATCTTTATCTTCAGCAATGTAACAAAATTTCTTACCTTTATCCTTGTAATCTTGGTTATATCTTCTACCATACTATCAATTTCTTTTGTAGTCTTGGTCATCCTTTCTGTCATTAGATCTATCATTTCTTTCATCATTCTTTCTTTTAGGGCATCTTTTAGAAAAATGGCCAATCTCTTTACAGTTAAAACATATCAAAGGTATTTTACCTTTATATCTTCCTTTACCTTTGTATAATATTCTAACCATTAAGGCTTCAAGATCATCAAGTTCCTTTTCATCACTATCACTATCACTATCACTATCACTATCACTATCACTATCACTATTAATTCTGATTATTTGTTTGCTACTAGATTTACCAATTTTTAAAGTACACATAAATGCAGATTCCATAGATGGTACAATATTATTATGAAAGTTATTCAGCTCAAAAGAAATCAATCTTCCAATAAGACTATCAACAGTAATTTTATTTCCAAGTGCTACTCTCATTTAATATATTGCAGAGACTCCTATAGAATAAAAAGGCAATAGAGTTCTAAGAATCTTACTCACAATAGTATCTTCATCAATGGTTCCACCAGATCCTCGAATAGAATTCACAACTTCCTTAAGTAGGGTACTGTACCATGTTATGTTCTCTCCTTCTTTCATTGTCATATCATCAAACTTTCCTTGAATACTTTCATCTTTAGCTCTCAGTACATTTGCATATCCTCCATAAATTAGTGTAAGATGATCCCACATCTGCTTGGCAGTTTGACATGTCTTGATATCCTTAGATTATGCATCAGTAAGTTAAGATGAAATCTCCACCATTATAAGGTTATGTTCATGTTTTTCTTTCATCTGATTTATAGTCAAAGGTCCAGAAGGTAGAATGAATTCATTTTCCAGATAATCTTCAATGTTGTCTTCAATTCCTGATAGGTGTAGTCTAATTTTCATTTTCCATCTCAAGAATTTATCCTTTTTCAACTTGGATGCATCTCTTTTATACATCTTTTGATCTTTAGCTTAAGTCCTTCAAAACTTTCTTCTAAGCACTGTATGCTCTGATACCAATTGTTAGAATAACTGGGGGTGAATAGGTTAGAATCAGTTTCCTTAAAATTATCCTATAGTCCCAAATTCCTCTAGATGTATATCAAAACAAATCCAAACATATAATTCAACTCCGTGAAAATGTATTATGTATCTCAAACTTTAATCAATAGTGTTTACTGAATGTTAGTAAATTAATACTGTGATTAACGATCTAGGTCAATAAAATAATGTGTAAAGTAAAATAAAAATCCACTACATTAATGCACATTAACACATATTTTTAAAGTGAAAACCCTGCTAAGGGAAAAACCACCTGGAACTAGTAACCCAAAATATTTTCACTCTTCTGAAGTGAGCTCAGTGAAGAGACAACCCTGTTAAAGGTTACAATGTACACTGTTAAATGTGACCTGGTTAAAGGATTTAAAACTAACAGTTCTCTATTGAACATGCATTCACTATGGGGTCAAAAATAAAACACTCAACAATCATTTGAATGTTATATTAAAGAATTTCACTATCCTACTTGATTAAGAGATTTATCTATAACAATGGTTAAACTGATACAATAATGATCTGATTCAAATATAACTTTTTTTTGCATATTTTCAGGTCAATGCTGAGTACATAATACCTCTAATAAAAATTTTCACTTTAGTTCATCTGATTCACCATACTCTGTTCTTCTCGATAATTCTCTTTCCCTTGTTTTCTCGGTGATGTCTGCAGAAAATGTTCGGTTCTGTCTTTAACCAGTTTGATCAGTCATGCATAAACTCTGCATGTGTGCTTCAGCACATGTTCACATGTATGTTTCATAATGAATCTCTTGTATCTTAAATAGACATCAAGTCTTATTTAATTTTCACCCCTAATATTTTTCCGCTTAATCTCCATCAATCATTTTACCATTTAAACCTTCCTTGACAGTTGTGTTTAAAACACTTTTCAATCTTTGGCATGCGATCTTCATTGAATTTTCATTGTCATTTGATCAAAATAATAAACTTTATCTTTCACCTCAAAATCATCAATTGCCATCTCATAATTCTAGTCAACCTCAGTTTTAATTAAATTCTTGGTCAATACCTTGTTGAGTCGGCGATCCCTTGCTCGATTATCACTGTACTGGGTAAACATTGTGTTTTACTCGGTGATCACTATCTCTTGGTGTATACAGAACTCGTCATTTTCCAACACATAATATTTGATTGTTCCACATCTTCAATATATAACAAATGTTTTCCACCATAAAAATACTCAAATATGATGACATGAATGACAATACATTAACCAATAATGTTTATCATCACATCTTCAACTCAGTTGAATATCAACAAATGACTTCAAACATACAATTAGTTGTATTTCATCAATCATTTGAGAGAGTTGTTTGCATTAAGCTTGGATTTTATGCATGATATTACTTATTTAATGCGAATATTCCCAAGAAGCCTTGGAGGACCAACAATGGAATGGCTCTAGAAATTACCCTCCAAAATGAGAACATTTGAAGAGTTGGCATAAATTTTTTTCACTCATTACTCATACAATATCAAACATGAGGTCACAATGATAAATTTATGCAGAACTAAAAAAAACAAGGGAGAATAATTTATAGTCTTCTTGCTAAGATGGAGGATGGTATTTAATTGATATTCTATAAGTATGACCGAAAAAGAGAAAATGGGTATCTTCCTAAATAGTTTAAACACAATCATGAATTATTGGCTACAATTTTAATGCCCGCCTACTTTTGAGAAGATCATTGAGAATGGGATCACCATAGAGGAAGTTTTGGTGAAGAGTGTGGAGATTAAGCTTTTTAAGGAAAATAATAATTTTCCTAATAATTCCAACAACAACAATCAGACTTCCAATAATAATGATCACTTTTGGCTCAAGAATAGTAACAAGGGCCTTGTCAATGATGGAGCTGTTGAGGCGAAAATTTTTAAATCGACTCCTTTCAATCTCATGAGATCTTCTAATCAAGTGAATAATGTAAATCAAACAATGAAGGTCCCATTCAACAACAATGACAACAACAAAAACAAAAACAACATGCAAAAAAAGAAAGAGGATAACAAACCAAGAGCGTTCTTTGGCCCATCACCAAGAAGGAAGTTCACACCCTTGGGTGAACCACTTGAGAATGCTTTAAGGACTTGCATTGCCAGTAAATCATTGTCCTACCAGAATCAAGGCCTTACGAACCACAAATTAAACCATCATGGTGGAATGACACTCATTATTGTAAGTATAATCAAAACAGAAGGCATAAGACCAATCAATGCATGAGATTAAAGCATGAGGTGAAAGACTTAATAGATAATGGGATAATCAAAGTGGAAGGGCCTTAAAAAAATGAATATCACGTGGCATTTTAAGATTCCTTTCTTCAATCATGAGAAAGGGGAATATTCCAATAGAAATCAAAACAAAAAAATAGGAAATGACAAGGTTAATTTTGCACATAGCTATGATAACGTAATCAATTCCTTATCAAGATATGAGAATACTATAAATGTTGTGGTTGTAAAAGATAATTCATCTAAAGAAACCTCTAATTTTGTTACTAGGGGGAAAGCATCAAAGATAACCTTGCAAGGAACTACCCCTAAGACTATTGGTCCTAATCAACCATCTTCTTCTCAAAGGCAATATAATATTTTGGATCAATTGTAAAAGACACCTAGTCAAATTTCAATCCTAGAGTTGTTGAATTCTCACCAAATCATAAGGAGATATTATAAAAGGATCTTGTAGAGACTATCATTCCCAACAACCTAGACATGGATAGATTTCAAAACATGGTGGTTCATCTCATTGCACCTCATTTTTTGTTCTTTTCTGAACAAGATGACATGTCCATTAATCAGCCCCAAAATCTTCCGCTGCATACAGAGGTTTTGATACAAAAACACCATCTCAAAAGAGTCATTATTGATGGGGGAGTTGGTCTAAACATTTTACTTTGAGTCTAGTCAAAGCCTTAGGTTTTTCTGAAGGTGCCATGGATCCAAAGAAGAAAGTCACTATTAAGGCCTATGATGATGAAGAAAGGTCTTCTAAAGGAATGGTGGTTTTTCCTATTCAAGTGGGGCCAATAAAAAAGATACCATTTTCCAAGATTTTGACATGAATTTAACATATAAAATATTGCTAGGAAGACCATGGATTCATGAAATGCAAGTTGTTCCCTCAACATACCATCAATGTATCAAGTTTCCATACATGGGAGAAGAAATTACTATAATAGGAGATTGTTGGGATTAATGGGAAGTGTGTACTGAGAGGGGAGGGGTGAATCAGTACCTCTAAAACTTTTGTATCCTTTAATCAATTAACCTTTGTAATCAATTGTATATCCATTCAATCTAATCTATACTATCTTGATGTGAGTTATATCAATTCATAACATTAAAATACATGTGAAAATTCATAAAAACAATCATGAAAGAAATTTGACACATAACACAAGATATGATATCGTAGAAAACTCCTGTTAGGAAGTAAAAACTGTGATGGGGATGACACCCACAAAATCTTCAGTATTTGTAGATTGGAAGGGGACACTTAAGGCTTACAAATTGATCACTTCTGAAGATCTACCCTTTTAAGAGTATCAGTGGAATCATGTTAAAGTCTACTCTAGTAAGAGCTTTAGCAACAGTGTTGAGTGTGCACTCAATTAAGAGATTTGTAGTTGGGATGTTAAATCCACCTTCCTTGAAAGGATTTTTACACTTTCCTCCACTTGTTACAATGATAGAAAATTACAAATCAACCTGGTAAATGCAATCTCCTATTTTTGATACAAATCCAATTTAGTTTACATGAAAAAGATTATCACCTAATGTGATTGATTAATACTTCTGATTCTCAGTAGCCTCTATTCTTGGTTCTTGCTAACCAAATTCACCTTTTTCTTTTCTTGTTTTTGAAACTTTAAATCTAATCCATAAATGTGCTCGTTGGCTTCATTGATGTTCTCCTCTCTATTCACATCATCAATAATGAATGATTACATCATATATTTATAATATGGATTGATATCATCAAGTTTTGAGGAAAAAACAATGTTAACTCTAAGATCAGGTTTACAACTTGTACCTTGATCTTCTAGTCAATGTGTTTTAAATTAGTTAGAATTATTAAAGAACTTACATTCATGTTTCTTATCCCTAAATAAATGGATTTATAAACAAATCAATATCCTATAAATAGACTAATCTTTCTTTGTTTGACGTGGAAGTCAGATCCACTTTTTGCAGGCTACAACTGACTTTCAATTTCTATCTTTTGGTTATGCTCTAACTGTCTTTCAGTTTTGTTCTGTCGGTTTCTCTTTAACTGTCTTTGGTTTGCACTTTATCCTGTATGTTGGGTTCCTCTATTGGGTTCCTCTTTATCCTTCTATTTTTCAATTTCAATGTACATACTAAGTTGTGTCATCGGTTCTTTGCACTTGGTCATCTTCTATGATCTCTTTCTATCTTATCTTCGGTTTACTCTATCCTGTCTTTCGATGTATGCTTACTGAAAGTGTTTTTTTCATACTAATGGAAAATTAATGTCATCAATCTCCCCCTTTGACATTAGTATCAAAAACTTATATGTTCAAAATACTAACAAAATGTTAAGTATATACAACATATATAATCGTTCATCATTTTAATGAATCCCCCTATGTATATGCTGATATATCTGTACATATGATGTCTTTCCTTATACATATCTTTTTCCATATATATATATATATCATTTTCTCCATATGAATATACATATACATATTTATCCCTTTTGTTTTGTGTAGTACTCATATCATTTTCCCCCTTTTTTGATATTAAGGGAATAGGTCTATACCTTAGAGCTTATAAAAAATGTGGGAATGGGAAGACTTCATATCTTCCATCATTTTCTCCCTTTTTTCTTTTAGGTTCTCCAGAGCCATGTGCTTGAGTGTGATCTTTGAGTGCATGTCATAGATGTTGTCTGCTATAGACATCTCGGGAGGTGCTATCAGTTGCCTTTCTGAACTGATGTGCTATTGGAGTAGTGTAAGGTTTGGTAGAAGTTGATCTTGGAGCTCGGTGACTTCTTCCCTGAAGTGTGTCTCTGCTTCCCACAGTTCCTGCCTTAACCTTTTTATCTCTATGATTTTCTCATAATGCAACTTAACTGCATTGTCTCCATCAGTGGTTAATATTTTTGCACTATTTGCTAGATCTGTATCCAACTTTGCAATGTTGTCACTATTCTCTTTAGTGAAATTTTCTACTGTGCTTAGTTGTTGAATTAAGGTTATAGATTCATTTATGATTGGATCTAATTTAGTAATGAATTTTGATAGCTTTACCTTATTGACTGCCACTTCTTGGATGATGTTCTCAATAAGCTTTTGTTGGTACTTCAGCTCTGCTCTCTCCTTAATTGCCTTCTCAATATCAATATTCTAATTTTTTATTGCTTTGGTGAGAGTGGCTAATTTATCTAGAATGGGATTATTCAGATCCATATCAATATCAGGCACAATTTGGTGTAATATGTTCCATGTTATTTCTAGTACCACGAAGTCCCTGTGCTAGTTCTCAGCTTCTCTTGTAATGCCTTCCTTTGGCATATTTCACCGTATTCTTGTAATGCTTCAAAATCAAGTGTAGATGGGTCACATTTTGGTATTTCTATAAGTTCATCCAAGGTGACTTCCAACTTATTCTTCTTTGATTTCTTCTTCTTCTTTTGTGAATCACTTGAGTGTAAAACCATTGCCAATTTCTCAGCTTTCTCAGTTGTGCTCGATGAAGTTATGTGTTGTGCTTCTTTTTGCTGCTTTGTATCAGTTTCAGCTTGTCGGGTGTCTGTAGATATCTCCACATTCACCTTCACATTGTAGGTAGCACCTTTGTCAGTTTCCTCAGGAGTGCCATCTTTCAATTTATCTCCTTCATCGATGTCCTTAGCTTCATCATTCTTTGTGTTTGCATTCTTTTTTGTGGTATCTACATCTTGTTGTTTAATCTCCTCGAGTAACCTTATTAGTATCAGTTACATTTAGAGTGTCTCCGATGTCTTTCTAACCATCATTTTTGTCCTTCTTCTCATCTTCCCTTGCATCCTTGGGAGTATCTTTTTTAGGTGATTTGTTTGATTCTTGCAGAATATTGATAGCTTGTATCAATATTGGCATGTTTCCTGGAATGTTTACTTGTGTAGTATCAAATTTTGTGCCCTGCTCATCAATTGTGTCCTTTGCAATAGTGACATCTTCATATTTATTAACTTCATCTACTGGGTCATCAGTAATGTCAATGATGTTTGTATCCATAATGTTGTTATTTTTTGTGTCTGGCCATGATTCATCTGCAACATCTGCATTCTTGTTTCCAGTTGTATCATCTTCTTCCTTGTCTAACTCAATAGATGTGTCATCTTGAGTTGCCTTATCAACATCTTGTTGTTGTAGGTCTTTCTCAGGGATTTCCTCCTCAGTAGGTCTATTTAGAATATTACACAATTTCTTATGGCTATCCTATTCAAGTTCTATAAGCTTTCCTTCGAGAAATTTATAGGATCTCAACTTTGGTGAGAACTCCTTTTTTTATTTCTCCATCATCTCATCTATTTCTACCCTCTTGGATTCAGGTGGCATGAGAGTAACAAGTACTCTTTCTCTTATTTTTTACTCATTCTTCAAAGAAAATGTCCATCTGGGGTATAGTCTATCTAATAGTTCCCTTGGTACCAAACTACCTTCAAATTGCAATGGTACATATTTGAATTTATACATTTTTTCTATGATGGCATCCTCTATTTTATTTAGATCTTGTGGATCTAATCTCAACCATCTTCTAATCTTTAAATCTGTAATAGATCCTGAGTTTGCAATAGATTTCAAAATGTCATCAATAGATTTTGGAGCTTTTACCTTGACACTTTCTGCCTCTATAGCTTCATCATTCTCGGTGTCTTCAATATCCTCTCAGGTTCTGATGAGCTTCCTTCCTCTTTTTTTTTTCCCTCTCTTTGGTATGGCAGCTTTCCTTTTGTATGTTCTTACCTTTCCTTTCTTCAAAGGTGAAGGAGTGGAATCCTTTGATGTTTGGCTTCTTGTTTTAGAATCAGTTGTTGTCCTTGGCTTCTTAGCTGGTGGAGGAGGTGGTGAATCTGACTCTATTTCCTCGGAGTCATCCTTTTCCTCAGTTTTACCAATAGATAATTGTTCTTCAGTTTCTTCCTCCTGTTCAAATTCTTCATCCTGTTTAGTTTCTTGTTTAGTTGTCGACAGTATTTTCTTGAGATTATTTACCATCTTGTCCTTTTCCTGACAATTTTCTTAACAACTAGGATAGTTTTTATTCTTTTCTTGGCCTCCTCATATGTTCCAAACTTGGGTTGTTTCTCATCTAGTGGTTCATTAATCAAGGCATCAATTACCTTAGTTGCAAGATCAATGTTTATCTCATACTCCAATGGTTGAAGCCATGTTGTCCTTGGTACAACAAGATTGATATATGTATGATTTGTATCAACCATAAAACATATTTAATATTTATATTTATCAATGAGTTGGTCAGGGATCCTTACCCTCCTTTGCATTCGGTCTTTGAATGCAGTGAAGTATTCATCCATGACTATCTCAAAATTTTCTCCTAGTGAAGCTATATGTTCACTGATCTGCATGGTGACCAGTTTGGTGTTGTCCCATTTCACATCTCCTACCAATGGGAATGTTTCTTGAAAGTAGAAGAAAATACACATTATGAGTGAGACAAACTTACATGTGTTGGAATTCTCATTCCTGATAGTCTTTAAGTTATCTTTCAACTGATTTAGCACAAGCTTAGATAAGTCTAATTGTGTTCCCTTCTTCACAATTTTGTATGTTGTGTCCACTGAACCGGATCCTATGATGTTCAATCTACTAGCTTGGAAGAATTTGTAGCCCAGAACGCATGTACCAAACTTCATCTCATCATCAGTTATGGTGGAAAATTTCAATCCTTTGCCATCCCATTTGGCTCTTGTCATCTTCTCAGTCTCGGACTTGGGTGGAAGCTGCAGTTCTTTCAGCTTTTCAATTATGGGTTAATCGGTGATAGCATGGATAACATCTTAGGTTATCACCTTTAGTTCATCAAGCCATATCTTGTGATTATACATTCAGCTTAGTACTAATCAAATCCATTCTGTTTTGAAAAATTTCAAGAAACATTAGGTCATTGGTAAGCCCTTTTACTTCTATATTCTTTTTTTCATCTTTTAGTGTTCCATCTTTGTTGCATAGCTTCTTATAAGCTTCTTCAACTTTTGAATTTCCTATCACTGCAATCTTGTAGTGTATGAAAGATTGAATGTCTTCCACAAGAAAAACCCTAGCTGGTATTCACGAGAATTCTCCAGCATCATCGGGTTGTGAGGCAACCTTAGGATGAATCTTGTAGTTAGGTTCCTCACATGCCAAAGTCTTGATGAGCTTGAACTCATCCTTCTTTGTGTTCTTGGATTTCACAGTTCTTGATGTTGAGGCCATTTTTTCAGAATTTAGGGCTTCCTCTGAAATGCACAAAAATAGAGTTGTCAGTTCTGTAGAACTTACTATTTACTCTTGCAAATATTTCTGAAGTTCTTTGGAGTGTTGTGTGTTGATTTATGGTCACTCTATGATTCAGTTTCTTTCTGCTCAAAAATCACCTTGTTCTCTCTGCTCTGGTCATCGTGAACAATGAGTTGTTTTGTTGCCCTATTTATAGTTGATGCCCTAAAATGCATGTCATTAATTCTTACCACCTCCTTGGTGTATAAAGATAGATTTTGTTGGTGAAGAATTTATTTTCCTTCGGTGACAATCATAACGTTTCAGAGCAGTCGTTATTCCTTTTTCTTTTACCAGCGGTGTTCAATATTGCAAACCACTTGTTCACTTTGCTTGGTTATCGATGAGGCTCAGTTTACACTTAGAGACTTTGTTTTCTTTGTTTAACCAATGCTTCTCGGTAAGTGTACGAAGTCTTGGCTTTGAGTGTGTACCAATGGGTTTTGGTATATATACCTGATAGCATATTTGTCATAGATTTTAACAAGTAATACCATGATGCATCTTTCTTATGCTGATTTGGCATTTAAGAAATGTATTATGGAACTGATGTAAAATAATACATTAGTGTAATACAATTCCATAATTACTTGTTCTTCTTAGGTGGGGGTGGTGATGTCACCAGATCCATTGGATGGGGTGTCACCATTTGCGTTGCTCGGTCCAGCTTCATCATTGTTTGAATATTTTTACACATTTTGTCTCTTTCCCTCTAGATGTCTTCAATGGTATTTCCATAGGGACATGTGCTAGTCTCTGTCATTCGGTCTCTGCAGTCTTTCTTGAGATGACCAACTTTATGACAATGTAAGCATGCCATTCTGGGGTTATTCCATCCTCTAGACTTTCTAGTCCACTATCTCATACAGTTTGCAGCAATGTGACCAAATCTTCGACATGTTGTACAATTTATCCAAGTTTTGTAATCCCATACATATTGGTTACCAACTCTTTTCAATTGATAGGGAGTTTCTTGACCTTTAGGCTTCCATGCTTGCCTTTTCTTTTTCCAACATTCAAGAGTTGTGTTCCCATTCATTTTGCAAGTAGAAAAGTATTTTTCCATGTAGGTTTCCTTCCTTGGTTTTTTCATCTCAGACTTATATTCATATGCTTTATGTCCTTTCTTGTTACATTTATAACAAAATCATATGAATGAAGATGTAGATTTAGGAATACCTTTCATTTTCCCTTTGCATACATTTGATGTATGGCCTTGCATTCCATAGTGACCGCATGTCATCCTTCTTGGTCTTGGATTTTCATAGACATTCTTTGGATCAGTTTGATTTGATGATTCTCCATTCTCAGTAAAACCTAAACTGATAATGTTGTAGACTCTTCATTTTCCTTCAATAAAATCATCCATTCTTTTATTTCTTTCTTCCGCTTTCTTGATAATTTCATTATGCTGTTGTTGAATTCTTATTTCATGTCTCAACTTTTCATTCTCATCCCTTAGTTCACCGATAGCTTCTATTCTTTCAATGAGTTCAACATTTTTTTTTTTTTCTTGAATCATAAGAATAATCTGATTTTTAATCTCATGGTTATGGTCTATAAGTCTTTGTATTTCAAACTCTTTTTCTTGTAGCTTTTCTGTGATCTTTCTTCTATCATCAATAGCTAGCGTTCTTTCTTTCTCAACTTGTATAGAATTTTTCATGACATCAATCATCATTACCATCTATGTCTCTTGACCGATTTGTAGAGATTTAACTTGTCCAACCAGATGTATATTGATTTCAGTTAAGCTTGTGATGCTTTCTTCTGATGTATATGATGATTTTCTTGTAGTTGATCCTGAAGATTCAAAGAAATATGGTATCTCTTCCTCATGATAATCTGTCTAATTATAGTGAGATTCCATAATCTTTCTTTCATCTAACAGCTATCTCATGTTGATTTTGGCTTCTTTATACTGTTCATAAAACATATGAATTTCAAGCTTCTTATTCTCACTATTTTTATCAAGTATGTACTTCTCCATTGTATGATATTTTCTCTTAAGCCTTTAAACTTTCCAAGAAGAGACTTAGCTCTGATACCAATTGTTGGGATTAATGAGAAGTGTGTATTGAGAGGGGAGGGGTGATCAGTACCTCTAAAAATTTTGTATCCTTTAATCAATTAACCTTTGTAATCAATTGTATATCCATTCAATCTGATCTATACTATCTTGATGTGAGTTATATCAATTCATAACATTAACATACATGTGAACATACATAGAATAATTCATGAAAGTAATTTGACACATAAAACAAGATATGATATCGCAGAAATCTCATGTTAGGAAGTAAAAACTTTGGTGGGGATGACACCCACAAAATCTTCATTATCTATAGATTGGAAGGGGCCAATTAAGGCTTACAATTTGATCACTTCTGATGATTTACCCTTTTAAGAGTATCAGTGGAGACCCATTAAAGTCTACTCTGTTAAGAGCTTTAGCAATAATATTGAGTGTGCACTCAGTTAAGAGAATTGTAGTTGGACTGTTAAATCCACCTTCCTTGAAAGGATTTTTACAATTTGATCCACTTGTTAGAATGATATCAAATTACAAAATGACCTGGTAAACGCAATCTCAAATTGCTGATATAGATCCAATTTAGTTTTCATGAAAAATATTATCACCTAATGTGATTGAGTAATACCTCTGATTCTTGGTAGCCTTGTTTATTGGTTCTTGCTAGCCAAATTCACCTTTTGGTGTTCTTGTTCTTGAAACTTTCAATCTGATCCATAGATGTACTCATTGGCTTCATTCATGTTCTCCTCTCTATTCATATCATCAATAATGAATTATTGCATCATCTATTTATTAGATGGATAGACATCATCAAGTTTGGAGAAAAACAATGTTAACTCTAAGATCAGGTTTACAACTTGTACCTTGATCTCCTAGTCTATGTGTTTTAAATCAGTTAGATAAATTAAAGCACTTACATTCATGTTTATTATCCCTAAAGAAATGGATTTAAAAACAAATCAATATCCTATAAATAGAACAAGATTTCTTTATCTGACGTGGAAGTCAGATCCACTTTTTGCGAGCTACAACTGACTTTCGGTTTCTATATGTCGGTTATGCTATGACTATCTTTTGGTTTTTTCTATCGGTTGTTCTTTAATTGTTTTGTCAGTTTGCACTTTATCCCGTATGTCAGGTTCCTCTCTCAGGTTACTCTTTATCCTTCTATTTTGAAATTTTGGCATACATATTATGTTGTTTCGTCCATTCTCTTTGCAATTAGTCATCTTCTATGATCTCTTTCTATCTGATCTTCGGTTTGCTTTGTCCTGTCTTTTGGTGTATGCTTACCAAAAGTGTTGTTTGCATACTAATGGAAAATTAATGTCATCAAAGATGTAAATCATTTCCAATATTGCAATATTGTTAAGCCTATGAATGAATAATTCATCCCACACAATAGTTAAGGAGTTACCCCTAGTCCTCCTAGAGAGGCAAATAAAGAATATGGTCCTAGCTCAACTTTGGTCACTAACTCAAATCAGGACAAGACTAACTCATCTACATCAACTAAGGGTAAAGAGAAAGTTAGTTTTGTAGATGAAAATAGAAAGAGTACTAAGTTATGTGTTTCAAATCAAGAGGAGGGAGATTATAACCCCTCTAGGGTTGAAAATGAAGGAGTCCAAGAAACACATTATCAAAAAATGGACAAATCAATGAAGAAATTTGAGAAACAATGCAAAAATCCATCAAAAGGGTTATGGAGAGTATTCTTTGTCCTTGTTTGACTTATCTCTTTCTCCAAAATCATATGGGAGGCCAACTAGTGCTCACTCAAATGAACAATATAATGCCCATTTTGTAAGAGAAAGTGACAATTCATCAATAGAGGAAGAGTATAACATGGTTCTAAAATGGTTGTATAAAGATGAGGAGGCTTCAAGTTCCCATGTAGAAAGGGTTCAAAATGTTAGTATACAAACACATCAATATGGAAAAGGTTTTTAAACCATAAAAAAATGGGATATAAAGGAAGGGGACCTTTGGGCATAAGGAATAAAGGCTTTCTAGAACCCATACAACCTCCTTGGAGATCTAAGGATGAAAAATCAGGAATAGGGTACCAAGAACAAGGAGGGTGTTCAAACAACCTCATAGACTCCTATGAGAACATCCACGTGGTAGATTCAGAAAGTGAAGATGAATTCAATAAATATGAATGGGATTCCTTATCCAAAACTTATTTTCATGACAAGGCGGTGGATGTAATCCATACTTATGCTCCTACATTCAATGCAACCAACCAAACAAGTATTGATCAATCCTCAAGCTCTAATCAAGGGTCAAATAATTATCAAGAATAAGATTTGAGACAAGAAGAAAATGGAACTCCTTTGGTGGGTGATCCATGGGTACCTTCATGGTTAGGAAATTCAAATGTTAGGTTTAATCTATAAGCATTTTATCCACTAGAAAGATGAGAGGACTCAAGTGAGGAAGATTTTGATCCAAGTTCTATGTAACACCTTGAGCAAGCCCATGTCATAGATTTGAGGGATATAATGTAAAAAACCTCTAGTGAATTCATTTCCTTAAACCCAATGGATACAAATTTATCCAATTAATATTTATCTCTTATCCATCCCAAACTAATTTATTGGGACCTAGCCGTGCCAAATAAAATACTCTCTTTTCCTAATGATAATTCTTTGGTCTTATACCTCAATGCAGTGGAACCCTCTTTCACCAAAGAATTAAATCAAAGATTAGTCATGGAAGAAAAGGAATAATGTCTCAATCAAAAATAAAAATAAAAAAATGAAGTGGACTAGTGGTGAAAACCACAATATGGCAGTACTAGACCCAAAAAAAGTAAAAAAAAAAAAAGGATATTTCCGAAGGTGAAAACCCAACTATGGCACCAAAGGAAGAAATATTGGACACCTTTCAAGAGAATGATGAATAAATATCTCCTATTTTGATTGATCCAATAGAGAAGGTTAATATTGGCGCAGATTTAGAACCAAGATTCATACACCTTGAGTTTCATTAACTCCAAAAGAAAGGGAAAATTTCATCAAATTCTTCAAAGAAAAGCAAGTTAACTTTGCATGGTCTTATTAAAATATGCTAGGGTTAGATCCAAGTTTCATTTTGCATCATCTCAATATACAACCTTGGGTTAAGCTAGTGAAACAAAAGTTAAGAAATATGCATCCCCATAGAGCCTTACTAGTGAAAGCAGAGTTGGAGAAATTGTTAAAAGTGTGGTTCATAAGGGCTATAGATTATGTCAAATGGATAGCCAATATTCTGTAGATTTCAAATCATGATAAATCAATTATAATATATACATATTTCTAAGATATCAACTTGGCATTCCTAAAGGATGACTTTCCATTACCTAGCATTGATGCTATAGTGGATTTGATGGTAGGATACTCCATGTTTTCCCTTATGGATGCATCTAGCGGGTATAACCAAATTAAGATATCACATGAAGATGAAGAGAAAAAAAACTTCACATGCCCTTGGGGTACATTTTTTGGGAATTTTATGCCCTTAGGCCTCAAAAATGTTTGAGCTACCTATTAACGGGCAATGACTACAAGTTTTCATGATATGATGCATACATTTCTTGAAGACTATATTGATGATATTGTAGCTAAATCACCTAAAATGAAGGATCATATACCCATCTTGTAAAATATCTTCACAAGGATGGAACAATTCAAAGTTAGGTTAAATCCTAAGAAATGTGCGCACATTTGGGGTACAATCAGGAAAGTTATTGGGTTACATAGTTTCAACAAAGGGAATAGAAGTTGATCCTGAGAAAGTTCATGCTATCATGAAAATAGATGCACAAAATAACATAATCCAAATGAGATCATTGCAATGAAGGTTACAATCCATAAGAATATTTATTTCTCAATTGGCGGAAAAGTGTCATTCTTTCACTAGACTTCTACATAAAGACATAGTTTTCAAATGGGATGCACAATGTGAGGATGCTTTTCCCTATTGAAGTTATATTTGGTGAATCCACCCATACTCATGCCACGTATCAAAGGAAATTATTTACTCTTGTACATTTTAGAAACAAATTTCTCTTTAGGAGTATTATTGGCTCAAGAAGATAAAAATGGAAAAGAAAAGGAAATCTATTATCTTAGCAGAAAATTGGTCAAATATGAACTCAACTATAGCTTCTTTGAACAAGATTTCTTCGCGGTAGTTTCTTCCTCCCAAAAGATACGTCATTATATGTTGATGCAAAAATTTAAACTCATTGGTAAAATCTATCCTTTAAAGTATCTACTTAGAAAAACAACTCTCATAGGAAGATTGGCCAACTAGGTGATGGTTTTGAGTGAGTTTGATATGGAATATGTGGATAGAAAAGTCATCAAGGGACAAGTGATAGCAGACCAATTGGTAGAATCTCCACTAGATGATAACCATCCCATTCAAGTTGAATTTCTAGATTCAGAGATAATTAATGTGGAGGAAAAAACATGGAAACTCTATTTTGATGGATCTTTCACTCAACATGGATTGGGGGAATGCATTCTTTTGATTACCCCTCAAGGTTACACAATTCCAAAGTCCTGCAAAATTTATTTTCCATGTACCAAAAATATTTCATAATATGAATCCCTAGTTATTGGAATTAAAATGGCTTTAGAATGGAAGGTGATAGAAATGCAAGTGTATGGGATTCTCAACTAGTCATAAACCAGATTAATGATGAGTATAAAAAAAAGATGACAAGTTGATGCATTACAAGAGGATGATAGATGATTGGAAAAAATAATTTGCTTTGATAACTTTTGAGAAAATTCCAAGGGATAGAAATAGAGCAGTAGAGGCCATGGAAACCTTAGCCTCTCTTCTTCAAATTCCAATAGAGTATGCTAAATATGAATTCTTTGTGGAAGAGTTGGCGAAACTAGCATTTGACCTTCCCGATTCCCAAATCATATGCCTATTAGTTGGACATGACTCACCTTGGTATGGACCTATTTTTGCATACCTACAAGACCAAACTTTACCCTTGGACCAAACTCGCAATCAAAAGAGACATTTCATATGCCAAGCTTCCCATTACACTATCCTTTTTGACACATTGTATTGCAAGAGTCTTAATGGAACACTTCTTAGGTGTCTAGAGAGTGAGGAATCAAAATTATCTTTATGAGAGGTTCACAAGGGGATATATGGGTCTCACTCTAGTGGGTTACATTTAGCTAAGAAAATATTTCCCATGGGATACTTTTGGCCAATTCTAGAGAAGGATGCTTGTCACTTTGTCATGATATGTCAGAAATGTCAATACCATGGAAACATGATTCATGCACCAACACAAGATTTACACCTGATGATCACACCTTCATCCTTTTATCAATAGGGATTTGATTTAATACGGATGATTTATCCACCTTTGTCAAATGTTCATAAATATATCATAACTGCAACAGAGTACTTCACTAAATGGGTAGAAGTTGTGCCTTTGACAATGGAAATGCGTAAACAAATCTCAATGTTTATCCTAAATCATATCATTTGTAGATGTAGACGTTCAAAATCTTAATATTATTATTAATATTATTTTCCCTCCTATTCTTCTAACTATTTAATTTAAATCGATTAAATAGTTTCATTTCTCAATAGTTTAAATACTATTCTAATGTATTTT
>MU224930.1:1990918-2012952 GCA_018584345.1 Thuja plicata
TATATATGAAGAACATTTTATAAAGCGAAGGTGTGGAAGAGATTAGAGATGACTGATGCCAGATGCGAGACCAGAGGTTGATAGATATTATTGAGAGCTACAACTGGAAATATCTAAGCATTGGTGATGTGTGTTTTGGTTCATTACTAAGAACACTTTGTAACTGAAGTATTGATTGTAAGAGTTGTAAGCTCAGTGTACCCCTAACAGGGTGTTGTATACCTTTAATAGGGTTGATATTCCTTTAATAATGAAATGTACTATGTAATTCTCAGCTCCTAACATGACTAGGTCTCCTAACAGGGACATTATACTTTAGTGCATGCTAGTGGGTACCATCCCCACCGTATTTTTCCCTTGGCCAAGGTTTCCTCAACAATAAATAATGGTGTAATGAGTTGTGTATTATTTCCTTATGCTCTTTTTATTTATGTGATCATATGGTTTATTTGGAATTGGTTTAAGTTTAATTTAAATTTTTGTAATAATGATTCACCCTCCCTCTCAGTATTACTTAATCCTAAAAATTGGTATCAGATTTGTTGGCCCTTGAAGAGAAATTTTAACAAGTTAAGGGAGATCAAGATGGATTCTGTAAGTTTGGAAGAAAACTTTGAAGCATCACTTGAAGACCTTGACAAAGAAAAAGAATAGAATGGTGAGTTGAGATTCAAACTAAGAAGAGATGAGGGATTCATTAAGAAACTAATAGATTAGCTTGAACTTTCCAGGATTCAGAGACAAGATCTTATGGTTCAGATAAAAGAGGATTTAGACAATAATAATTCAGATCAGATGAAACAACTTGAACAAGAGAATGATACTCTAAAGCTTACTCATGAAACATTGGCTAAAGAGATTTAACAAGAAAATGATGCTAAGAATAAAATTGAAGAAGCTTTGAAGGATGCTAATATTATGATGGGACAGATGAATATTTAACTTAACCACTGTAAGAACAAGTACCTAGAATTAGAGAAATATAATCAGCTCATTAAAGGTGAACTTGTCGAAGAAAACAAACATATTGAGAGACTTAACATGAGCAGTGACTTGATCGATGAATAAAGAGATAGAAAAAATCCTAAAGGAGATATGACTGGTGTTGGCTTCAATGAATTTGAATGTTGTAAGGATCAAGAAGAAAAATCTGATGCGAAGACTGATGGAGAGAAACCTATTCTTGAAGAACATAAAGAACAAATCAGACCTTTAAGAGGTAGATGTTTTGGGTGTAACAATATTGGACACATGAAGAGATATTGTATAGGTAAATCCCCTTTCAAATATTTTTCTGGTTATTCTTTTAATTGTCATGCATATGGGCACAAGAAAGAATAATATAGGAAACCTAATCAATCTAGATATATACAAGATAACTATGTGTGAATAAAATACACCTTCATGAAATTAGTTTATTTAACTACAATTATATGGAAAAATAATGGAATTTTAAGCTAAGAATTTCAATTAAATCAATAATCATCTCATGGCTCTCTATCGAAGCATGTTGAAAAATTTCTCATCCTTAATCTCTTTCAATGACAGTCCTAGAATAAGAATTTGATGAAGATAAATCCCTAAATCTAGCTCAATTCTCTCAAATTATGATAACATTGGTCTCAAATGAAATCAAAATTATCTTCATGATTCAAAAATTCTATGATAAACTCTCAAAATGCTCAAATTTCTATCAAAATAAAAAGAGGTTTGATGCTTTGCATTCGAATTTCTAGGATCCTTAATGCTCTCAAATTGGCTTCTATTTATAGGATTTTCCCAAGTGTAGGGGGTGGAGTTAATTGAGAATAGTTAAGCCATGGTTGAGTGAGAGGATTTCAAATGGTTTCAAATGGGGGGATAATTTAAATGATTGTCTCAAAGGTTGGGACAAAGAGACAAATTTGCGTAATTGAGATTCAAAGTTCAAAATGAGTGATTGAGATTCCATTTAGGAATGATCCATTAGCTTTGTGTTCTCAATTCCCATTGGTTTCTCAAATTCATGTGGAAAGATATTAGGATTATTTAATTCAATAAATTAATTAAATTATCCATGTAGGGATGAATAGGTTCAATTTGATTTTTGATTTAAACTATACAATTAATTGATTAAAATCAAATATATAATTTTGATTGTCCCCTTTTAGGCTGACATTTGATTATTTGATGTCATGATTAATTAATCCTTTTATTTAAATTTATTTATCCTAAGTTGATTGATAAATGTCCATTTAATTTGATTTTGATCCATTTTGATGCAATTTGATGAGATTAGGAGCAATTTGATGAAAAATGCAGATTTGTTTGATTAGAGAACGCCTGTTCAATTTTAGGTGTCTACAAATGCCCATCTTTGAATTGATGCGTGAAGTGCATTGATTCAAACAAAAATTGATGTCCTAATTAATTGATGCAAAAATTGATAACCTGATATGAAACTCTGATGCAAAACCTGATGAGAAACTGATGTGAAATCCTTGATTTGATAGTGATGTAGAACTGATGCAGAATGTCCCACTATAAAAGTTTGAATTTTTAATGCCCCAGATTTGATGTTTGATGTAGATTTGATTGATAGGACATTGCCCCTGATTTGAAAAGAAAACTTGATATGAATCCTTGATGCTGATATAATGCATATGATGCCCCCTCGGGAAATGAATCTTAATGATCTGGATGATTTGGTTGAGTTTGGGAAATTAAGATTCATTTCCGGATAAAATCAATTTGAAAATGCCCCAGTTATGAGAGAATTCGATAATTGAGAAAATGTTGTTGATGTTTGAGATAAGGTGATGATGTTTGGATATCACTTGATGTCAGTCAAAATCACTTGGTTGATGGTGTATTGATGTCAATCTGATAGGATAGGTATACTGATGGGTTTATTGGATAAACTAATAATTTACTCTCAAGATCTAGAGAGACAAACAAATGGATTGATTTTCCTTCCTCAAGATCTAGAGTTAGGAAATTTGATGCACTCAAGATGAGAAAATAGATGATAGTATAAGTGATTGATGTTAGATGATCAATTGGATGATTCAACTGATTGATATTCAATTGGATTGGATTTGATGGGAAGATTAATGGTGGGAGGCTGATAGATAGGGGAATTTGATATGATTAAGGTGCAGATGTAGGTATAGGTAATAAAGAGAATTAGGTTTCCCTTAGTTGATCATATGGTGAGGTTGCCCCTAGATGAGCAGATGTATATTGATGATATCCTTGATGTAGCATTGATCAATTTGATGAATCAGACATATGATGACATTGAGTAGGACTTTGATTATGTAATAATAATTAACTTCCACCCTTTTGATGAAGGAAAATCCCATAACAATTATAATTCAAGATTAATCTATATGAATTCCATGTAATGCAACTAATTGTCATTGATTTTTGTGAAATAAATGCAATAGAGATATATTTTCATCATTGAGCATTGTGGAACTAGGAGTTGATACAATCCTTACTGGTGCCACTACGACCATGAGAATATTAATATGAATTTCATCTCATTTGGTAACCTCTTTAGAAACCTAGTACAACCCTCACTAGTTGAATAACTAACTATGGGAGTATGAATACCGGTTTCATCAGATTCAATGTTGCAAGTGGATTTTGGTATTAAGATATGGAAGATCTAAATAGCCATGGTATCCTTTTGCATAAACAAACAAAGGTTAACCCTCCTTGCTATATGATTGTCCTTGATGGTTCTTTGATGACCATGTTCTTAGATGAAATCACACAGGTTAGTGGATCTTACTCAAAACAGTCACACAAAAGTCAAGAAAAACATCATGTCTTCATCATCTCCAATCTAGTCAAAACATCATTGATTAGCTAAAAAGAACATGACTTAAAAAAGGTCAATGAAAATCATCAAAAATTTCAAGTGTTTTGCAATGTATCAAGATTTTCAATAAGAATTCCAAACATGCTAATCATTTAGGGTATTGTCAAATTTTAATCCTGATAAAATAAGTCAATGAAGTTCAAGGATCAAGTTATGCAATCAAACTTGTTTAGGTTAAACAATGATATCCATCAAAGGTTCCAAAATATCTCTCCTCTGAAGTTTTGAAAATCTTCTCTGATATGTGACCAAGAGTAGCACTTATTGAATCTGTTTGGTATCAAAACCAATGATTTTCGCCCAAGTGATAAGTGAAACCATGTGTAAAGCTTGGGCAAATGAAACCTAAAACTGACCATGCAACTAAGAGACTTTATGCAATATTTTTGGATTTTTTAATGTTTTTGGATTTTTAGAGATTTTTATTTTATTTTTTTGAGATTTTGGATTTTTTTATTTTTTAGAATTTTTTTTTATTTTACCATCTCTCTAAAAAGATCACATTGGTTTTCCCCCAATGTCTAGGAAGGTATAGGACATGAAGGATGGATTTGCAAGATTATGGATTAGAGATGGAAAGGCCATGATGGATGAAGCATGTGAATGTAACCCATAGGAACATCTCCTCAAGATTACCCAAGCTAAGGAAAAATGATATAGCAATGTGAAACATGTTTTTGGATAAGAAATGGAAGCCAATGATGCAGTTCTAGATAGAATATAGGATAATGACGTCATGTCATGAAAGTGAATGGTCCAAAAGAGTGGACATGTCAAGAAGATTTTGAAAACAAGTTCTTTCATTTTGTGTTCTTCATTTTGATCAAGACCCAATGGATCAATTTGGGTAAGATGTGGATAAGATAGAACAATCAGGATAAAGGGGTGATGGAAGCTATGAGGGGATGATTTGGGATTATGGAAAGATTGTTGATGAATAATGAAGGTAGATTTCGGATAAGAAAGATCATGATAGGAAAGATAATGGATGTCCAGATACCTGATGCTCATGGATATGCTCAACCTTGTCAAGATCAAAGATGAAAGAGGGAATATGGATGCAAGTGAGATAAATGAGAGGAAGATGAAAGATAGCATGGATGAAACTTGCCCCCGAGTGTAGAGTGAAAGAGGAAGGAGTTACACATGATGCCTGTTTGCCAGTTTTTGTCATGGTACTTGTCCAAGGTGCCACAAGAAGTGGTTTTCACGATAAGATAGATTGATTTCTCTTTAATTTTTCAACCAAGGCACCCATTTACCAGGTTTTCACCAAGGCACTTTTCTCTTTTTTAAATTTTTTTTCTATTTTGTATTTTTCAATATTTCCCCAACATCTGGATCTTTGGACAATGTTCCTCTCAAAGATATTTTATAATAAACCATGAATATGGCTAGGATGCTCAAAGATATTAATAACGTGATGAAAAAGGATAGATGTGGAGGGTAAGGGTAGATGGTGGTAAAGGTTTTATGTCATAGATTGGATAAGAGAGATTGAAAGATGGAAAGTATGTGCTAGATAATGAATGTGAAGATAGGAAGGTATGTTGTGGATGAAAATGTTGGCAAGATCAACTTTGACACACACTTTGAAGAGTGGTGGAATGATGGAGGAACAATGGATGAAGGAGGTGAGGATGTAGCTAAGATAGTGGATTTTTGGATATAGGAACCCAAATAAGACTTGGAAAGTGGAAAATGTTTAGAAGGAGATGGAATGGAAGCCTTTGGAAACTTGAATGTCAACTTTGATTTTTCTTTTGTGTTAAAGTCTTTCAAAAGTGACTTTGGAATCCATATAACTATTTATTTTTCTTTCTTTTGTGATTCTTTAGAATGAATTTCTTCAATTAGGGATTTAGGAACCCACATTTTCTTTTATTTTTATTTTTTCTTGGTGGACCTTTGTGGTCTCTTGGATATTTATTTTTTCTTTGGCCTTTTGGATATTTCTTTTTCCTTTTCATTCACATGTCGATTAGATGGGACATGGTGATTTTTATACACATGTGGATTCTTGGATTTCTGATTTTTATGTTGCACATCCAAATTGATTCCAAAATACTTAGGAATTGTGGGTGAATAGAAAGAATATGGAGGGTTCATATGGATTGGTGTTTGGAAATTATCCAAGTATGTGTACCTTCATTTATCTTGATACATGGTAGGGTAAGTGAATGGAGAGCTAGGGATGGTAGGAATGATTGATGGAGGAATATAGGGCCCTAATATGAATGGAAGGGATGAAGATTTTAAATTTGGGACATAGGAACCCAAAATGGATTTGGATTATCGTGAAGGTGTATGGTTGTGTTTGAATGGAGGGAGATGAGGTTTGAAAGTGATTTCAACATCTATGGAATGAGCTTCATTTCTGAGGTTCTCATCTTTAAGATTTATCTTTATACCAATAGGCTCACGAAGAACTTTCATAGGAACAAATTTTATAGGATCAACTGAATCCTTAAGGGATTTATTATCGTGCAAAGATTTTTGAGGAATGATGGTTGCTTGAGGTGAGTATGGATGATAATAACAAGAACTTGATGGGATACTTCAATCTTGACAAGGATCTTTGGAGGGTGTAGAGAGGGTGATTTTCTCTTGATTTTCAATATGTTCATTGGAAATGATGGAAGGGATATATTGATCTTGCTTGGAAAGTGGAGAGGTATGCAGCTCTTGAGGTGGAGGGATATCTTCTTGGAAGAAAAGAAAGGGTGAAAGGGGATCATCACAGGATTCTATAGATATGGGACCTTCATCAAATATGGGAGGGGATTGTATAAAATATTGATCTTGATATTTATTGATATTTGTTTCCTTGCTCTTTGGATTATTCTCTTGACATGGAGCCACTTCTAAGGACAAGGTAGATGTTTGGGTATGCGTGGGGAATGTTTGGAAGAATGATGGAGAATCCTTTTGAATAGGCATTGAAGCACATGGTAGGTTAGGGTCTAGGATATTTGAAGCATGGAAATGATTTACAGCAAGATGTAAGTTATCTTTGGTTTCTTTTAGAGGTAGCCCTTGAGGGTAGACATAGTCAACATGGAAAGTATCATTATTAGGCTCACTCTTTGATGGAGGAATTTTGGATAGTTGTGAAGCTTTGTGAGATGGAAAAAGGATGAAAGGAGTAAAAGCTATGGGAGAAACCTTTCTAGATAGAGGTTTGTGCATTATATATTTCTTGAGAGTGGTACCTTTCTCTTTATTCTCTTGATTATATTGATCATAAATAGGTTGTTCATGAAATTTACCTTGATGCAAGATAGGTTTGTTGCACTTAAATGCTTCATTTCATGAAGAAGATGAAGATACAGATAGCCCATCATCATAAAGAAAAGGATATATTGATCTTAAAGATGGCTTGTTAGATGATGTATCCTTTTCTTTTTCCTCATCCTTATTTAAGGTTGATATATCATAATTATGAGAAAGATTAGCTCCTAATTGAGCAAAATTTAAGAAATATGCTTCTTTATCCCTCTTCTAAATTAAGAACACTTTTTCCATAAATATGGGATCTTGGGATGCCTCCAATATGTCATCTTTAGTTACTTTGTCGTATTGATTCCTATGGATATTTTGATATTGATTTTGATAATTATTCTCCACCATAGGATTGATTTGTTTCTCAAATAGATTCATCATTATAAATGTTTTTTGCAGAATCTGATCTATTTGTTGTACTAATAAGGAATAACTTCGAAAAGGGTATCCAAATATGTAATCAAGATTTTTCCAAGCCCTTGAGAAATATCCATTGTTTTCCCTTCTTTGTTTCTAGGCGTCACTTCCTTGTGTGTAGGCGTGACTTCAATATTCACCGGTGTTAACTCGAATTTGTCTACGTGACACTCTGTAGTTAGCAGGTAGCATTTTCCTGTTGGTAGGCATTGGTTTAAAGTTTTCAAAGCATCACTTTCCAGTGACTTACGTAGTGTTTTAATGATTCCAAGAATTGTTTGAAATTTGCAAGTGTCACAGAACTTTCTTTAGGCATCACTTAAATGTTCATATGCGGCATTTAGCAGATCAAAGTTGTTTTTCTCAAAGTTTTTGAATTTTAAAAGTTTTAAGGTTATGATCAGGTCTGCTAGATAATATTTTTGCTTGAAAAGTAAATACAAACACAAGACACACATCAAGTTTGTATCATTTCCTTAAAACAACACTATGTGTATGTTCTCAGTTGTTTTAACAAGTATAACACAAGAATAGATTCCAAGCAATCTACCTAGAGTCAGATTTGTCCTTTAAACATTGTTGGCTCTAAAAGGTAGCTTGCTACTTATCAAGGATTTATGTAACACCTCTGTCCTAAACTATGTCAAGTTCTTTTACCCCCTTGCGGGCTTCCCACATGCACAAAAGTAATATTTTGCATAGTCCCAAAGGACTACTCGAGGAAGTGAAGATAACTTGCACACAATTTAGTCACTACAACCCATTAATGAAGAGTGCATTTGTTTATAGTGGGTCAGATAGTATCGTGGCTTAAGTGATTGTCTCCCACTTTGGGTCATTCCCTCTCACCATCCTTGTAAGGATGTACTCGGGATGCATGCCCTCTAAAGCTCTAATTTAACTAGCATATATAGGAAAGCAAAAAATGAACTTACTTCAACAAGTTTGGGAATTTGATTCACTTAAAAGTGAAGAGCATATCCCTATTGTTGTTCTTTGTTCCAAACACTCCAAAAACACTTGTTCTTTTTCAACCTCATTACAAAGAGGTTCTTAGACATTGAAATGTGTGGTTAATTTTTCATCCCTTTCTTTCTACCATCCTAAACTCAACATGTTTGGCATTTTGATCAACTTTGAAAAGTTGAGAGAATATGCCTAATTCTTTGTTCAAGATGGACAATAATAGAATTTTTTGTAATTATATTAAGTATAAATGAATTTCCACAAGTTAAGGGAAAGCAAGCTTGTTTCGAAAAGTAGGTCTTTTGTAGCTAGCAAAGGCTAGGCTCTTTTTTGAGGTTTTTGATGCTTGTTTTTCTTACTCACCTAGTGGTGATAGTTCCCACTCCAACTCCACCTACAAGTTAGTCAACACAAAGGAACAAAGTGAAGAAAAACTTGAAATCAAATTGAAAATGCAACTAAGTTCTTTTGATCAAATTTGTGAAAATAAAACCTAAGAACCTAAAGCATAAAATCAATTGAGAGTAGGAAACTTTTTCTTTTATGTACTACTAACTTTTATGTAAAGTTCATACAAATGTTATTCTAACTCTAAATTTTCCAAATTATTTGCACTATGAATTTGTTTAGAGTATTTTGTTAGGATCCTTACCTCTTTATTTGGCCTTGTAAACCTCAATTCTGGCTTCTACACTTTCAAGTGTTGTTTCACTTGTAGGAAACATAAAAATAGAGAGTTAAAACATAGAATATGTCAATTTAAACTCAATAACATGCATAAAATTTCAAGCATCATATAATAGCTAACATGCATTATTTAGCTATTACTATGTGGTATTTAAAACTTTGCAAGAGAAATTTAAATCTTAACACGCGACATTTAAAAATGAACAGGCGTTAAAATAGAATTGATAGGTGCTGCAGAAAGTTTAAATTACGCTAAAAGATTGATCACATGGGTCAAGAGACATCTTGTAGGTGTTGTTTCTCAGGTCAGAGGTGACACTTTACGCTCGCAGGCATCACACTTTATCTCATATGAGACAAAATAATTTAAGATAGAATTAGAAATAATTCTACAAGCATCACTTCCCTACTGGAAGGCGTCATTATATTGCTCATAGGCATCATTTCTCCTGCAAATTGTAAAATTATCACAAAAGTGAAGAAAAAATATACAAAACTTAAAATAAATGATGAATTTTGGCTCAAAGTCCCATGGTGGGTGCCATTTGTGTGTGAATAAAATACACCTTCATGAAATTAGTTTATTTAACTACAATTTTATGAAAAAATAATGGAATTTTATGCTAAGAATTACAATTAAATCAATAAGCATCTCATGGCTCTTTATCTAAGCATGTCAAAAAATCTCTCAACCTTAATTTCTTTCAATGACAGTCCTAGAATGAGAATTTGATGAAGATAAATACCTAAATATAGCTCAATTCTCTCAAATTATGATAATATTGGGCTCAAATGCAATCAAAATAATCTTCATGATGCAAAAATGCTATGATAAACTCTCAAAATGCTCAAATTTCTATGAAAATGACAAGAGGTTTGATGCTTTGCATTCGAATTTCTAGGATCCTTAATGCTCTCAAAATGGCTTCTATTTATAGGATTTTCCCAAGTATAGGGGGTGGAGTTAATTGATCATAGTTAAGCCATGGTTGAGTGAGAGGCTTTCAAATGGTTTCAAATGGGGGGACAATTTAAATGATTGTCTCAAAGGTTGGGACAAAGAAACAAATTTGAGTGATTGAGATTTAAATTTCAAAATTAGTGATTGAGATTCAAACTTAGGAATGATCCATGTGCTTTGTGTTGTCAATTCCCATTGGTTGCTCAAATTCATGTTGAAATATATTAGGATTATTTAATTCAATCAATTAATTAAATTAGCCTTGTAGGGATGAATAGGTTCAATTTGATTTTTGATTTAAACTATAAAATTAATTGATTAAAATCAATTATATAATTTTGATTGTCTCTTTTTAGGCTCATATTTGATTATTTGATGTCATGATTAATTAATCCTTTGATTTAAATTGATTTATCCCAATTTGATTGATAAATGTCCATTTGATTTTATTTTAATCTATTTTGATGCAATTTAATGAGATTAGGAACAATTTGATGAAAAATGCAGATTTGCTTGATTAGAGAACACTTGGTCAATTTTAGGTGTCTATAATAATAGCAGAGGAGAATCAATAGTTAAAACCATATGTTACAATTGCAATAACCTTAGACACATTGCAAGATAGTGTAATTAACTAGTACAAAAACATCAATATATGACCAAATAAACTACCAAAAATTGTAGATAAATGACCAAACTTAGTCACGTGATCAATAGTAGTTTATTGTCGGTCATTTATCTCGCAACCAAATTTATGACTATACTATTTTAGTTATTTATTTGGTCATTTATTTAGTCATTTATTTGGTCATTTATTTAGTCATTTATTTGGTTTTTTATTTGGTCATTGATTTGGTCATTGATTTAGTCATTTGTTTGGTCGTTGATTTGGTCATTGATTTAGTCATTTGTTTGGTCGTTGATTTGGTTATTGATTTAGTCATTTATTTGGTCATTTGTTTAGTCATTGAATTAGTCATTTATTTAGTCATATATTTAGTCATATTAGGGCACGATGGAATCAAACCACCATCCTCCTACTTGTAAAGTAGGTGCTCTTCCATTGAGCTAGTACCCTTTAAATAATAATCAAACCATGTATACAGTCTAGTTTGATGTTTTGAGTATAGTGACACCATAGAGGTGTATTAGAAGTGTAATTAAGTACCTTTGGATATTGACTGGTAAGATATAAGACAAATGTCTTTTTTTTTATTCTATACTCCTTTCAATCTTATTTAAAGAGTGAAATTCTTTATTATCCGCATAAACATTATCCTAGTAAACTTGTGTTTCCCAAATACTAACTCAATTTAAATTTTTAGAGTTAGATAAAAGTTTTTTTTCCTGACTCTAATTTAGTGGAAACTATTCCACCGTGAATAACTCAAGAATTGATTTCATGTCCTCATATTCTAGCGAGTCACTATGAATTCAAAATATGATAGAGAATTTATTTTTTACAATAAATCATAGATAACCAAAGAAACCAAATTTGTAAACGGATAGTCATATGTGATTAAAAGAGCTACATCATCAGCAAGAAGAACCAAGCCTTCACTCTTGCAAAACTACACTATCTCTTGTTGGCTTTCCTCCGATAGAACCTTCATGAAATTTAAAGTGTTATTAAGAGTGTTACAAAGAATAAAACTTTGAGAATGATTACAAATCCATTTTTCCAATTAACCATACTCGATCTATTTAGATGACATGTAATCGGGTTATCAATTTTCATTATTATATGATAGAGCATAGAATGCTTAAAGTGCATTCAGGTCTCTAAAAATTCCAGAACATTACTAGTCCAATATGGATCTCAGAAAATTGTGATACCATATTTATTGCTTTGAATTAAATTTGGCTCACCTGACCCATGGGATTTCTAGGATTTATAACAACAATAGCCCAAGCATCAATTCCATTTAAGCGAGTTGCTTTCAACTATTCTTTGACTTTAGATATATCCAATCCACGTCCTGTTGCCTCATTTAAGTAGTATGGATCCTACAAATATAGAAAATGATTAGTTAGTAAACCTTCTTAGAGCCACTAAGAACCAAACATGCATGGCATCCCTATAGGGAAAATTTCCAAAAAAAGGTGAAGAATGCCAATTCTTCTTATAAAGTTAAAATAAACCAATTGTATACATACATACCAGTTTCCCACCATGAATGGCAAGAGATGCTGAGTACAGTGGATATTGTGGAATTGGACAAAGAATTCCATCCTTTTCTGACCTTATGAGTAACTGCAACATCATATGAACTTGTGTGCATCATATCCAATACAATAGTAAGCATGCATACCTTCTCAAACAACAGGAAGCTTGTGGGAACTATTATAAATAAAATATAAGAATCTGAGCTAGAAAATTCTTCAACAAGTGCTATAGTCTAATTTACCCCAGGAATTTCTCCATCAGTCAAAAAAAGGTCATCTGGATCGCAAGGAAAACCATCACATTTAGAAATACCCCTAGAAATATCATCATGTAATAATTTGACACCCTATCAATGTAAAACAGGTTAGACACACATAAAGCATATATAAGAAAAGCATTGATATTGAGTATTTTCTTTTAGACGGTGAAGTTTTGTAAACCACAATCACACTCAGGAGTTCATTTCATAGAAAAAAAACATAGAATGATGCAATTACATAAATGGTTGGATAATATTAGAAAATATAGGACCCTTCGAATAATTGTTGTCTTTTGATTTTGCACACTAGACAACTCAAACAAAAGACTTTCAAAACATGTGAATGGACAACTGGCAAGCAAAGATTAACTTGTTATTTTCCTTAACTGTTTGGAAAAGAGCATTAATAGTGTTGTTACAATTTAAAAATCACTCAAGGAAATGACCAAAATAATTTAAGAAGCAAGAGACTAAGCATTGGCATGGAGCTATGAAAGCTAATGAAGTTGTTTCCAAACACTAAAGGGCATTCATGAAGAACACATGAGAAATGACAGTTCACAAAGGGAATTCTTATTGCATAACCAAGGCATGACTGTCATATGACCATCAAAAGCTATCATGGTTGCTACAAATCACAAAGGTATAATGCTAAATATTTTTTTTGTTCAATATAATTACAACACAAGGATACATAACAGTGAACATTGAGGTTCAAAATAACCATATAGATTACAAAACTTAATAGTTCATCAATAGTCCAAGGATCAAAGGGTAGTCATATAGGAAGTTTGATAGTGAATTTTAATGAAAGAAGATATGCAAGGTTCATGAACCACAGTCAAGGGAATACACAAAAATAGAGGACAAAAAAGTCCATGAAAGTCACAAGTAACATTGATTTCAATGTATGATAGCAGTGAAAGGAAAAATTTGAAAGACAGTGACAAAGAGCACAAATAAAGAAACAATGATAATTCTCATGCAATTATACAATGACCAAAAACAATGAAAGGTGATCAAGAACACTAATGGAGGACAACATCATTATTAACGGACATGTCATTGTTTTTTATCAGAGGTGAATAAGAGATACAGATCCCTGATATATAGTTAAGGGACATCCCTATTTCAACACAGCCATAAAAGCCAAGAAGGTCATAAAGACAACACTTCCATAGACAATAAAATATGTCATTCAAGTCATGAAAGGTACATTGGATGATAATGTTTAGGCACGGTTATTTTGAAGAAGCATCAAAATAGAATGATACAAGAGTCAATCGACACAAAGACAGAGATGTGAAAATAGTGGGTAGTATTTTAGACAATAGTCCACTATAGTCAATGAGAGATGTGAAAATAGTGATAAGAGCATCAAAAATACAGTCGGAAATATCTCAAAGATAGTTTTTCAATTTAAAATATTTCATAGGACAATGAACCAAAATAGAAATTTCCATTTGTGGGACAATAGAGTAAAAGATAATCATGGCATGACACGATGTCCAATTTCTATACTAAAATAAGAAGGGATAGATCTGCAACATAAGACATCTCTAATGGTTATGAAGAATGTGGTTGTTCAAGGAAAAAATCAAAATTATGATTGCAAGAAAACAATGATTGAGAATGGAGTGTTGATAGGTACACTATGGTGTCCTATAGTGCCAAAAATGAAGAGAGATGTGAGCCTATCCATGAAGGATCAAGGAAAGGGTTTGGTTGATCCTCTAAAATAGGTTATGAAGCCTTTTGCAAGGGTAAAAGATGATTGTCCACAGTCAACAAGGAGCAAGGTTTCCATTGATGGTACCAAATGCAAAAATTTATTTTTTGATCATAATAGTTTGACTGCAAGGAAAACCATCACGTTTAGAAATACCCCTAGCAATAACCCTAGAAAATAAAATTGAGGAAGCCATGGGTATTTTCAATTCCATAGATAATAAAACCATAAAACTAGATTGCAATACATAAATATCATTTGTAATTTTCTAGCTGTTTTCTACTTGTGCTAGATGATAAATTCACTTGATGCAAAGGGTAGTTGTAGACTTCCATTGACTAAATTTCACTGATATTCTTGGTGACTGATGAAAAAATAGAGCAGCCAATGAACAATCTCTAAGATGTCCTTTTTTCCGCCCACTTACTAATCCTCATGGGTTGTGGAAATATATTTACTAATCTCTATAAAAAAGAGGGAGTACTTGACATTAGCAAGTATTAATAATGTTGTCATAACACAGGCTTAGAATACCCAAATAATAGAAGTCATAAGGGGACATCTACACCAATGATTTGAGAAGTAGAATGTAAGATGATCATAGTGTTATAATAAAAGTTGAGAGAAATCCAATGTTCTAATTAGTGTTGAATAATAATACATGAAGTTCATGTCTTAAGTTTGCATGATGATATATACGTTACAAAATACTGATTGTAATTTAAAACATTGGTATTCATAGTCAAGGAGTAGATTCAAGAATTTCATAGTAGTTGAGAGAAAGACAATGAATGCAAGATCAACAAATAACAGAATGAGGACAACAGTAGAATTTAGTGAAAGCTATGAAAGAAACAAAAATCAGTTCAATAAGAGGGTCATAATGACAACACATATAAACATTGTTGCTACTCATTGAGATAAAACAATGAACTACATTTTTATAAACACACAATGAAATTAATATAATATTAATGAAGTAGACACAATGACATAAGATCAATCTTGTCTCTAGTTTTGGGAATGCATTGGAAGCTATGATGTTAAAAGAGCAGGCCACAACAAAGATAGTACTATATATAGTGATAGAAATCAAAGACAATCAAAATAAGTGTTGCTTGATTCTAATTCAAGCCTCCAATCAATATTATCTTTGAAATATCCATGTACAAGGAATAAGGGAGGTGTTTCACATTTATATGTGAGTGTGTTGTAGTCATAAGTAGCTCATTTTTATGATAGCACAAATACAAACATGTTGTTATAAAGAGTAAAGAGATACAAGTGACATAAAGATGAATGCAAGACATGTTGATTGCAAAAATCAAGATGCTATTATGGAAAACCAAGTTAATATCATGAGGAGCATAAATGAGGGAGAGACTATGTTGAGATGAGAAAAAACCTCAATGGAAAGCCACTATGATAAAGATACAATAGATAGATGGTCATGAGCAGAGATATAAATCAATGTCAAGGCATTCAAGAGATTTGCTAGTACTCACTGTCATGAAGAAGTAAAGACTGTCATGAAAAGAGAAAAGAAGCATATCTTAGTGAAAAAAGGAAAGACAAATGGGCATGTCCTATATCATGAGACAACAAGGAACAATCCTATCTCATTAGAAGGCATCGATCAAAACACAATGAGTCTGTGCATATAGGATGAATCCATATGGAGATAAAACCATTCTAGATGGTTCAAAATATGGACCTTGTAGTTTCAATTTAAAGCTCTGAACTAGATCATGAGCTATTTCAAGCATTTGAAAGGCTGATCCAGTAGAATGTATAGTTATAAAAATCCAATAAGTTAGAGACTGTTTAATCTAAGTTCAATGCTGATTTCAATATGTTTAATCACTGAGAAACCTTGTGCTAAATGGGCATTGAATTTTATCTCTATTGGTACAAAATATAAGTCTCCTTGTATTGAATTTATAAGTCTATTATAATTCTAATTCCCAGTCAAGGAAAGTTTAATCTAGGTCTTAGGTGAGTGTTGATGTATTCATGTGGGCTATGAATTAGTGATACTAGCACTAATTATGCTCTTATTATTTATATGTCCATTTATGGTACTATTGTATCTCTTTTGAGAGCCTTTGTTGTATTTAATTATGAATAAAATTTTCACACTCTTATTCACTGCCTAGAACTTTGAATCTCATCCCCTAATATGGTCCCTATATTTATTCGCTAACTCTCAATATGAATCTCATTTGATACTGGTCTTGTAAAGGCTCAATAAAAATGAAAGCACTAATCTATTTGATGGAGACAAGAGACCCTTCAATAATTGTAGGAGTGTCAAACCGATGTTATGCATATTATATCATTCAACAAATGTTACTCCCAATTAGCCAATTCATTTTGATGGGGTCAACAATGAATTGCCTATGAACTCATAGAAACTTGTCTGGAGCCTCACACCATGAGCAAGCATCCCATCAATCTGAATAGATTGGTCCTCCAAATAGAAAATTCCTATGATTCCAAAGTGTATGAGCAGGTATGATTTTGTTTTGGTAGATGATGCACAAACTAATGAGTGATTGATGGTGATAGTGGTTCAATAGCAATGTGGTTCAATTTCTATTTCTAAACTCTTATTTTTTTTAAAAGTAAGATTGACTGTTAATACTCTAGGGTATCTTAAATTTAAAATCTCATCCTTTTCCTTTGTTTGAATGATTCAGCCATGTTTCTCTATGAATTTATTGTTAGAATCAGACTAGAAGTCTGAAAACTTGTCATTTTTGTTATTTAGAGGTTATCATTTACATATAATGCTTATTGGGGATAATTGGGGCATGAATTAGGATACTTTTATGTTTTGGAATCACTTCATTTGCTCTCATTTCAGGAAATTTCTCTAATTTTTGTTGAAAGCGGTTTAAAATCTCATCCAGGGTACCTGATAACATAACAATGTGATTCCCAGTTTGTTTTACATGTAATAAGCCCCCATATTTTGTGTAGGGATGGAGCATGATGTATATTATCACCACCTAAGTGTGCAAGTTTCCATGCAATAGGAGCCACAAGATCTGACAAAGGAAGGTGACTTTACACTGTGACAAGATAGTGAATATGCAGTTTGAAGAAGCATTACCCCCACCAAGGTGTTGAAGATGGATTGAATGGCCGAAGGGTGGACAGAAGAAAGAAGCAAGTGTGTTCTATAGTTTGACAAATAAGGAACACCTTTTTCTTGTTTTTTCAAGGTGACTATCTTATGATGAGGCATGACTGTCCTAAAGTGGACAGTGAGTCAAAATGTTAATGTGTTTGTTAGGAGTGATGTGTGAAACCGTAAGTAGATGGAATAGGGTAGAATATAGAGATTGGAGGCATTAAAAGGTGTTTAGTAGGTCGGGTACATGAGGACATGTGAGTGGTATGGGTCAATGGAAGGGATCTAAATGGTTTTTTTTCCAAGATAGTCATTTTTTTAGGTATTAAGAAGTAAGTTAAGAATAGATTGTAACCTTGGGGTGGGGAGGACAAAGTTGTAAGAGTGTCCTGGAACAAAGAGTCTTTCAGTTTATGTAAGAGGGATTGAGTGTGTGTGTGTGGGAAGTCACTAGTACAGGAGAAAGGATCAAAATTCATGAAGAAAGTTCTAGAGTAGGATGGATTCCCATACCCTACTCTAGATCTCTTAGGTTGGAGGAAGATTGAAGAAGTTGGAATCAAACACACCTTTGACTATCACCCTGCAGGAAGAAGATAGTCAAGTGTTCATCCTTGTTGAGGATGCAAATATGATGTGTGAAAGGATGATATATAGATTTGAGAGGAGAGGATTGATAATCAAAGAGAATTGTATCATATTCAATCAATGGATAAAGTGTTTGATATGTTTAATCAACTGGATTATCAATGTATTCCTGGTAACAATCATGTTCTCTTCTATTTCCTTGCATATTTGTATTAGTAAATATTTTGAATGCAACTTAAACCTGATTGGATGAAGTATCACAATGAGTTAACATTCTTTAAGAATAGGTTTGAGAAAGTTCCATGATGTATAGATAGAGATCCATGTGATTTTATGGAAACTACCTATAAACCCTCAAAATTAGAGGTTTGTACAAGGGTTTGTTTATATCTTTGTTTGTACCTGATGGAAAATTCTTATTATTAGCTCATTTTAAACTATATTCACAGTGATGTAAAATTAATTTAGTTTTTCATCTAATGGTTATGGTATGTATGATATTTTTGGATTCCCTAGGCAGACTGTATATGCACAATTCTTCTTGATTTATGACTCTAAAAAAGGCTCTTGATAAACATATCATAACTTCAGATTGAACTGTTGGATCTTCATGTGTTTTGGACATGTTTGGTAAAACCTATTTTTTTTGGAGATTTGCTTCTATGCAAATAATTGATTGTATGTTTGTCATTCATGACAACATATAATATACAACAGTGTTCTATATGAAATTATTAGTACAGATGTTCTAGAGCTATGTGTGTTTATTTCCATGGTGTATACATGTTCTAGATGCTATGTTCATTCACGCCAAGTCAGATATGAAGTTTCATTTGAGCTATGTTAATCAGTTATGGCAGTTACAGTGTTTGAAGATTATCTTTCAAGAGCCGACGTAAATACAGTGTTTCTTGAGTTGCGCCTATATTTGGGATATGCATTTTTGTATTAATTTTTATTTATGAGTTAGTGATGATGATACAAAGGCACCAAGCATGTTCTATCAAAATTGTGAAGTTGGAGTTAATTTGGTGGAGCCAATTTTGTGAAGCGTCGCGTCTATTCAGTTTAGATTGCGTGGTTCTAACTTTGATTGCATGGATAGTTAAGCCAACAAAGAAGTTGATGAAGTATTCCCAGATACCATCATGACCTTATCCTTGGTGAAGACAAATATAGAAGTTCAATTGTGTTCGCTAAGAGTGAGAAAATGAAGGGAAAAATAATAGATAGAAGAGAGTAGAAATTCAGACAGAATAAGTTGAAGAACTATGTGAAGAAACAGAAGAAGATTAAAATTCATTGGAACTGATCAAGATAGCATGTCTACTCAAACAATTCATCTATTAGATATAGTATATATATGTTCTACTGAAGGTTGCAGCCTTCACCATTTTAACCAGGTCTCTGTACTTATTGCATTGTAAAGAAAAAATCCTAACAAGGTTTCAAGACCTCCTAATAGGGATAATTATACTCAAGTACAGTTCTTTTTGGGTGCTAATTCCCACCTTGGTTTTTACCTATTTGGTTTCTTTGTAACCAAAATTGTTGTTTTCTCTATTGTGTTATCTAAATGTGCATTTGATGTATGTTAATTTATATCTAAGTAAAGAAAAGAATTAAAGTAGCTGATAACTGATTCACCCCCCCCCCCTCTCCGTTATCATTTGGGACTATTCCAAAAATTGGTATCAGAGCCAAGTGCCTTGAAGAGAAATACTAATAGCTTAAGGTAGATTAGATGCCATACTTCAAGAAAGAGAGTCCTAAGTTTGATGGAGAAAACTATCTTGATTGGAAGAAAAAAATGATAACACATCTTCAGTGGGTTGGATTTGAGATCTATGAGATTACCACTCAAGAAATTGAAGTTCCTACCTTGAAAGACCTTGTAGAAGAAGAATCTACAATCAAACAAAAGGAAATGTTCACTCAAAATGCAATCTCCAAAGAAGCCGTAATCAGTGCCCTATCCGATAGTGAATTTTCTGAGAGCAAGAAGGCAGATAAAGCATACCCTATTTGGAAATACTTAGAAGATATGTTTGAAGGAGACATCCAAGAAAACAATGTGCACAGAAATACATGGAAGAAAAGATACAACAACTTAGAGAAGCTACCTAAATAAAACATCAGAGCCTACAATCAGAGAATTAATGAAGCAATTTTGGGTATCAGGAACAATGGTGGAGAAATTTTAGAGGATGATATAATGGACAAACTAATGACCACATTGACAACAGCCTATGAGAGAAAGATCACTATCTTAGATGAGACTATGCAATTTTGAAAAGACTTCAAGAGGGATACTTTGATCAGTAAAATATCTGCATTTGAGATATCAAGATTGAAGATAGAACCTAAAAGTGAGACAACTTTCAAAGCCTCAGTCCACAGCAAGAAATCCATAAGAAGCTCTAGTAATAATGAAGAATTTGATACAGAACTAGAAGAAATCATAGCTATGATTGCCAAGAAAGAAAGGAAAGGTAAAGGGAAATATGAAGGACAATTACCATTCAAATTTTTTTCATGCAACAAAGTTGGTCACCTTGCATCCAAGTGCCCTACAAGAGTCAAGAAGTTCAGATCAGATTACAAGCTCAAGTACACTAAGGAATGTTATCATGATGAAGATGGTGTAACTGATGATGATTCAGTAGAAGATGAAATTGGTTTCATTTCCATCAAAGACATTGAAAAGATGCTTGAAGAAATGGAAAAAGAAGATGAAGAAAAATCACAAGAGTTAGCATTAGTTTCAAAAGATGACATCAGAACTGACTGGATCATTGACAGCAAATGTTCACACCACATGACAGGAGCAAAGATAGATTTGTGCATGTGGATAAATACAAAGGTGGCATGGTTAGATTTGGAGATAACACTCCAAAACCTATCATAGGCAGAGGTTCTATCACCTTAGATGGAAAGAATAAGAGAGATGATGTTCTTTATGTTGATGGTTTACATCATAACTTTCTAAGTGTTGGATAGTTGCTTGATAAAGGATATCAGTTGGAATTCAAAAACAACCAGTGCATCATTAAAAACAAAGAAGGAGACATGATTGCATCAGGCTCAAAGAAAAAAGGTAATGTCTTTCAGCTAAATTCAGAAGTAATTTGTTTCATTGCAAAAGTGGATGACAGTTGGCTATGACACAAGAGACTTTGTCATGTCAATTTTGACAACATAGTCAAGATAAGTAATGTAAAGGCAGTAAGAGACCTTCCAAGTATTGCAAGACTAGTTGACACCAAGTGTAGGGAATGTGTGATGGGGAAGCATGTGAGGACCTCATTCAGGAGCAAACAAGACTCTACTGGAAAAAAAAATTAGATCTGATACATACAGACCTATGTGGACCTACTTAAACTAGATCATACTATGGAGAAAGGTATTTCATTTAGTTTGTTGATTATTTCTCAAGGATGATGTGGGTTGCATTCCAAAAAGACAAATCTGAAGATTTTGAGAAATTCAAAGTGTTCAAAGCTAAGATTGAGAATGAATATGGATTAAAGATAAACTATCTGAGATTTGATAGAGGAGGAGAATTCACCTCTAACCAGTTTTATGATTACTGTGAAGAACATGGAATCAAGAGACAGTTAAGTGCACCTAGAACCCCTCAATAGAATGGGATTGCAGAAAGAAGGAACATAATAATACTTGACACAGCATGCAGTATCATGATTGAAGGAAAGGTTTCTCATACCTATTGGAGAGATGCGGTCAATACAATATTCTATACTATCAACAGAATACAATTGAGGCAAGGCGCAGACAAGACACCCTATGAAATTTGGTTTGGTAATGTACCTACTATAAAATACTTCAAAATATTTGGAAGCAAGTGCTACATCAAGAGAGATGATAGCATTGGCAAGTTTGATGCTAGAAGTGACGAAGGTATTTTTCTTGGTTACTCTACTAAAAGAAAAGCCTATAGATGTTTTAATCTAAGA
>MU224930.1:2013100-2028624 GCA_018584345.1 Thuja plicata
ATGTTTCATGTAACAATCCTGAACCAAGTGAAGAAGAATCACATATTACAGATGAAAGTATCACTCCTAAGAACTCAAAATACACATCCAAATACCACTCTAAGGAAGATATCATTGGAGATTAGAGCGCTAAAGTCCTAACAAGATCTAGAGAAAAAGGTTCAACCGCTGATGAAGAGGTATGCTTACTTTCACAGATTGAACCCTGAAGTGTTGAAGATGCATGCAAAGATTTAGATTGGCAAAGTGCTATGCAAGAAGAATTAGATCAAATAATCAAGAATGAAACATGGGAACTGGTCCCTAGACCTCATGATAAGAATGTGATTGGACCAAAGTGGATATTCAGGAAGAAAATGAATGAAGAATGAACAATGGTAAGGAACAAAGAAAGATTAGTATGCAAAGGATATGTGTAGAGAGAAGGAATAGACTACACTGATACATTTGCCCCTGTGAGAAGATTGGAAGCTATCAAGTTTTTTTGGCCTATGCAACTGTAGACACCTAAATTTGACCAGGTGTATCTTAATCATTCAAATTTATAAATCTCAGCCAATTGCCCCAAATCTCATCAAAATGCATTAAAATGGATCAAAATCAAATAAAATGGACATTTATCAAGAAAAGTGCAAAGAAATCAAATTAAATCAAAGGATTAAATAATCATGAAATCAAATAATTAAATTCAAGCCTAAAAGGGATTAATCAAATTATGCAATTGAGTTTAATCAATTAATTGTATAGTTTAAATCAAAAGAATCAAATCCAACCCATTCACCCTTACATGGATAAATCAATTAAATTATTGAATTAAATAATTCCTAATTTATTTGAGGACAGCCACTTAATTTTCCCTCCATTTGAAAACACCTCAAAGCTTTTTACTCAACCAAGGTTTGACTATGATCAACTCACTCTATCCCCTACCCTTGGGAAATTGCTATAAATACAAGTCATTTTCTTTGTATTTGGGAATCGAAGAAATTCAAGAGCAAAGCATCCTTATTATAGGCATTTGGAGAGCATTTGAGAGCTTTTGATAGTATTTCAGCATTAGCATAGCATTTAGAGTGTCATTTTTAGAAGCATTTGTTGATTTCATAGCATGGACCATAAGCATTTGAGTAGAAAGAACACATATCTTTGAGAATTTGAGCTAGATTAGAGAATGTTTATCAATTTATTCTCATTCTAGGATTGTCCTTGAGAGAGATTAAGGCTAAGAGCTCTCTTAATAAAGCTTAGATTGAGAACCATGAGATGTCATGGATTTAACTTCAATTCTTAGATTAAATTATATTTTCTTTCCATAGAGTTGTTATTGGTCCTAATTTCATGAAGGTGTAATCTCACACACACAACAACATTCAAGAACTTTAAAGTATATCAAATGGATGTCAAGTCATCCTTTTTGAATGATGACCTGAAGGAAGAAGTCTACATAGAACAGCCTGAAGGATTCAAACTTTCTGACAAACTAGACATGGTATGCAGACTAAATAAAGCATTTTATGGACTGAAACAAGCCCCAAGAGATTGGTATGAGAGACTTGATGATTAATTAACAAAGGTAGGATTCAGAAAAGGAGCTGCAGACTGTAATTTATTCATAAGAGAGACAGATGAAGGATTACTACTCATTGCTATTTTTGTTGATGACATTATCTTTGGAGATAATGACAAACTTAGTGCAAAATTTGCCAAAGAAATGAAAAGTGAGTTTGAAATAAGCATGATTAGACCTATCAAATATTTTCTTGGATTGAATGTAAAACAAACAGACAAAGGTATATTCATAAATTAGTCTAAGTATGTGAAGGAGATATTGAAGACTTTCAAGATGGAATATTGCAAACCAGTAAGCACTCCCATGATAACAAGAAAAAAGATTTCTAAAGATGATGACTCCACAATAGTTGACAAGACTCTATAAAAGTCTATGATTGGAAAACTCATATATATTACTCAATCTAGACCTGATATTTCTAATGTAGTTGGCATTGTTGGAATATTTGCAGCTGAACCTAAAAAAAATCACCTAATGGAAATAAAAAGAATATTCAGATATTTAAAAGGAACTATAAACTATGGTTTATGGTATCCTAACTTAGATAATATAAAACTTCATGTGTATACAGATGCAGATTGGGCAGGTTGTGTTGATGACATAAAGAGTACATCAGGAGGAGTAGTATTTATTGGAGACGAATTGGTCACTTGGACAAGTAAAAAGAAGAATTGTATCTCTCAGTCAACAACAGAAGCTGAGTATGTTGTAGCAGCATTTAATTGTTCAACAATGGTTTGGATCAAAAATATGACTAAAGACTTTGGTATTCAGATTGATTATCCTATTTTTATTCACTCTGACAACACTAGTACTATCAATATGTCAAAGAACCTTGTGATGCATGCAAAGACAAAACACATTGAGATCAAATACCATTTTCTAAGAGAAAAAGTTGCAGACAGAGAAGTGAAGTTGGATTATGAGAGCACTAAAGAAGAATTAGCAAATATTTTTACAAAACAATTATCAAAAGATACTTTTGAGTATCTCAGGGAGAAGTTGGGAGTAATTCCCTTTCCTGAGTCTGATTAGAATTTTCAACAAGAACATCAGTCCTTGGTGACTGATGAATGGTTAACTACTCTACTTCTGGAGTAGTACCTGTGCTTAGTGGTGTTTAGCACCCTTTGTCATTGATTTCAAAGGGGGAATATTAGTAAGGGGGAGCATATACTTTGGGGGAGTATACAGAGCAGCAGCAGTGAAGAGGAACTTTTGATGAGGATATTGAGAAGATTGTAGAAGGAAGACACTTTGAGTTGATGATATCATATGTTGCCATCAATGTTAAAGGGGGAGATTGTTGGAGATTTGCTTCTATGAAAATAATTGATTATATGTTTGTCATTGATGACAACATATAATATACAACAGTGTTCTATATGAAATTATTAGTACAGATTTTCTAGAGCTATGTGAGTTTATTTCCATGGTGTATACATTTTCTAGATGCTATGTGTATTCACACGGAGTCAGATTTGAAGTTTTAGTTGAGCTATGTTAACCAGCTATGGTAGTTACAGCGTCTGAAGATTATCTGTCAAGAGCCGACGTAAATAAAGTGTTTCTTGAGTTGCACCTATATTCAGGATATGCGTGTTTGTATTAATGTTTAGTTATGAGTTAGTGATGATTATACAAAGGTGCCAATTGTGTTCTATTAGAATCATGAAGTTTGAGTTAATTTGGTGGAGCCAACTTTGTGAAGCGTCGCGTCTATTCAATTTGGATTGCGTGGTTCTAAATTTGATTGTGTGGTTAGTTAAGCCAATAAAGAAGTTGATGAAGTATTCCTAAATACCATCGTGACCTTATCCTTGGTGAAGATACATATATTAGTTCAATTGTGTTCGCTAAGAGTGTGAAAATGAAGTGAAAAATAATAGACAAAAGAGAGCGGAAAGTCAGACAGAATAAGTTGAAGAACTATGTGAAGAAATAGAAGAATATTACAATTCATTGGAACTGATCAAGGAAATAGGTCTACTCAAATATTTCATATATCAGATACAGTTTATATCTATTCTACTCAAGGTTGCAGCCTTCACCATTTTAGCAGTGAGCTTTTGGACAGTGAGTCCTCACCCCTAATAGGGTTACTTGTAAAAGACTCCTAACAGGGTCCAACCTTTAACCAGGTATTTTTACTTATTGCATTGTAAAGAACAACTCCTAACATGGTTGCAAGATCTCCTAACAAGGATAATTATACTCAAGTACAGTTCTTTGTGGGTGTTAATTCCCATTGGGGTTTTTACCTATTTGGTTTCCCCGTAACCAAAATTATTGTGTTCTTTATTGTGTTATCTGAATGTGCATTTGATGTATGTTAATTTATATCTAAGTAAAGAAAATAATTAAATTAGTTGATACTTGATTCACCCCCCCCCTCTCAATTATCCTTTGGGACTATTCCAACAATTTTAACACAATCTCACTGGAGGGATTTTAATAAAAATATAGGGTCTGAAAGTTATTGGGTACAGAGTATGGGACTAGAAATCTGCAATAGTAATGAGAATTCAATGAGGAATTTGGTTATTGTGTTTTGATCTATAACAAAGGGGTAATCACTAATTATTGAATGGAGTTGGTTGATATCTGAAAAGGATTGTGATCAGAGATAGGGAATTCATCATTTTGATTTGGTTTGATATTTGGAAGTAGGATTAAGAGTCTAACAATGCACTTGATTCTTGTAATAAGGAATGAGTTATGAATGTGTCTTTGAAACATATGAATAGATGATATTGGAATTTTTGGTTGTGTGTTCAAGTTGTCTTAAAAAATATGATTGGACTTATGAGCATTGGATTCTATTAAGAGTGAATTGGTAAATATATTTTTTAAATGAAGATGATTAATTGATTATGCCTCTATAAATATGAATATGAACAAGAACATGTCAAGAATGAGGATTGGATCAGGTGGACCCTTGAGAAGTTGATTTTTATGGGTATGAGAAAGGATCTATACCGGTGCCAAAATAAGAGATCTAGAGCAGGGTATGGGCATCCATCAAAGCATAATAAATACAGTACTTTTGAATGATGTTGTATTTAAAATGACCCTTCTATACATGTATTAAAATGTAGAAGCATAGACTAGCTACATAAACGGTTTGACAGGATACCTCAAATAAATTTGGTCTCCGAGACTGCAATGATCACGAATATGCACAAAAAGGGATTTATTGAAAAAGATTTAGAACATTTTTGATATATCACTAAGGAGCACATGATGTAAGTGAAGGAAAGATAGATGGATTAAGCATACACGGTATAAATGTGTACCTATTTTCCAAGAGAACTTGTTTGGTTCCAAAACATTGCGATTGAATTTTAGAGGGTCATTCTCCTCAAAATCTCCATATCTGAGTGATGAACATTAAGGCCCTACAATAATTGATCAAATATGGATGTATTAAATTTCCCATTATGTCATATATGAGTCTCAACTTTTTTTCTGGTATACTATGAGAAAAAGGAATGATTTTGGATAGAAATTCCTATTATGTCTTCAAATAGCTTTCAAAATAAAGGGTACTTGTAATAAATTTTGAAAGGAGAGGGAAATATGTTTTGCATATGATTTTTGATTTCTAAGAAACATTTGATCAAAGAAACATTCATCCATATAAGGTGCCATTTCACCTGTAAATGGTCACCAATCTTTGTTGCAGTCTGATCAACAATAGAGATGCGAGAATCTAGCCTGTTGAAACTCTCAAACAAGTCATCCACTCCTTTTTCTAGCTAAAAAAACCAATGAGGTTCATATATACTAGCCAACACTTGAAAAACATGGAATACAAACAATAACAACATCAAGAAGTGACTAGCTTGTGTGGATGGTCCCAATTTTTATACATTACAAAATCATGACAATGGATCAAATGAGAATGAAGGGTTTGATTAGCCCCTCCATGTTCCCCAATTCTAGAGGAAATGATGAATTTTATTATCATGATTTTTAATTTTAAAAGTGCATGTATGCCACCAATAATTGGTTTGTTATACCATGCATAAACAACAAGAAGAGATGCAAAAAAATGGCTGCCAAATAAAGAGAAAAGAAAATAAAAATCAAGGGACAGTGATCTTATATAAACAGTGAGATTTCAATGAGGAAAACAACAGATTTCAAGAAAAATGGTGAAATTAAAGTATTATAACAATACTCTACTACAAAGGGAATATGGAAGATCCAATGAAAAATGGCAGCTCATATGTGTAGACAGCAGTAGTTGCAATAAAGAAGACACAAGATTTAAAGTGGGACAACACCGTACAACACAAGAAGTATCAGTTCTATTTTTTTTTTAAATGAGCGGATCCAAATGTAAGATGCCAAAAGAATGTAAAGAATAGGTGAGTTTCTAATAAAAAAAGAACATATATGTTACAAGTGTGTTACCTCAGACATGATAATCCATGGGATGGCACCCATACTAAGTGAGAAGGAAATGATGAAAATCTATAATCAAACCAGCAGACAAAAAATGATATATATATCAATATGATAAGAGAACATCATGAGAGAGAATATCTATGAAGTAAATTTATTCAAGTTTTGGTATGTGCAGAAACTCCTAAAATCTATAGTACTTAAGAGTTCTATTATTTCTCATTTTTATAGTTATATTTTAGTTTTAATTTCCAAGTTTTGTTGTTTTTTTATGATTAGTATCAACCAGTATAGGAACTACATAATCTTTTTTGTTTCTGAAACATTCTTAGAATTTTTTTGGGATGCAAAGAAAAATTGAAAATATGACTATAGTCAACTCTTTGCGTTCAAGATACATGTTAGTTTACAATGATGTAAATAGGAGAACATTAGTTCTTTTACTTGCAAATATGTTGTTTCTCAGCATCTTGTAAAAGCCAAAATTAAGCATTTAACTAAATAGTTATAGAAATGATAGTAGAAATGTAGAATCTTGATATGCATCTTTTACATGCTCTAGTGATGAAGGAAGAAGCTCTCAAATATCTAGATTTAGTACCAAATTTCTAAAGTGGATATTTGGAGCTCATATTCATATTTTTTCTTCTTTGTGTACAAATCAGTATCTTATCTCAAATTCTTTTCTCTAAGATGGTTAATTTTTGGAAGTTGGAACCTTTATTAAAAGTGGAGACATTCAATTTTTTTTCATATAAATCATCAAAAAATATTTTTAGTGACTAAATTTGAAGATAATTACATTTTTTGCTACTCAAACTACTTATATTTTAAATTTGCACAAAAAGACTCAACAACGGCTAGTGATACTCATTTGGATTTTAATGGCACCTTGTATTTACATCATGTACCATTATATAATGAAAATTTTGTTTGTAAGTTGCTGATGTATAGAACCAATATTTACTATACCATACATACAAATTGTGTTTGGTGTAAATTATTCTGATTAAGTAAAAACAGGTTTTACAAGGACCCGAAACCTTTACAAAAAACCAAAGAGTACATCAGGTTTTACAAGGACCTGCAACCTAGAATTTAAAGATATACAGTTTAAAAACAAAAATAGCTATGCCAAAGAAAGAAAACAAAAAGGAACAACAAAACATCAAATCGAACAGAGAAAAGTCCCAAAGAAACAACAAAAGATAGCAGGGACAGCAAAAAACCCAACCAGGAACGCAGAAAGAACAGCTACATCTCTTTAACCATCTCCTCAGCTTCGAGGACCATGATTTGAATGTTATTAACCAAAGTTTTCAGCTCCTCTGATTCTTTGTCCTCCTTTGGACTCTTTTTCTTAGCACTGGCTCTGGTACGCAATCCCGGTCCCGTCTTCTCCACAATGCTGTTGTCTTTTTCCTTATTGATCATTTCCAGTTTGTCCATAAGAATTTGAGCATGACCACAGTAAGCTTTTAGGCTTATGATACATTTTTCCCCTATTTTTTTAACAAATGCCTCCAGTCTTTTAAATTTTTTGTGCAAACTCTTAATTTCTTCATCCCTGTTGTCCTTTTCCATCTTGTCTTTAATTTGATTTATTTGTTTTTCCATGATTTCCACCTTGTTGGCATACTCAGCCTGAGCTTCCGAATTGCCAACAACATCTCTCATTTCCTTCAGACATGATCATATCAGCATTGAAAATTTTAAATACATTGATGTTTACTATTATAGTTTTCATTGACCTACTTTGGTCATCTGTGAACCTTATTGATTGTTTCAAACATTCTTTTTATAACAAGAATTTTCATCTTGAAAATGATTTCTCCCTAATGGATGGATGTAACTTCTATAGGTGTAGACTGATCAAAAGTATGATTACATATTGTTGTAAAATGAAATAATGCACATGTCAAATGATTGTTATGCAGTTGTTCCGTTCAGTCAAAATTTTTGGTTGATGAAAAGCACAAGAAATTTATGTTTTTAGTGTCATTACACTTTCATTTATGATCCTATAGGCTTGGAGCCATTTGTTATAATTAAGACATTGAAAAAAGGAATCATAGACTTCAATTTTTTATTTCTAGTATACATGAATGATTGAATCAATGAACATTTTACATTGAACATCAAATTTGGTATATTATATGAACATTTAAACTTCAATTTTAATGTCTGTAAAAAATTGGAATTGAATGTCCAAAATTGAATTTTGATACATTATAGTAATGTTCATAATTTAAAAAATGTGAACACTTAAATCCACCTATTGGAAATATATACCTGAGAGCTTACAAAGTATATGGCACTTTGAGAGTTATCTTCACTTAGTTTCATTAGTGGCTATCAGTTGTGCTCCTTGCTTCTAATCAACAATAATATCTTGTCTGTTATTGCTTTTGTATGGAAAATTGAATGCCAAGTAGTTGATGTTAATTATTTGGTTTTAAAATGCATTTTAGCTCAACAGGAATTAATTTGAGAAACAATTATGCCCAGTTCTGGTGGAAAAGGATTGGAATCATGTGTGACAAATTCTAGCAGGTGAATGCTGTCAATTTATGTTATTTATATATGGATTTTTTCCAATATTACATTCTTTTCTTGCTACTCCAGCAGAGAAGGCTCGATTTCAGTCACAAGAAGCTCATCGGAAACCTTGCACATTTTTTTTCTGTTTAAGAGCTGCAGAATTGGAGGATGCCTTGATTTCTCTGGGATACCATGACATCCCCAATTTTATTACAAACCAAGGGGACAACCACCTATATTATCATCTACCTAGATTCTATGTTCTCTCTACTCCACGGGGGAAGGTTTGATTCTAGTCACAAACAGCTAAAGGGATGCAACTGCAGATGTGGAGGATGCTCTATCTTTTCTAGGATGTCAGCGCATCCATAATTTCAGAAAGAAAATGAGATGTCCCATAGATGTCTTAGTTTTGTTTAATATAGAAGGGGACATGCAATTGGAGGGAGGATGTCTTGTTCTATTCCATGTACTTGGAAATATCTAGGGAAGACGAACATGTAGAAATGGAATAAGAGATGTTGAAAGTGGATTCTTCTACCTATGATAAGTTCAATGTGAAGGGGATGACACTGATTCATATTACAATAGAAAAGGGGAATGCTTGCATACTTTAGGAGATACTGAGCTGCAGACCAAACTGTATTGAACTGAGTGATCAAAAACATAAATGAAACATTTTTCACTTGGCAATGAGAAGTGAGCAACCCAAAGTGGTCAGATAATTTTTGAGGTAAAAGAGAATGGAGATGTGAAGAAGATGACAGGCCTATCTCAAAGAAGAGAATGATAGAATTGCCACATATAGGCACACACAGTGCATTTTCATGCATCTCATACAAGTGCACACTCCATTAAAAGGGAAAATCATTTGTGATTTGTAGTGTTAAGGTGCACACCAATTTGTAACTGGTGGCTAACTATAAAGAGGGAATTCTAATTAAAAGGAGTGCATCTATGTGTAGCTGACTAGGCTTGTTTTAGGTGAGTTTGTCAAATGGATTCTGATATTTATACAATTAAAAGAGAGAAAAAATACACGTGATATTGCTAGTTTATCTGTGTATAGACTCTTTCAAATGCCACACTAAGTGTTAAGGGCACACTCTAGAATTAAGCTCAATACAAGGAGTTAAAGATCAAAGATATCAATGTGAAATGACTTTTAACATCCTTAGGATGAATTGGTCTACAAGATCTACCAAAAACCATTTAAGATAATTTTTGTTGATGTCTAGTTTTTAAATAGAATATCCTAGCCTTGTTTTCTTGTCTTTATTTGAATCTCATTCTATAGATTATGATTGTTAATATCTAGGTAACTGTTAATAATATCATATATTGTAGATAGTTTAAAAGTGGTGTTTAGTGTTTTGTGTTTAAATCTCTGCTTATTTACTTCCGTCAATTTGTTGTTTAATATTTTAACAAATATTACATTTTCTACTTAGTGCTATATAAATTTTGCTATTGCATATAATGATTATAGGGGACGATTAATTTAGTAGCCCTATTTTTGGTTGGGAAATAATGATTATAGGGGATGATCAATTTAGTAGCCCTATTTTTGGTTATACCCAGTTATGAATTGTAATACAATTATGCATGCAAGCTTTAAATTGAGGTCAGTATAGGAGGTGGAAGAATTTGCTATTTTTATTCTATCAGTATAATATTCCAAAGCTAAAATTTATAAGAAATTGGAGGTTTTGCTATTCCAATTCTATCAGTATAAGACTCTAAAGCTACAACAAAACTAAAACAGAGTAAGAGCCCAAAGCCAACAATGCTAAAATAATTAAATTCTCCACAATCTTACAACAAAACATGAGCAATCTGAGAAGCAATATAAATTTGACAGCACTGTATTGGCTTGTTCTCCACAATCTTATAACAAAACATGAGCAATCCAAGAAGCAATATAAATTTGACAGCACTGCACTGGCTTGTATTGGTCATACAAATATTCTATCTAAAAAAATGCAAGTAGAAAACCCTATATATCAAGGTCAAAATAAAGGAGTCCATAAGCTCTGCTATTTTAATTGTATAAATATCAGAATCCATAGTTAACACATGCAAAAATTAGAAATGGTGATATTGGCATCTACAAGGATAGAAACCCAATTAAAACAGGACTAACTTGGGTGGTCATGTACAAACCTGCAAGAACATTGATGCCATTGATATAAGCCATTCTTCAAGTACTCTTTCTCACAACATTCCTCTAAATTTGTCTGACTTTGCCTCAAAAGAGGCTCCTTAAAATACACATTTGAATTGTCCAATGCAGAAGCAACCTTAGTCTCCTCTGGTTTTGGTGATTTGAAGAATAGAGCAAACTATCCTGTTCTAAACCATTCACATACCCTATATGGAAATCACTCAAATATACTACACCAGTTGAATAATCTACTGGTTTAAAACTTTAGGGGAGCTGGTTGTTCATCTAAAATGCATCCATGGTTGTCTTTCACTTGAGAGTGTGCCACCATTTGTTCCAATTCCGCATAATGGGATAGACAACTTTACATAAGTGAATAATTATTTAAAAAGTATAGTATTGTGCATGTGCATTTTGTTTGAATTTAGTTTCCAACTATAAATATCTTACTACTTGTATTGCTCCACACATATAGAGGAGCTGATAGTCTTCCTGCAACACACTGTGTATTCTCTTGCATAGGGAACTTCCATTTTTCTCATACGTTTTGCAAATTTCCATTGAGGCCAATCATAGGCTTCCAAGATTCTCCTCCCTTAATCTCTGAGCATGTTTCAATTTCAAATCTTAAAAATAAATTAGCAATAGTAAAAATTGGCTTCTGATTTGTAGGAAAAAGAAGATTTAATCACTATTTAATCTCAAATCCCATGCCTATAGTTCACATTCACACTTTTCATGTGGGTTGTGTGTAATGTAGCACAAATATCTTTTATTGCACTTTCTTCCTTCCAGGAATAAGTTCTACAGTCAAAAGAAAAAGCTTTATGCATTTCCAATTGCACCTCATTTATGAAATCCTACTCTAACAAGTGAGGATTTTGTGTTTTTCTCTCTTCCAATCTCATTTGATATTCTAGCTTCACGGCTCCAAGACACTTGAAACAAAAGATCCTATTGTTATTTTGTAACATTCATTTATTTGTAATAAAAAACAAATTACAACTCTTTTTGAATGGTTGCTCCTTTACTCACAGTTCCTTCGTAATGCTTTCAACAGTTTCCATGGCCAAACAATACACCCTCATACTCTATCTTATGTTGTCATTCCAAAAACCTCATTGCTTGTTCTAAAATCATAAAACAAAAACTCAATATCAATATATTCAAACCAAAAATTAAATAAAACTCGCATGTTATTGTCTTACAAACTAAACCATGTTACATGCTTATATACAAAATAGAGTAAGAAAGTCCTATAGACTCAATCCAACTACCCCAGATGTACTCACTACCCTACACCTAAATCTATTTCCGGTTGCACTTACACATCTCTTATCTCTTATTTTTACTCCTTTGAAAGAAAAACCCCTAAATATGAAAGTAATATGTAAATGCATGGTTATCATTTATGTACAACACAACAAACGCTGAATGAAAACTAAAACAGGTAAATGAAATAAAAATAAATAACTTCCTCTTGAAATTTTATAACACTTGTTTTCCACAGCTATTACTACAGAAATTTCACAATGCGTGACTGAAGGGTAGTTCCATACCGAGGAAGAAAATTCATTAGTAGAAAATGGTAAAGATGCTTGAGAGGCAGGGTGCAAATTTAAAGGCGGGAGATGATTACTCACATCACCATAATTTTCTTCCAACATTTGAACCACTTTTCTTATACTCGATTGATTTGTTGAATTGTACTAAATGTACCATAGTTCTACTTTGGCCATTCTTATAGTTTTCTTGTTCTCTTTGCATTTAAGCCTCCTCTCCAACTGCCCATTGTCCGCTAACTTGAATGCCCAATCTAGAATATACATTTTACTAGATCGAATCCTACAAATCTACGTTCCTTCTTCCCCCAACAATTTCCAATAACAACATCCCAAAGCTGAAATATCCGTCAGGGACCCCAAATTTGTAGTCCCCATCTTTGGTGCAGCATACCCTGGCATTCCTCTTGCGACATAGAGAAGTTGATAGTGAAGGATGTGAAGAAAGGCTTTAGAAGGGATGCGAAATATACCATTCAAGCCAAAAATGCCTATGCTACATGAAACCCTACTAGATATGGATATTAGAAATGCAAAATGAAACCTTAATACAAATGGAAGATCCAAAAATCAATTAAATCATAATATCTATAGTCTTTGTAGTAAAACCCTAATTTCTCTAGATCGCCCAAGAAATTATAAAGTTTTATAAAATGATCTTATTCTTCAGATTTTTTAATTACTGGGCTTGTACTTATTTACAACAGAAGTATAAATAAATAAAAAATGGCATTTTGAAACAAATAACTTACAAAAAATTGCACACCCATTGATTTCTCAGGCTTCTTACTTCAAATAGAACTCCCAATATATGGAACTCTTTCTACAACAAAGAGGACAACAAACACAAAGCAGGGGCTGGGATAGACTCTTCTCTGGCAGCATAGAGATGGATCCTCTGTGGTGTATATAAAATTGGTAACTGGAAGGGGAAGGAGTGTCTGCAGAACTACATTTTCAAGAATATATGGCAATCTTCTCCTTTATGTCATAAAGAGAATAGCACTGGATATTTTTTCTCCATTTCTTGTGCGAACAAACCGTATGGAAGCACTCTTCTCCAAATCCATTCTGATGATGCTTTGTAATGGCCTATGGCTTCTTCCGTCCTCAACTCAACGAGATGAGCGAGGATGATATTACGAGAATCCATTCAAATCACCATACCATGTTTCATGTCCTAATCCCTGTCACCATCGAGATCATTTTTGATAGGAAAACCCTCTATGCTCGAGATTTTTACTGAGTGGGATAAACATTAATGAACAAATACTTGTCAAAAAAATTATTTCCCGCTATTCTGAAAATGCATGTTCGTTTTGTCTTAATTTTCAAATTAAGACAATTACAATCATTTTAATTTTTAATTTGAAAAAGGGTGGTTTTTGGAAAAAATTTGTCTCATTCTTTTGAAATTTAATATATTTTTTAAAAAAATTAATTAAAGTTATAGAATTCTCAATTTTAAATTTTTTATTAATATTTTATTTTGAATTATATTAATAAGTAAGTTTTTAAAATATATTATTAATTTTTTATTTTATATTAAAATAAAATAAACTTTAAATATTAAATGTAGTTTTTTAAGTATTTTATGAATTTAATTATTTCATCGAGATTTTTTTATGTTAAAAACATAATTAAATTTATTTAAAATTTAAAAATTTTGTAAATTTTCAATAATAATGAAATATACTTGTATATTATTAGCTTATTTATCAACTTATTTAAATATCACAAATAATAATGATAAATTATTTTAAATTTTATTATTTGTTTTAAACATAATTTTTATATTTTAAAAACATTTAAAAAGTAGATATAATATTAGATTACAATTAAAAAATAGTTTAATATTAATATTAGCTTAACTAAATTTTCAATTTTCAATTTGTTTTTGCAAAGTTTAAGCAGCTCTTCAGCATTTTTGCAAGAACTTAGCTGCTTTGTAGCCTTGTTTGGATATTGTCTTTTACATAAAACAATTATAGAATATCTAAGACCCTTCTAAATTTTTTGTTTTCTGACAGCATCTAAATGGACAAAAATTTCAAGAAGATGTGAGATCTCGACTTACCAATCAACTTGCAGTCGCTATGGAAATTTGAATACAAGCATAATTAGATTTATTTGTTTAATTTAATTAGATATATGCATACATAAATGAAAGATTGATTAATTAATTAGATACAGGGTGATATAGGGATAATAATATAATGTAATCAATTAATCAACAAAGTAACTCAACACAAAGTTAATAAATCAAATGGTGTTATGAGACGTGCAAATAACTTGACAACAAAATTGGTTAAGAACACTTGAATTGGAGAAGTATTGTGACAGGTGACCTTCTAAGAAGCCCAATGCTTCACCTTAGTGAGAATCACCTAAATGCAATGTGTATAAAGTCTAACCATTCATTCTCATGAGATATGGGCTCTTGTGAACCACTACCTATGAAACATTGTGAACCACAACTCATAAAAAAATATAACCTCCCAAAAAGTTGAATCACTACTCAAGAAACTCTATGAACCATAACTCATAAAATATTGTAACTCTCGAGAATGCCCAATGCTTCACCTAGATGCAATGAATGATATAATCATGATACATGTACTTTAATAAAGCCCTAGTTTTGATTTGTTGGATGATGTTTACTCATGTATGTTTTCCTCTAAAGTCATCATACTTGTGTGTATATAGTGAAGGTTTAATTTATTTCATATACATTTCACATTGGTATAGTATATTTATTGATCATGCACTTATTGTTTCATATTTTATTTCTTAAAATATGTTTGTAAACATGGGTTTATTTTATAGTCTAAATATATGTGTTTTCATGTTTTATGTATGAATCCTCTAGTGTCAAATTCCTTAGAAATCACATGGGCCCTCATGTGTTATCTAATAAAGTTTGAGGGTTTCTTTCGGATGTAAAAAGGAAAGAATTTGACATCTTATAGATGGAAAATGAGACAAACTAGTGGCAAATAGTGGCCAAAATCATATTCTCACAATAATTCTATTGGCGAACACACATTATTGGTGAAATGCAACTTCTAAGAATATAAGTTAATGATATTATCAAATAATAATATACATAAAGGATTATTAATCATTTATTTAGTCATTTTTAGTATAAGGTGTTGGAATAATGATACATTTGGCATCAGTGAATGCACTTAGTGAAAACACTTATTCAGTTTTGAATGCTTACCGAGCTCATCACTCAGCCCACAGCCTATACCGAGCATTCAATAAAGCTCACCGA
>MU224930.1:2035596-2054934 GCA_018584345.1 Thuja plicata
TTTGCAGTAGATTAGATGTATGAATGGTTAAAGAATATAAAAGTGCAGAAATGTTTTAAAGTTCTAAGTGTTACTGATTCACCCCTCCCCTCTCAGTAACTCTGTTAGTCCTGAATATTTCCAACATAAGGGTGACTAATTATTTAGTCAATTATATGGTCATTTATTTAGTCATTTATTTGGTCATTTTACCCGATGACCAAATTGGTCATTTATTTATTCATTTAATTTTTCATTTATTTAGTCATTTTACCTGATGACCAAATTGGTCATTTATTTAGTCATTTATGTTTGTGAATTACAAAAAAATGGTAGAACATGATCAGTTTTAGTCACGTGACTAAAAATTTTAGTCACATGACTAAAAGTTTTAGTCACCTGGTCATTTATTTTCCAAATTCTACTAGTGTAAGTTGTAGGTAAATCAGAATAGACCTCCTCCTATAGGCTACAAATGTAACAATCTATGACATATAGCAAAGTTTTGCAGGTATATTAGAGCAGACAATAGAAGAGTACCACCTCCTATGGATGCAAAGAGGAATGACAATGATACTGGTAAGATTATTGTAGAATACAAAAGTGAATTTAATTTTTTTTTAAGAAATAAGAAGATAACTACAGTGGTAAGGTATGGAAAGTCAAAGATTCAAATGAGATATTGGTTCAGGGAGAGACACTAGATGCTACTGAATCTTTGCCTGATGATAACAAAGTTGAATCGAACTAAATGGCTGAACATGGCCTTAGGTGGAGCATTGGATGAAGATACCAGTTTATATCCATCCTGTGATTCTGAGGAGTAAGCTCATGTGAGCTTGGTTATAGTGTAGGCAGACATTATGGAACCTATATCTTTGATCGCAACATCTGAAGATTCATATTCTGTGATCGTGAGATTTGTGATTGACTGGACAGTGTGCGAAGTTGAGTTTATTGGGTAAAGTGTATTTTCTCACTTAGTGATGAATAAAAGATGTCTAAGTTACTTATTTCTTCATCATTTAAAGAGCAGTGACCAAGGAGAGTAGAGTGTAGAGCATATCAGTCTAGCAAGTAGCCACATAGCGTGATTAATCAAAGTGAAAGTTTGTAATTCAGTGTATTTAAGATATTTAGACTATCTACTCAAGAAGAAGTTATGGATGTGTTGGTACTCTCAAATTTGGCACAAATTTGGAGTGACCAATTTCAAAATTTCTCTAAGACAAAGTGAGTACCCCTAAAACCTTTTTGAAGAAGATTATTTGGAGTGCAATTAAAATGAGACCTGATGATTTATATGATATACCGATTGGGGAACATATGAAAAACCTATCATGCAGTAAATATAATGGGTCACAACTTTCAAATGTTAGATTTTATGTATTTTGAAGAGGGTCATTTGGAGGTGTTCACTTAAATCTGCACTTTGCACCTATTTAGTTTATATCAAATGACCTACTTTACATGCTTGCATCTTTGGCCAACTAAATTTTCATGACATAAGGATTATTATGAGAAGTCAAAGGCATGAGAGAGAGTCTCCATTTCCATTTGTAGATTCTTATGATTTCATATGATAGGTTTTCCCAAGTCATTTGGTTTACAATTTTTTCAGTTTCTCTGAATGTCAGATGCAGAATTTTGAAGTGCCCTACTTTGAGGTTCCACAAGTTGCACCCAATTCAATATCATGGATAATTGAATACTCCCCTATACTATAATAAGGACAAGGTTCCCCCATGAATATTTTAATACTTGTGCCAATCTATTTGGTTAGTTTTCTTAGCCAATTCCAAATTAGATTTATGCAGTTCCACTATGTTTTAATTGAGAAAGTTTTGAAGGGATGACTTTGAGGATTATTATTGACTGATTGGTTGATCATTGCAACACGTCAGTGAAAGAATCATATCCCTTATATGAAAATGAATCTATGTCCAGGTGTTCATATTCTAAGAGCTTCATTTGATGCCTTTTTGAAGTCAAAACTAAATAGACTTTATTCAATTTTCTGTGTATTAAATGATTATTCATCCAGGAGGTTGACTTTGCATAATATTATTGTGATGCAATTTGATGTTCATGATAAGTTAGTTGGCTATCTACATTATATATGTGAAGGCTTACAAACTTGGATAGTTTCAAGGGTCCAGTCATTGGTTTGTTATTTTCCACAAGAGGAATCCACATGCATTTTATGCAATTTGTACATCTGCACTTGCGCAGTATTCGAGAATCATCATTTTTGATCAGTTGTGTCTTGCACATGGAGTTGAATTTGGTGAAGCCATTTTTCATGCATATTCATTGTTGATGAATGAATCATTATGCCAAGCATCAAGGTCCCTTGATGTGATTTAGACAATTTTTGAAGCTAGTTCCAAAGGCTAGTTGTTGTTTATATGATTAGTTCACAGAGGTATAAAGCTTGGTTCTAAGTGATTGCCAGCTAAATGATTTATGATCCAATTGCACTAAAAGGTACATTTGGAAAATATGGAAGGTGAAGATTAGTTTAAATTGATGTGTTAAAAAAAAGAGCTCACTAACAACGTCTATTTTAAAGCTTAGTGACTTTTTGAATCTACCTCCTAGCTATTTTGTATTCTTAGAAACATATTTGGTACGTGATGAACTTGCAATTTATAGCACAACTCGTGAACTGTGAAGTGACAACATAGTGATAATAACCAACCCATTAAAATTGATGAATGGATTTTGAAGTTTTCTAGTAAATGCATGTTTGTGGGTATGAATCTACCTCATCTACCTCTACCAGTGTTGCTCCTTGCCCATGCCAAAATGGAATCTTTTGAATAGAGTCTAGAGATCCATCAAAGCACAATTTCTTTGAATGTTTGGCTTGCCATGTTTGCAGGATATATTTTCAAATAAAGTGTGGTAGCATAGGAGTTGTCAAAGGGAGTCATGATGACTCATGGGAATGTGGTAGCAACAATTGCAGTAGTAAGAACAATTTTATCAGAACTTGGTAATGAAGACATATACTTGGCATATTTACCACTAGCACACATCCTTGCAATAGCAGTGGATTACACAATGGTTATTTACAGGTTGTGCAATTGGTTTTGGTTCTCCATCAACATTGATAGATTCATGAAGTATGATCAAGAAGGGAACCAAAGGGGACACATAAATGCTTCGACATACATTGATGACTGCACTACTAGAAATATTGGATGTGTCCAAGAAACTCTTTGATATTTCTTATGGGTGTAGTTTGACAACTATTGAAGGAAATTGGCATGGTGGATGGGCTTTAGAGAAGATTCTGTGGAATAAAGTAGTTTTCAGAAAGATATGTGTTATTCCTGGTGGCCATGTTCATGGTTTACTCTCAAGTGGAGCTCCTCTATCTGAAGATGCATAGTGTTTTGTTGATATATGCCTAGGGGTACCGATTATGCATGGTCTAATAGACACATACATGAGTGATATTTATAGAGTGGGATGATACAACTGTTGGTCATTTTGGTCCTCCATTTTCTAGGTTTTTTGTGAAGCAGCATGGAGAAAGAGGGTGAGTGCCAATTCTCTGCACTAAAAAAAAGAGGGAGCTGCAAGTGAAATATGCTTGGAAGAAGCCCATGCATGGGAGATATAAACCATACCCTACACAAATTTAAAAGGGGAGACTCCACGCCAAGCCTCCTGATTGTGCCAGGTAACAAGCCATGTGGAGGAGAGTACAACATGGTTTTTGAAAGTGGAGGCCACATTTTGTTAAACTAAATTAATTAAAATATCTCCCAAAGGAGGCTATGAAGACTGAAGGAAGGAGCTTCTAGAGACAAACAGATGGCAGTGCTAGGAGGAGAAAAGTCATGGAAAGTGCAGAGATCAAGGCCAACACATAATACATAGGATGTGATTAAACATTCAGGCCAGTGTGGTTGGTAGTTGCAATGACAGTGTTTATAAATATAATAGTATTCTTCCTGTTGTTGTGATGGTTTTGTGAGAAGAGGCAGTGCGTGTGTTGAGATAGGATGTGCAAGGTGTAAAGAAAATTCCATAGCCTTTGTTAGCAGTCCTCCCTTTCTCACATGGAAGAAGGAGAGGAGAAGTGCTAAGCACCAATCTCCCAATCATTGCCAACATTCCAAGCATAGTTGCACTAGAGTTGGGGAAGGATTGCATACGGAGTAGAGACTAGGCAATTTTCACAACCTTTGCAAACTATCTTCCTTTTACCGTGCACATTGGCATTTTTTTCCCTTGTAAGCGCAAGTTAAAGGGAAATATCCCACATGTATTGTGGAAGTAATATTTCAAATGTTTTTATATGTGAGGACTTGTATTATAACATGAAGTAAAGAGCTGAAAAATATCATGGGTGCGTACTAAGACATTGGAATGTTGTTTACTGGAGGAGGGGAAAACATTAATTTGGCCCGCGCACAAGATGAAATTTAAAAAACTTGTAAAACAATATCCCACATGCACCAAAAAAGTGGCATCCAACATCTTTATAAGAAAAAATGCAAGCATAGAAGTTTGAAGAAGGAGCAGAGGCTCTCGACACCTGCACTCAAGTGGAGCTCCTCAATAACCATTCCAGGCAATTGATTTCGGTGGAAGATAGGTTGATTTTTTTAGGGCCCACTAGTATGATGTGGCAGGTGAGGTAGCGATAGAGATTACAGATTGTGCATGTTTCCCGAGGTGAACAAGATTAATGGCTTGCTTAAAGGCTTAGAGAGAAAGATGCAGGGAGGATATAAATAAGCCATTAAGCCAACACGACACATGGCGGTTAAAACAATTGAATGACATTAGGGTGATGAGGTGGAGGTGATGTGGTAGCACACTGGAGATGCCTGTCAGATGGGCATGGATCCCAAGGAAGAGAAAATTAATGACTAACTTAAAGTCTTAAAGGGAAATATGCAAGGAAGATAACATATAATCCATTAAGTCATCACAACATGTAACATCTAGATAGGTGGCGGCCTAGGTAGGACGTATGATATAGGCACCCAGGTGGACTTGTGAACTAGTTAGAGGGTGCCACATGGAAAATTCTAGTAGATTCTATGAACTAAGAGGATTAAGGTGCAGAAAACTAAGGAATTAAAGTGCTAGTAATGTGTGGATAAAAGGAAAGATTAAAATGTGGCCGAAATATTAAAGTGCAAAGAAAAATATATTATGCATGGGAATATTAAAAAAATATTATAATAAAGTGCAGGAAAGTGCAATAATATGAAGACTTAGGAAATAAAGGCAAAATATGGAATTTTAATTTGCACAAGTAAAATTATAATATTTTTAAAACATTAAAATATGCTTTTCTTCAAACATGAAGAGGTTTTTCACAGGAGAGGTTTGATGATTTTCAAAGGCCTTTTCAAAAGAGATATTTTTCTAAAAATCAGATCAGATTTTGGTAGTTGAAGCGAGGATGAGTAGTTTTAGATTTTGTAGGAGATGGACAGGTGTCTATGCAAGGAGGAATCAGGAGCTCGCTCTTCTGATATAAATTTTTTTTTTTGGGATAGAAGAGAGGTTCCAATTTATTGGCCTCCATAGGGAGTTTCAAGTTGTGCTTAGCTCTAGGAGATTCCAGTTGTGTTTTGGTTCCATTACAGATATAAATGATAGATTGTATTAGTTTGTGATGAGATAGAATAGAATGTCATTGTTCTTTTGCAGCTTATTGAAGTGGTATATTCCTGATTGCAAATTTGTGTATAGTGATGTGATTCTTCACACTTAATACAAGAGTTCAGATTCAAATCTCTCCTTGGTGTCAGTCTTGTGAAGTCTGAATTTTCTGATTCTTTGCATAGAGTTATCTGTGTATATGTTATCATTCTTCAATTATGGTCTAGGATTAGATTAAATGATGTTGTGGATGTGACATAGTTTCATTTGGTTATCTATAGAAGGATTTCTATAAACAGTATTGATCTAGATTTATTGTGTTTATGGCTTAGAATCTCTAACCGAAGTTGATTATTGTATTTATGCCTTTTCTTAAATGGGATTACCCAATGTATAAAGTACTGATCATTTAGTAGTATTTTCTATATTTCTGCATATCTAGTTAGGTCTTGGCGATGTTCTACATCCTAAATATAAAATCTGAAATATCCCATATTTTATGTGGTTTGTGGTGTTGCGCTAATCTCATGCTCCACTTCAAGGTTGATGTTCAATGGGTGATTAGCCAATTACCTAGTATCTCCCAGACGTGTTGAGCCTTTGTGAGATCTCTGTTGATTGATGCCAAATAGAATATTGAATGTGTTAAAGGGTGTTTCCCCCTTGGTTTTGAAAAACCTAAAGCATAGAAGGTTGGATCAACATCCTTGTTAGTTGGTCCTTTTCATTCTTGGTGAACTACTTGGAGTTGGATACTCTTAAAGATCCATTGAAAAGTGAAAAGGTTGTTGTTTAGTTATCATAGCATAAAAAAGAATAGACAAAATGGTGAGTCTACTATGGAATAACTATTAATTTCATATTTAATAAGGTTTCAGTTGAGCTTGGCTCCTTGCCTTCTTAATTTTTAGTCTAGTCAAGTCTGTCCAGAATTGCATAGAGTTTGAAAACTTATTTTCATATCGTGGGGTTTGAAGGATACTATTTTGTATCTGAGATATTTTTGTCCAAGATTTCATGTCTTGTGAGGAGTTACTTTTATCTTGTAAAGGTCATTTTACAAAGGGTTTGTCCTTACAAATTGTCATAATATTTCCCAATTTGTATTGGGTGGCAAATCCAATCTCTACAAAAGTGTTGAACGAAATATTTATTTCAAAATACCTGCAAGATAATAAAGATAATCACAAGATCTTGAGTTGAAGTAGCATCCCAAAGAAAAGCAGGGTGATCTTCTAAGTTTTCATGGAATGGACACCAATGAAAAAATCAATGAACATGCAGTGCCCCCCATCATGAAAACCAGAATTCTTAAATGCAAAATGTGAAGAGAATTTGAGTTGGGATTACATCTCAGTGGTTTGAAATTTTTTGTCCTCCAAAAGGAGGTGGTGACTCTACAAAATATTTAGTGGAAGGTGTGAAGGTGACTTCTGATCTAGCATTTTATAGCCACTACAATGTGCCAAGTATTTTTAATTTTCATGGGTAACTTCTTTCCATGAGAATAGTTTATGAATGGTTCCATATCAAGTGATAACAACACTAGTTAAAAGGGAAGAGTATTGAAGCATTGTTTTCATAGTACTTTGATTATTAGTTTCCGCTTTTATTTTTCACTGTGGTATGTAAATGGTTTTAAAAGTTTGATCAAGCTCTTTGTGGTCAAATTGAAGTGTTTGAGAAGGCAAGTGGGAATGTATTTTGTTTATTTCCATCCTTGTTTATGTTAAGAGTAACCATGCCTAATAAGATTTCTCAGCAATGTAGTAAACATGGTTCCAGTATTAAGTTGTATGCAGCCCTAAATTTCAATGGCATTTCGGGTTACCCAAATCTTATTCCATCTAAAATTAGAAAACAATTGCCTAAATTCAGTGGTATAAAAGAGGAATCAGCTAAGAAGCATTTGAATGAGTTCATTAATATGATAGAGGTCTTTGGTGTTGTTCATGAGTACATTATTATGAAGTTGTTTGCACAATCTTTAATGGATGAGGAAAGAGAATATTTCTCATTTTGTTACCGTAATCTATCAGCTCATGGAAAGAATTAGAAGTAGCATTCAATGAACAATTTAAACAATGGGTTAATGAGTATAAATTGATTTATGATTTCTTTAATACTCGTATTGGAGATGAGGAGCTGGTATCTAGTTTTAATCTCACATTTATGAAGACTTTGAAGAAAAATCCTAGGAAGTGTAGACCTCAAGATACCATGGCTTTGGGGGTATACTTGTGTGTGTTTGATAAAAATATGAGTTACAAGATGAGAGATAAAGAACCTCATAATTTATATCAAGAATGTCAGATGACGAGGGACATTGAAGGAATGATGAAGTTTGGTTTCATGAGATGTCATAAATCTTAAAATACAATTTCTCATGGGACTGCATATGGGGCTGAATATAGAAGTGCAGAAGCTCCATGGAATTCTTGGAATATTGGTGAGTTTTCTGCCCCAAATGATACATAGATAAATAATACAAATTAGATTGAGAATGCAGATTTCAACTAGCAATATAAAGTTTTTGCTAACACATCTTCACATATTCAGTCTCTAGTTGAGATAGAGATAAAGGAGCAAGTGAGAGATGAGATTGTTTCAGCAGTAGAGGTTCAAAGTCAGCCTTCTAGTGATGATCATGTAAGTGATAAATATGTTGAAGATGTTGTAGATATTGATTTAGATAATTATCAGCATGTTGCTCCAGTCGTAAATTTGTCTTATGTATTTCCTAGCAATGCTGGTTATTTTTCTCATTAAAGTAATATTGAGCCAAGAAGTTGTATAATGTGCTCAGAAGAGGTGGATAATCCTCAACATGTGTTTACTCCAGCTCTATATGTCCCTAATGTTATCTATGAAGAACCGATTGATGTGTGTATTCATGAAGCCAATCTTACAAACGATTATGTATGTGATGTTTCAGCACAAGAGCTCCTTCACACAGTTGGTGGGTTTTCTTTTTAGTATTATCATCAGCAAGGTATGATTAATCCAATGTGTAAATCTGAAAAGATTGAATCCCTAAGTGATCATAATAGCCTTGCAAGTTTTGTTGAAACCAATGAGGATTTTCCTTGTGAAAATCATGATTATAATTGCTTATCTTCTCAAGCTCATAGGGTTGAATGTGGTTCAAATTTTGATGATACTAATTCATATTTTTCTATCATTGATGAAGATGACTGTGATATTGAAAATTATTGTGGATATAATGAAGTTTTAAATCCACTCTTTGATGAAGATCTAGATATGGACCAGCTAGTGTTTTTCTATTCATATTTTGAGAAGGGTTTCCATATAGTTGCTAATCCTTTGTATGAGGACATAGTTGAAAATTGAGTTGATTTGACTGTTATATCAGATTGTGAAAAGAATGAATATGGGGAATAGGATGGAATTTATGATTCAATATCCTTCTCTAATGATCAATCTTCTTCTAGTGTTGATTTTGAAGATTCTTGTAGCTTCGAAATGAATGAAGTTTCTTACTATGAACGAAGTATGAAATCAGAACTTACAATTCAAAATCATTCCCCTGAATGTTGGTGTAGTATGTACGGGATTGAGTGTGAGAATATTTTATTTGATATCCAAGCACTCACTAAGTTAAATCATTATGATGCTGGTTATGTGGTTGAGCTTGAATGTTTTAAATTTCCAATGCAACCGGTTGAGTATTTATTTGAGCATGTCGAGGGGATTGATAACGAAGAATATCATGTTGCATGTGAATGTTCACCATGTTTTGAGTACCAAGGATATTTTTTTAGATTATGTGTCTTTTTAGCCAATGCATGATTTTTTTATGCCACAAGATGATAGGTGTAATGACAGTGAAAAGTGTGATAGTGGCATGAATTGTGCAAAAAAAATTCAGAATGATCGATTGCTTGGAAAGAAGTTTTACAGAATGATCATACTGCTAAATGATGAAAATCAGACATTTGATAGGGGTAAGTGATGATTTCAGTTTTGTGACTATTGGCCATTTGTAAATAATGTGCATATTGTATAGCCGCTTCGCTTTCATTTTTGTGTTAGGTGTTTTGTTCTTTCAATAAGGAACCCGATTTTGGGAAGTTGAAAAGAAATCTAATTTTTGAGTGGTCTGCTTCACCAAGAGATCCTAGATTATCTACATGCCCACAAGGGGCATGTGTCCCTAGAGAGATCCACCTTTGGTACTCTCAAATTTGGCACAAATTTGGAGTGACCAATTTAAAATTTTCTCTCTAAGGCAAGGTGAGTACCCCTAAAACCTTTTTAAAGAAGCCTATTTGGAGTGCAAGTAAAAAGAGACCTGACGATTTATATGAGATACCGATTAGGGAAAATGTAAAAAACCTATCATGGAGTAACTATAATGGGTCACATATTTCAGATCTCAGATTTGATGTGTTTTGAAGAGGGTCATTTGGAGGTGTTCACTTAAATATACACTTTGCACCTATTCATTTTATATCAAATGACCTACTTTGCATGCTTGCATCTTTGGCTGAATAAAGTTTCATGACATAAGGAGTGTTATAAGATGTTGTAGGCATGAGAAATAGTATCCATTTCCATTTGCAGATTCCTATGAGTTCATATGCTACATTTTCCCAATTCATTTGGTTTACAATTTATTCAGTTTCTTTGAATGTCAAATGCAGAATTTTGAAGTGCCCTACTTTGAGGTTCCACAAGTTGCACCCAATTCAATATTATGGATAATTGAATTCTCCCCTATACTATAATCATGAAAAGTTTCCCTCATGAATATTTTAAGACTTGTTCCAATCCATTTGGTTAGTCTGCTCAGCCGATTCCAAATCAGATTTATGTTGTTTCACTGTGTTTTAATTGAGAAAGTTTTGAAGGGCTGACTTTGAGGATTATTATTGACTGATTGGTTGATCATTGGAACACGTCAGTGGAAGCATAGTATCCCTTATATGAAAATTAATCAATGTCCAGGTTTTCATATTCTAAGAGTTTCATTTGATGCCTTTGTGAAGTAAAAACCAGATAGATTTTATTCAGTTTTCTATGTATTAAATTATTATTCATCTAGGAGGATGACTTTGCATATTAATATTGCGATGCAATTTGATGGTCATGATGATTTAGTTGACTATATGCATTATATGTGTGAAGGTTTACCAACTTGGATAGTTTTAAGGGTCTAGTCATTGCTTTTCTATTTTCCACAAGAGGAATCCAGATGCATTTTATACAATTTGTACATCTGTACTTGCATAGTATTTGAGAATCACCATTTTTGATCGGTTGTGTCTTGCACATGGAGTTGAATCCAATGAAGCCCTTTTGCATTCATATTCATTGTTTATGAATGAATCATTATGCCAAGCATCAAGGTACCTTGATGTGATTCAGTCAGTTTTTGAAGCTAGTTCCTGAGGCTAATTGTTGTTTATATGATTACTTCATAGATGTATAAAGCTTAGCTCTAAGTGATCGCCAGCTAAAGGATTCATGATCCAATTGCACTAAAAGCTACATTTGGACAATATGGAAGGTGAAGATTGTGTTCAAAATAAGAACTCAGCAACAACATTTATTTTAAAGCTCAATGACTTTTCAGATCTACCTCCTAGCTATTATGTAGTCTGAGAAACGAGCTTGGTACGCAATGAAATTGCAATTTCTAGCACAACTCATGAAATTTGAAGTGACACCATAGTGATAATGACCAACCAGTTAAAATTGATGAATGAATTTTGAAGTTTTCTAGTAAATGCATGTTGGTGGGTATGAAGCTAGCTCATCTACCTCTATAAGTGTTTCTCCTTGCCCGTACCAAAAGGGAATCTTTTGAATAGAGTGTGGAGATCCATCAAAGCACAGTTTCTTTGAATGTTTAGCTTGCCATGTTTGCAAGATATGTTTTCAAATAAAGTGTGGTAGCACAGGAGTGCCAAAGGGAGTCATGATGACTCATGAAAATGTGGTAGGAACAATTGTAGTAGTAAGAACAATTTTAGCAGAACTTAGTAGTGAGGACATATACTTGGCATATTTACCACTAGCACACATCCTTAAATTAGCAGTGAGGTGCACAATGGTTGTTGCAGGTTGTGCAGTTGGTTATGGTTCTCCATAAACATTGATAGATTCATCAAGTATGATCAAGAAAGGAACCAAAGGGGACACATCAATGCTTTGACCTACACTGATGACTGTAGTACCAGCAATATTAGATTGTCTTAGAGATGGAGTAAGGAAAAAAGTTAATACAAAAAGAAATGTGTCCAAGAAACTCTGATATTTCTTACAAGCTTAGTTTAGCATCTATTGAAGGAAATTGGCATGGTGGATGGGTTTTAGAAAAGATTATGTGGGATAAAGTAGTTTTCAGAAAGATATGTGCTATTCTTGGTGGCCATGTTCATGGTTTACTCTCGGGTGGAGCTCCTCTATCTGAAGATACACAACATTTTGTTAATATATGCCTTGGGGCATTGATTATGCAAGGATATGGTCTAAAAAAGACATGTGTAGGAGTGACATTTATAGAGTGGGATGATTCAACTATTGGTCATGTCGGTCCTCCATTTCCTAGTAGTTTTGTGAAGCAGCATGGAGAAAGAGGGTGAATGCCAATTCTCTGGGCTACACAAAAGAGGGAGTTTCCAATGAAATATTCTTGGAGGAAGCCCACGTGTGGGAGATATAAACCATTCCCTACACAAATTTAAAAGGGGAGACTCCACACCAAGCTTGCTGATTATGCCACGTAACAAGCCATGTGGAGGAGAGTACACCATGGTTTTTGAAAGTGGAGGCCACATTTTTTTAAACTAAATTAATTAAAACATCACCCAAAGGAGGTTGTGCAGACTGAAGGAAGGAGCTTCTAGAGACAAACAGATGGCAAGTGCAGAGATCAAGGCCATCACATAAGATAGGCTATGCTTAAACATTCAGGCTAGTGTGGTTGGCAGTTGTAATGCCAAATTTTATAAATATAACATTATTCTTCTTGTGTGGGAGAGAGCCCAGGTGTAAATAGTAAGCCATTCATACTGTGATGATTTTGTGAGAAGAGGCAGCGCATGAGCTGAGATAGGATGTGCAAGGTGTAAAGAAAATTTCATAGCCTTTGTCAGCATTCCTCCCTTGCCCGCTTAGAAGAAGGAGAGGAGAAGTTGCACTAAGAACCAATCTCCCAGTCATTTCCAAAATTCCAAGCATGGTTGCACTGGAATTGGGGAAGGATTTCCTATGGAGTAGAGATAAGGCAATTTTCACAACCTTTGCAAAATGTCTTACTTTTACCGCACACATTGGCTTTTTTTTCCTTGTGATCACAGGTTAAAGGGGAATGTCCCACATGTATTATGGAAGTAATATTTCAAATTTTTTTATATGTGAGGACTTGTATTATATCATGAAGTAAAGAGCTAGAAAAGATCATGGGTGCACACTCAGCCAATGGAATGTTGTTGCCCAGAGGAGGGGAAAATAATATTTTGGCCTGTGCATAAGATGGACTTTAAAAACCTTGTAAAACAATATCCCACATGAACCAAAAAAGTTACATCCAACATGTTTATAAGCAAAAAGGAAAGCATAGAAGTTTGAAGGAGTGAAGTCTCTCGGCACCTGCACTCAGGTGGAGCTCCTCAGTAACTATGCCAGGCAGTTGATTTCAGTGGAAGACAGATTGATTTTGGCAGGGCCCATGAGGATTATGTGGCAGGTGAGGTGGTAGTAGAGACTACATATTGTGCACATTTCCTAAGGCAAACAAGATCAACGGCTCGCTTAAAGGCTTAGAGAGAAAGATGTAGGGAGGATAAGTATAATCCATTAAGCTAGCACAACACGTGGTGATGCAAACACCCAGGCGATAGCGGGATGATGAGGTGGAGGTGATGTGGTAGCTCACTAGAGATGTTTGTCTGATGGGTGCGGATATCGATGAAGAGGAAATTGATGACTGACTTAAAGGCTTAAAGGGAAATATGCAAGGAAGATAATGTATAAGCCATTAAAACATCATGACATGTGGCATCCAGAAAGGTGGCAACCCAAGTAGGAAAGATGACATAGGCACCTAGGTGGACTTGCAAACTAGTTAGAGGGTACCACATGGAAAATTCTGGTGGAGTTTGTGAACTAAGAGGATTAAAGTGCAGAAAACTAAGGAATTAAAGTGCTAGTAATGTGCTGATAAAAGGAAATATTAAAATGTGCTCAAAAGATTAAAGTGCAAAAAAAAATATATTATGCACAAGAATATTAAAAAATATATTATAATAAAGTGGAGGAAAGTGCAATAATATGAAGACTTAGGAAATAAAGGCAAAATATGGAATTTTAATCTGCACAAGTAAAATTATAATGTTTTTAAAACATTAAAATATGCTTGTCTTCAAACATGAAGAGGTTTTTTATAGGAGGGGTTTGATGATTTTCAAAGGCCTTTGCAAAAGAGATATTTTCTGAAAAATCAGATAAGATTTTGGCAGTTGAAGCGAGGATTAGCCATTTTAGATTTTTAAGGAGATGGATAGGAGTCTGTGCAAGGAGGAATCAGGAGGTCTCTCTTCTGATATACTCTAATTTTTTGGACAGAAGAGGGGTTCCAATTTCTTGGACTCCACAAGGATTTTCAAGTTGTTCTTAGCTTCAGGAGATTCTAGTTTTGTTTTGGTTCCATTAGGGATATAGCTGATAGATTTTGTTAGTTTGTGATCAGATAGAATAGAATGTCATTGGTCTTTTTTAGTTTATTGAAGTGGTATATTCTTGATTGAAAATTTGTTTACAGTGATGTGATTCTTCACACTTAATACAAGAGCCTAGATTCAAATCTCTCCTTGGTGTCAATTTTGTGAAGTCTGAATTTTCTAATTCTTTGCATAGAGTTATCTGTGTATATGTTATCATTCTTCAGTTCTGGTCTAGGATAAAATTAAATGATTTTGTGGATGTGACATAATTTCATTTGGTTGTCTAGAGAAAGATTTCTATAAGCAATATTGATCTAGATTTATTATTTTTATGGCTTCAAATCTCTGACTGAAGTAGATTGTTGTATTTTTGACTTTGATTAAAGGGGATTGCCCAATGGATAAAGCACTGATCATTGAGTAGTATTTTCGATATTGATGCATATATGATTAGGTCTTGGATATGTTTTTCATCTTAAATATAAACTCTAAAATATCCTATGTTTTATGTGGTTTGTGGTGTTGTGCTAATCTCATGCTCCACTTCAAGGTCGATGTTTAATGGGTGATTAGTCAGTTACCTAGTATCTCCCAGACATGTTGAGACTTTGTGAGATCTCTTCTTATTGATGCCAAATAGAATATTGAATGCGTTAAAGGGTGTCCCCCCCTTGGTTTTGCAGAACCTAAAGCGTAGAAGTATGGATCCACTGTTGGCAAGTTAACTCTCAGGGAGAATGTGACTTTTTTTTTTTTGTCATTATGGCAACAAAGTCATATGAATTTTTGTCAAGTAAACTTGTAAGACAAAATGGCTAAGCATAGAAGAAAAAGAAGGAGAAATATATGCAGTCGATCAGAGCAATAGCACACATGTGATAGAACAAATCAAGATATGTGCATTCACACATAATCTCTATGATATGTTTTTATGTTTACACTATACACGCATGGTATGGAATGTCAGTACAGATAAGTTACAGGAAGATCAAGTACACTATCAGTTCAAAAAATAGAGTATGAAGCTGACTTCAATTTTTTGATTAGTGTGTAATCTTTTATTTACTAAGCGCCTATTGTAATGAGTTTTTAATCATGTATTAAACATCATTGTAAACACACTTAAGACAATTTGTTTGGAAGTGTTGTGAATCTTGTTTTTGGGTCGACTATGGTCTTGTTTATAGTCGCATCTTTTTAGGCATGAACATATATATATGACATGCAAAGTTGTATTAGAGAGTGTCAAAGAAATATGCAGAGCAGAAATATAGAAGAATAGTATAAGATGTCAGAATGAGATAAAGCTCTTTAAGAGTATAAGAGCATCTATGCATAACCAGAACTGATTAGACAAGTGTGTCACATACATCAGTTCACTTTTGGATATAGTATTATCAAAGAGGTTGTATCCTTCATCCTATTGAGCAGTGATCTTCTTGGACAGTGAGTCCTCACCCCTAACGGGGTTATTTGTAAAAGACTCCTAACAGGGTTAGACCCTTAACTAGGTCATTGTGCTTGCATTGTAAAGACTGCTCCTAACAAGGCAAAGGAACTTTAATAGGTTCATTATACTAGTGCAATATTTGTGGGTACTAATTCCCACCAGGGTTTTCCTCTGTTCAAGGTTTCCCCATAATCATATCATGTGTTATGTGTTCTTGTATTAAGCTTCAATTGATATATATTTTATTTATGTTTAAAGTTGCTGAAATATAATAAATAGAAAAACACTTTATTCACTCCCCCCCTCCTCTTAGTGTTTATAACAATTAGTATTAGAGCTCTGGTCCTCTGAAATAAAGTTTAACCACTTGAGGAGATCATGGATTCAGTAGAAGCAAAACATCTGAAAAAGAATCTTGAAGCAACACTTGAAGATCTTGACAGATCTGAAAAAGAAAATGAGGAACTTAAAATAAAATTTGATGGCTCTCAAATGCTTATCAATAAATTAAGGAAAGATCTAAAATATTTCTCTACTAATGATTTGGGAAAAAAGGTCAAGAAGTTGAATGAAGAGAACATGTCTTTGAAAGACAAAATTGAAGATCTAAATGAATAAATTACAGACATCCTAGCAGTCATTGAAGAAAATACCAAAGAGAGTAAACAATTAGATGATGAACTTATGCAAGCAAACTTGAAAAGCTTAGAATTAGAAAACATCAAGAAAAAGATAGAATCTGAACTAACAGAAGCAAAAGAAAAAATTGATAAACTACACACAAGTTCTGATCTAATTCAAGAACTGTATGCACAAAAGTTAAAAGGTGATACCATTGGTATGGGATAAATTGTAGCTCAAATTTAAATCAATTAAATAAAAGAAAGAAATAAATAACAAGAGACATCCACTGAAGCAAAGAAAACTGAGAATATTGTAGAAGCTAAAACTGAAACACCTAAAGATGAACTCAAGCAAGTTAACAGAACTTGTTATGCTTGTAACAAGCATGGACACTTGGAAAGAGATTGTAAAGAAGTCAGAATTTTTAATGGTTATTGTTACTCCTATAATAAGTTTGGTCACAAGGCTATACATTGAAGAATAAATCAAAGAAATTAGTCACAACAAAACCAAAGAAATATGACTCAATACAATCAGAGAAATCAACCTCAAAGAAACCTTCAGAACATTACATGTCAGATATGTAATTACAATGGACACACAACCAAGTAGTGCAGCATGATGAATAACAACATCAGACCTCCTATCATTTGTCAGTCATACGGAAAAGCAGGACACATCTCAAGGTTTTGCAGGTCAAGAGCACAAAGACAAGAGAATCCTAAAAAGTCACTATTTGAAGAATCAGGAGAAGTTAGGTTTGTAAAAGCCAAAAATAATTTAGATAAAATTTGGGTGGAAGTAAAGAATGATAATGAAGAGAAAAATCTAGTAGATGCATCCTCAGTGGATGCACCTTCTACTTCTGGATAGTTGACCCTCATGGTCTTAGGGGGAGCTATTCTTTCTTTGAACCCCTGCATGGCTGGTATACTCACCTTCGAGTATGTGCCTATGGATTCATGTACATAATCAAGAAATAAGGTTGTATGCATGCACGCATTTCCTTTACTTCATTCATAACAAATTTTGGAATTCTCTTTGTAAACCGCTTTATGGCAACGAGCATTAAATACAATAATATTTTATATAGATTGGTAAAAGATCTTTAAACCTCACTTTGCATTCAAGATTGAGCATTCAAAGAGAACTTGAGCATTGAGCATCAAAACAATATAGGTTAAGGAATTGGTTGGTTTGTGAATGGACTAAATACTGAAATGGAACTCTAACAGTCACGTCATTTCATAAATGCCATGAAACCCTACTTAATCAAGTTACAAGTAAGTATGGAAACCCCAGTTGTATTTGACATTGCTGAAAGGAAGAGATTTTTCTTTAAGAAGCATCCATTCAAGTCTATATTAGATGATGTTGAAGGAGCATTCTTTAAGACTACGCTTGGATTCATACACATGGAGGACATTCATGCTTACATCTAATGTAAGAAGGAAACCATTGGGGACAACAACATAGCAACTCTTATGGCTTCAATGATGAAACATGATTAGTCATTCAAAGATGAATACACGCATCCCACTGACAACCCTATTTTTTAGTATTCTAATGTGCACAAGTTCTATGAGCCAGCATGGGTTAAAATCCTACTAAGAAGGATAAATACTGACCTTTATTGGATTGGTGAAGTTCCTGTCCGCATAACCTTAGACCTAATTCATGAATTGACTGGACTTCCTAAGACTGGACTAGTTCTTCCTACTGGTAAGGATGTTAAAAAGAAGATTGAACAAGTTTTCTTATCTAGAAGTGATAGGCGCGGCATGACAGTTGATCACATTGAGGCCGATGACATTAAATTGGTTACTATGATTCTAGGTTACAAGTTCCAGCATGCAAGCAGACTGAATAGTGTATCTACAGCTACTGTACTGGCAGTAATTAAGATGGTAAAGGATAATACTCAGTATAACCTATGTGAGATATTGCACACACAACTGATTGATAACATTAGAGCCGTCAAGCATGACAAGAGAAAAATATTCAGATTTGACTCTTTGATCATCTATCTCTACTTCCACATTGTTGGTAAATTTTCCAATCTTTACGTAGACAAGAGTAAACCTACTATGTCTTAGATATCACTCAAGGCTACATCAAAGAGAAGCGTGAAGGATTCAATGGACATGGAGATCAAAACATTCAGGATCAAGATGCAGAAAAGGTTCAGAATACCAGAAAAGATAGTTGATAAGTACAAAGACACTATATGCTTCATGGTAGAAACTGACTATACTTGCATGGAGGTTGTTGAACCTAGAACCAAATGGATTCATCCACTTGGCTATGAAGTTGAAGAACATGTGTTGGAAGGATATGCACAAGTTCTTTTGTCTGTGCCCAAAGATCTAAATGAACCAAGATGGGGAACATATAGATAAAAGACTAATCAAGTTGATTCTATCTTATACAGTGCTGACAACAAAAGGAAGGCATCAAGGATTACTTCAAATATCATAAAAATTCATGGGGTTACACAAGAAGAACTAGACAAAGCTAGGGAAGCTAAGATTGCTAAAGAACTTGAGAAAACTCCTACAGAAGTGAAAATGGAAAATTTTGATGATATGCCTATGAATAAGAAGAAGAAGAAGAAGAAGAAATATGATGAAGGTACATTTGCACCATCAACCACCATTGATCTAGAATCCTCTCCACCTTCTATACCCAGTAAGTTAACCAGAAGGAAGAATCAAGTTCCTACAAGTCATCCATCCTCAAGCACCACAAGGAGAAAGGTAAGGAACACTCAAACCCCTCTTGAGGTAGGATTTAGACCTAGTCTAACAGTCCTAAAGAACAGAATTGTCAATGATGGAAGACTAGAATCTATCAAGAATGTCTATGAAAAATACCAAGAGATAGACAAATCATAAATTCACTCTATGATCATCTCTCACATGATTAAGTTCAAGAGGACAGTATTGGAACTTAAAACAGTCA
>MU224930.1:2075024-2112712 GCA_018584345.1 Thuja plicata
CCTAGCTACACAGGTCTGAGTGTGCCTTCAAAATCCTTGAATGTTGTTTTTGTGGAGATATTACCAAGTTTCTCTCAAGAAACCCTTTTTGAATTAGGTTCCTAATTAGGGAAGATACCTTATTTTGGTTTGGACAATGTCATTATTTTTTATGATTTTGAGATTTGTGTTTCAATAGTGGATTATATTCTTATTTTTCATGTTAGTTATAGTTTTGTACTATGATTCTTGGTATTGGTTCTCATAAGATATATAAATATAGATATATTATATTATATAGTGTAATTTAATATATTTGTGTATGTATATAAGGGTGTACACATATATACTTACGTGTGTGTGTGTGTGTGTGTGTGTGTGTGTGTGTGTGTGTGTGTGTGTGTGAATATGCATATATGTGCTTGTGATGTAAAGATTATATTTGTAAACTAAAATAAAATAAATAAGGGAAATAAAGGTAAATTTCCTAGTTAAGAAAACTAGATTGTCTAAGAGATTTGAACTCGACGCCTCCTAGGAGTAAGGCTAGATAGTTACCATTAGGCTATATGAGTTATCTGGTAATCATATTTATAACTATCATATTTAATAACTCAGTACGTTAATTGAGTTGATAAAAAAATTAAAGTTTTAATCAGAGGTTCAGGGGCATGAGAGAGTTGTTTAATTATTGTTGAACCAACTATAATAGTTGGAGGAGTTTCTTCCTGTAAAAAAACTCCTCCAACCATATAGTTGTCTATTTAATTTTATGGAAATTTCTCAAGTAGGGATTGGAAGCAGATTCGGGGAACAAGATTTTGGAAATAAGAGATTACAATTTGAGCTTCTAGAATTATGTGAGGAGAGAGTAGGTTTTGATCTCTGAGAGAGTAGATACTACCTATAGCTTGGAAAGAAGGCTTTGGATGTGTATGGGAAGGTGGAGGGATGAGGATTGTCTCAACACTAAAGGGTTTTCTCTACAAGAATTGTATATGTGTGTTTGAAGCTTATTTAATAAATACTTCTATTTGATGCATTGTGAGTAGGAGTTTACAATGGTTGATTAGGAAATAATTTATGTACTTGTATAATGTTTGGAATAGATAGAACAATCTGGAATGAACAGTGGTTTTATTTTATTTCATTTTTCCTTATCTCTAATTGTTGATTTGGTATATTGAGTTGAGTTTGAGTTAACCTCTCTATTATTTTCCAGTTCTAGGAGGTTTAGAGCTTCATACAACACCTCTCTTTTTTGTTTATCCTATGTACAATTTTTTTTATATTTATGTCTTTTTCTTTTATGTGTTCAAGATCCACATTGATAAAGGAATTGAATTGGGTTTGGTGGGTGATCTAGATGTGGAACTCAGAGACCTCAAATGGGTCTACCTCCTTCCCAGGACCCCCATCATGCCTAGCTTTGACCGTATATTCAATCTAAGAGTGAAATTTTTTCTTCTTGATAGGAACTTGCATGAGTAAGGATGCTTGGCCTTGTTTACTCGTACTAGCCTATGGGAGTACTTGTACTAGCCTCTAGGAATACTCGTATTGGAATCTCATTAATTTTGTTTAGATTTTGGCACTTTATGATATGGTCTTCTCTTGGAATTGTTGTTGTTGAGGTGTTGACATTCATGTTTTCTCATTGATGTCAACATATGTCTCAGTTTGATATAGTAGAAGTCTCAGAAAGACTGATTATCACAAGTATAGGTGAGAGTTACAGGTGTGTACATACATTGTATGATGTATCTGCGTATGTGAGCACAAATTTGTGTGGAGGGATGAGTTTATACCTTATATATAAGGTCACAAGATCTTATGTTGGTATTTGCATGAGTTATAGTTGTTTTGGTAAAAACTCATTTCAGTTCAGTGATAGAGGATTATCGTAGAGATGGTCTCTAAGTTTTTGGGATAACTTAGATTCGAGCATGAGTAATGACATGCAAGATTAAGGCATCATATAAGATACATGGAGGAACATTCTTTTTGATTCTCATGTCGCTATATTCTTGATCATTTTAGTTGAGGCGTGTGGACTAGCAAAGACCCATTTGGATTTGACTACAAAGGTGTAGCATGCTTAATGATCAGCAAGCGTGGATTATGGATCTTGGTGAGTAAGTGATAATTTATATTTGATATTTTTCATCTAATTTCCTACAAGTATTTATAATCATAATCCTAATTTTTACAAGTCTAATTACTCCAAAGATGAGGAATGCTACTATGCTAGTCAAGGTGTGTCTGATGACGATTCTCTGAATGATGGACATGAAATTGTATTTATTGATATTAAAGATGATGAACCTATTCATGAAGAAAAAGCTATAATCTTGCATGTTGAAAAGAAATTAGAATGGATAATTGATAGTGGTTTTTCAAATCATATGAATTGTGATCAAGATAAATTTGTTCAACTTAATAGATATGATGGTGGTGTAGTCAGATTTGGTTATAACACTCCTAAGCTAATTATTGGAATTGGTGAAATCTCTCATGATGGTAAAACTAACACTAGTGATGTCTTACTTATTGATGGACTTAAGCATAACTTGTTGAGTGTTGGACAGCTGGTAGACAAAGTTTATAATTTGTAGTTCATGGATGGAAAATGTACTAGAAGAGGTCAATCTAGAAGCCTGATCACATTAGGTACCGAGTCAAGAGGTAATGTATTTGAAATTAATACTACAAAGGAAACTTTTTTTTCTATGAAGGTAGATTAAAATTAGTTATGGCATAGGAGGTTCTATCACATAAATTTTCATAATATTGTAAGTGCTAGTAACACTAATGCAGTCATAGATTTTCCAAGAATTGTGAAGCCTACTAACACTATGTGCAAAGAGTGTATTATGGGAAAAAAAACTAAGAGAAGCTTTTAGAGAAAATCCTTTCCAACATGAGGAAGTTGGATCTAGTACATACAAATCTTTGTGGTCCTACAAGGACTAGATCTTACTATGGTGAAAAGTACTTTATACTTTATTTTTATGACTATTCTAGGATGATGTGGGTTGCATTTCTCAAAGAAAAATATGAAGCATTTGATAAGTTCAAAATTTTCAAGGAAAGAGTTGAGAATGAATCAATTCTAAAGATAAAATATCCGAGGTTGGAAAGAGATTAGAGTTTACATCATATTTGTTCAATTCTTACTCCGAAAAGCATGGGATATACAAACAAACTTATTCTCCTAGGTCACCTCAACAAAATGGGATAATACAAAGAATAAATAGAACTATATTGAATGAAGTCAAGACTATGTTTCTTGAGGGTAATGTATCTCATATTCATTGGAGAGAAGAAAATAGTACTTTTGTGTACACTTTGAATAGAATTCAGATCAAATAAGGTATGGATAAGACACCCTATGAAATTTGGTTTGGTTATGCTCCTACTATAAAATACTTCAGAATATTTGATAGCAAGTTTTATATCAAAAGAGATGATGAAATTGGGTAGTTTGATGCTAGAAGTGATGAAGGAATTTTCCTTGGCTATTCTACTAGAAGCAAGGCTTACAAATTTTTCAATCTAAAGTTGAGAAAAATAATTGAAAGTTATAATGTGAAGATTTATGAGAGGTTTCAAAGTGAGATTGTAGAGAATGATAAAATCACTGAAATTAAAGAGATAGTACAAAATCTAGAGATTCAAACATGCTTGGATGAGCCTATTGAAGCACCAAATACACCAATGTATGCTAAGATGAATCATCTTGAAGATTAGATTATTGGTGATGTTAATAAGGGCATGATGACAAGGTATAAAGTTAAAAATAAGATTTGTTTGATTTCACAAGTATAACCTAAGACTACTAATGAGGAAAGTATGGATGAATATTAGATTAAATAATTGCAAGAAGAATTAGACCAGATAGAGAAAAAAACACTTGGGAATTGGTTCCTAGACCTAAGGACAAAAATATAACTGGAACTAAATGGGTGTTGAGAAATAAAATGAATGGAGATGGAATAGTTGTAAGAAATAAAGCTAGACTGGTCTGCAAGGGCTATTCACAATAGGAAGGTATAGAATTTGAAGAAACATTTGCACTTATTACAAGGTTAGAGGAAGTGAGATTATTCCTTTTTTTGCAGCACATAAAGACTATAAGGTATATTAGATGGATGTGAAGTCTGCATTTTTTAATGGTGATCTAAAGGAAGAAGTCTACATTGAGAAACCTGATGGTTTCTCTTTGACATATGATGAAGACACGGTTTATAGATTGAATAAGGCATTGTATGGTATGAAATAAGCCCCTATAGATTGGTATGGTTGGTTAGATAGGTATTTATTACTTCTTGGTTTCAGAAAATGTAGTCGAGATAGTAATGTATATTTGAGAACCTGTGAAGAGGGAATCTTTATTGTTGAAGTTTTGTGGATGATATAATCTTTGGAGGCAATGATGAGATGAGTAAAAAATTCTTTGAGGAAATGAAAAGTGAATTTGAAATGTCTATGATTGGTGAAATGAAGTTCTTCCTTGGTTTTCAAAGTACCCAAAGTAAACATGGTATTTTTATCTCTCAAACCAAGTATCTTAAGGATTTTTTAAAGAGGAAGTTTGGAATGGAAGATTGGAAACCTGTTGGAACACCTATGGTTACTAGATGCAAGCTTACAAATACTAATGAATGTCAAAGTGTTTTTCAGAAGAAAAAAAATACAGATCCATGATTGGAGGTTTAAAGTATTTAACTCAAACTAGACCAGACATATCTAGTGTAGTTATAATTATTGTGAGGTTTCAAGCTAATCCTAAGGACACTCACATTGTTGCAATCAAAGGGATATTTAGATATTTGAAAGGGACATTGGAATATGATTTATGGTATGTAAAGTCTAATGATTTTACATTACATTCTTATATTAATGTTTATTGGGTAGGAAGTGTTGATGAAAAAAAAGCACCAGTGGAGGAGCATTTTTCCTTTGAAAAAGGTTGGTTTCACGGTTGAGTAAGAAGAAAGACTGTATATCTCAATCTACTATTGAATCAAAATATGTATTTGTTGCTATACATTGCACAAATATTATTTGGATGAGATAGATGCTAAAGGAAATTGGGATAATCTTTGAAGAACCACAATGAACATGTCAAAGAATCACGTTATGCATTCAAAGACTAAACATATTTCATTAAACTATCACTTTTTGAGAGGCAAGGTTGCAGAAAAGGAATTCAGATTAGATTACATCGATACAAAGGAGAAAATAGAAGATACATTGACTAAAAATTTATCAAAAGATGCCTTTGAGTATTTTAGAGGTATGCTTGGGGTGAGAACCCATCCTTTGAGAACTAAATGATGCAGGGATACATCAGTACAAAATTTATTAGAGCTATATTATTCTCTGGACTTGATGCTTGGATCCACTCCTTAGGGGGAGTGATCGTATGAACACAATAAAACATATTTGGGTGATCAAGCACCTGGTTGTTGCAGAATATTTGAAAAAACTACACCTTGTAGAGGTGGGATGGTTAGAGAATGATAGGAGCTATGGAACCCTTTTCTATTAATGTCAAAGGGGGAGAGATACGACTGGAAAATGCTACCATTTAAGGGGGAGTTGTGAAGAGAATATTGAGAGTATTTTATTAAGAAGGATAATTTTGGGTTTATGGATTTTAAAATATGTTTCCATTAATGCCAAAGGGGGAGATTTTTGTAATTTTTTTTGTCGAGGTTTTGACATTCATGTTTTGTTATTGATGTCAACATATGTTTCAATTAGATATAGTATAAGTCTTAGAAAGACTAGTTATCACAGGTACAGGTGAGAATGATATTTGTGTAAGGGAATTGTATGGCATATCAGCATATGTGAGTACATATTTGTGTAGAGGGATGAGTCTATACCTTATATATAAGGTCACATGATCTTATGTTGGTATTTACATGAGTTATAGTTGTCTTGGTAAAAATTGGTTTGAGTGCAGTGATAGAGGATTATGACAGAAATTATCTCTGAATTTTGGAGACAACTTGAATGTGAGCATGAGTGATGTAGAGTGGGCAGTAGGAAGCCTCCAAAGGACTCAAAAGGGAAATACACCCTTAAATACCCAAATCAAAAGGTAAAAAGTGTTCCACACCTATCACAAGTGAAGAAAGGACTCGGTCCAAGGTTATCACAACCCAATACCCCAAGGGCAACCTATTCACTAGGTCTTCGCCAAGTCTAAAACATCAACTACCAAGGGTTGGCTCTTAAGCACTTATCCCAAATTATCAACAATACCCCATGAAGTGACTCTCAGGACTAGGGGTGACCTATACTCAAAGGTGTGGTCTATTTAGGTCCCTAATAACAAGATCCAATGGTTCTATCCATCCTTTGCAACTTAGGAGACATATTTGCTTCACAAATCCATTACTAGGCTTGTAGCCTTTTCTCAAAGTATTTTTTATCTTAGAAAAAATACTTCCACATAAACCCTTGAAAAAATTAGGGATTCAGACACCCTTTATGGCCTAAGGTCTTAGAATTAAGCACCAAAACAGGAAGGTGAGGGAAAGATAGGAAAACACACAAAAGTACTTCTATAATTAGGGCTAATTAGGCCTATACTTACACTACAAGTACTCCTTACTTACATCCAATGCCAAAAAAAATACTTGTATCATGTGAGGTCTTGTATAAGGGTCCATTACACCAGTTTAGGGCCTTTGATGAATCCACAAACAAAAGTTATGTTGACTGTCGTCATTCAGTGAATGGTGCACATATGGGTATGTACACCTAGGGCATCATGGCAAGTCCATATCCCTGCACTTTGAAGAACCCATCCTAGATATTCCTAAATTACATCGATAATTCTTTAATTCCACCAAGGGGTAATAGATTCCCATGGTGGAATTGAAGAGAAAAAAAAATTGCAAGTGAAACCCTGATTTAGGGCCTACAAACCAGGCAGTGGAATTGAAAATTCAATAACTTACAAAGTATGAGTGATCAACACATGAGACCAATTAAAAATGGAACAAGACTCATAGGAGAAACTTTTGGTGTTAGAATTTCATGTACTTCTATCTATACCGATCCGTACTAATCAACTGTCCATGGGATTCGCAGAAAAATGGTTATTCTTTATTGATTTTCAATGCCAAACTACATCATCCTCCTACCACTGACCTAAAAGGGCTTATGTCAGTATTCCCAATGGTTACATCACATTTTTGAACTAACTAGCTATTTGGGAATTTATTTACAAGTTTTGACAAAAAGTTGTCAATGTTGCTCAAAAGTTGCTTGACAACTTTTTGGGCAATTTTACAATGTAGGTGACCAAACTTGGTCCAAACCATTATTTGGTGATCCCTAATTGATAAAAACATTAAAAACATGAAAATTAACATATATTTTAGGTGATGTATGTATTATATGATCCGAGCTTGTGGATGAAATTTCTACTAGATGTAGAGAAGTAATTGTATTTTTATTACACTTCATTGGAACTGTATAGGAAAAGAAATTTTAATCAGTTAGTTCATTATTATAAGTATACTTCTATACTTCATTTTGGACAATGAGTCTAGAAGGTGGATTTAACCTTCACTTTGTTCAGTGTCTTTGGGCATTGAGCTCATGTTTTCATTCAACTCCTAACAGGGTTGAGAAGAGTCCTAATAGGGTCTATCCTTTAAAAAAGACTTGCAATGGATGTGATAATCATCTCCTAACAAGTCTAGACCTAAGATTAATAAGTTATTTCACTTATTAATTAAATAATTTTAATTTAATTATTAAGTCACTTATTATCTCTAGTTTTCTTAAGCTAAACTTTAGGCATATAATAATTAATTCTTTTACTAATTATTATCATGCCACCTAGATTTTTCCCTTTTAGGGTTTTGATCACCTTTATAGGTTTGATCTCTTTGTAATTATTAATTATTGAGGATTCTCTTGAATTGAGAAATCTCTCTCTATTGTTTACACATGATGTTTCCTCTTTCATCGATTTGTTATTTCTGGCCTCCATGGCTTTTGCTTCTCTCTTTCTATGACAGGTTTGCATGCAGGCAATTCTTAGGAGCTATAAGGTTGAGTTTTCATCAACTCCAGTATGGGTAATAAGTTATTATAATAATTAAATCCTTTTGTTTTAATTATTAAGTCACTTATTATCTCTAGTTTATTTAAGCTAAATTTTAGGCATATAATAATTAATTATTTTATTAACACTTATCATGCAACCTAAGTTTTTCCCTTTTTACAGTTTTGATCACCTTTATAAGGTTTGATATCTTTGTAATTATTAATTATCTAAGAATGCTATTGTATTGAGGTTTTTCTCTCCATTGTTTATACAATATGTTTCCTCTTTCATCAATCTCTTATTTCTAGCATCCATTGCTTTTGCTTCTCTCTTTCTGTGACAGGTTTGTATGCAAGTGATTCTTGAGAGCTATAGGGTTGAGTTTTCATCAACTCCAATATGGTATAAAAGCTCTAAATCTTCATGCACCTATTCTCTTCATGAGAGATTGGCATTGTTCTTTAGATCCATGTTTTCAAGAGGTTTTCTATTTCATATTTTTTTGGATCTGGGGGGAGTTTGTTTTAAAAGCACTTTGGGCTAAAAAAAACCTCATTGTTGTGCTCTAAAGTCCCAAAAACCCCTATTTTCATGTAAGGCATGTCCAAGTTGGACATAGCTTCATTCTGAGGCAAAATTTAGCGACATCGCTAGATTTAGTGGAGCTCTACCAGATTTAGCATAGATCACTTGGAGTTCTTGTTTTGGAGCCCTCTTCTTTTTTTTGTTCGTATCTTGAGAAAATAGACTCATTTTTGGGTAAACGAGATATTGTTAGAAAGATGGTTCCGAGCCTGATCTGATTTTGCAGGTTTGGTTTTATGATTTTTCTATTTTGTAGTGTGTTTTTCTAATCAAAGTTAGGGTTCCTTTTTGCACTTTGGGAGCTATATCTTTCTCATCCAGACTCTTTTTTCCAACTTCTGCATATTGTTGGAAATTTGGTTGTGTGCTCTTTGTTTTGGTATGGGTCTGGTCTCTAGAATCTTCTCCATGTACATTTTATTTAGGTTTTTTTACTTTTTTGAAATCTAGTGATTATCTTGGTTATTTCAGTTCTTGGGATCATTTTCCTTGCATGGGATGACTCATTTTTTGTTGTTACTTATGTTCCTACTAATTTTTTTTATTTCTGAGCATTGTAGACATCTATTCCTATAGTATTTATTTTTTGCAAACACACTAAGATAAAGTTCCTCCTATTGCATGCTTGGGTACTTGCACATTTTGTGTCTTTTTGTACTTGCACTATATTATAAAGTGTCATGGGGGTTTGATCTATGTTTTTCAAGTGAGTATTTCTTCCAAAAAATTATCCTCAAGATATGTGTCAAGAGAGCGATCCTTCTATGACACCATCCTTTATATGTGTTTGTACTTTCTTCTTCACTTTCCATGTTCCTAGCTCTTCGATAGGTAGTTGTTCTTGGCAGTCATTTCGGTGTACCCATCATTCCTCTCCCTTCTTAACATTATAGGGGTAATCTCTATTTGGTGGTAATGCTTCCTTGGTTTGATGGAGTGAGCTATGTATTTAGCATTTGTTCCTATGTACTAGGTAGATGCAGTGGCTAGGTACCTATGAATTTTTGTGAGATGGATCATTTACCATATGGACACTCTTTCATTCATTATTTGGAGGGATCCTTCCATCTTTTGATCAACTCTTTAGACTTTGGTGTTTTTTTCCATATGTATCTTTGAGTTATGATGTTTTCCTTTGTTTTCCATCCTGATTTGAGTAGTACCATTTTAGGGCACTCATGCAGATTATAGTCTTCTCTACCTTATCATGTTCTATTACAGTGGAGGTTCTAGTAGTTATTCTTGGACACTATTTGCAGCTTCATTCTTTAGTGGTGTTCTTCATGTTCATCCTTTGTTCCTATTTTTGGGGACATTCTCTAGTTTGGAGGCTTTTGCAGACCTTCACTAGTCTTCATCTCTTTCCAGAGAGGGGTTTTTCCCACTGGGTTTTATCCTTTTCTCCTCTTTATAGAGATTTTTTTACTTGGGTATTTGATCAAGCCATGTTGTTGGGACCCATTTCCTTCTTTCAGTAGTTGTTTCTAGGTTTTAGCTACTTGCCAAATTTATCTTGAGGGGGGTGCTAGAGTAATAAGTTATTTCACTTATTAATTAAATCTTTTTTTATTTAATTATTAAGTAACTTATTATCTCTAGTTTACTTAAGTTAAAATTTAGGCATATAATAATTAATTCTTTTATTAATTATTATCATGCAACCTAGGTTTTTCCCGTTTAGGGTTTTGATCACCTTTATAAGGTTTGATCTCTTTGTAATTATTAATTATCTGAGAATCCTATTGTGTTGACATTTTTCTGTCCATTTTTTACACAATATATTTCCTCTTTCATCGATTTGTTATTTCCGGCCTCCATAGATTTTTCTTCTCTCTTTTTGTGATAGGTTTGCATGCAGTTGATTCTTGGGAGCTTTCAGGTTTAGTTTTTATCAACTCCAATAAGATCTTCTAACAAAGATACAATATTTCTAGTACATTATTTGTGGGTGCTAATTCCCACTAGGTTTTTTCCCTTAATAGGGTTTCCTCGACATCAAAAAGTTTGTGTTATGGTATTGATCTTGAAGTGTTCAAATTTACATTGAGTAATTGGTTTAACGATTAAAGTTTATTTATTTTGCATACAAATTTTTCACCCCCCCCATCTTAGTTGTATTATGCTTAAATTTTTTTTTTTGCATTTTATGTTCTGGTGACCAGGCCTCTGTCTACATCTTTTTGGATCTCTGAACCTTCTCTATTTCTGCGAAGGTCACCCTAAATATGAAATCAAGTTCCTTTTTAATTCATCCATTGATTTTATGCTTAATTGGTAAATGTTTAAAGGTTAGACATGTCCTAAGGATTTGGGATCATAGGAGAGAGTTCCTAACCTTGTGTAATGGGTGCTTTGAAGTTTTTTAGTCCCATTGATGGCATGTTTGGGTAGGGAAACTAGGTACCCTAGGTGAGTATCTCCCCATAGGCGTTAGGACCCAAAGAGGTTTCTAGGGGATCCTATGGGTGATTTCCTAATAAAGAGATAACCATAAAATAAACTTGGAGGTTTAGAAATAATAAAAGATAAGTGATATTATAGTCCGCATAGACCTATTGGAGTAGCAGGACCATGGGTTAACTACTTGAGTGGATCCTAATTAGAAGGGACCCAAGGCTACATGTTTTCTAGGGTGGATCCCAACAAACATGCTATGTGATGACACTCACCTAGATGGTATTATGGAACCCTTACTTTTGTGATGTGATCTTTTGCTATTTTTCTTATGGGTTATGTTTTTACCTTTGGGTCTTTTGATGTTTTGGGAAGGATACTTTATAGCTTTAGTTTACCTTAGAGATTTTGAGAACCTTGGTTCTATCTCCTATCATGGGGAGTGGCAATTATTTTTTGAGGTACTATTTTTGGTTCTTTGGATGAGTTGGCTATGGATTCTTGTTTAGAAGATGATCAAGATTCCTACTTCTATATCATGTACTTCAATGTATTATAATTCAAATGTGTTGATTTATTGTAATGCCTTGTTGGGAAATGTAAAGTAAATTAATGTAATGTAATATAATGTAATATGACGTAATTTAAAGGAAGAAGCTATGTAATTGGGAAGGGTAGTTTTAGGAACATTAAAAGGGGATGTTCATTTGTAATATGGAATATTGTAATGAAGGATTCAAGTTGTACATTCCTACCTTATCTCTCTATATTATTGAAATATAATATGAAAAGTAAAGATTTCCCAATGTAAATATTAATTATGTTTTGTAAAGATAAATGATACATGCTGAGAACAAATGTAATTGGGAAAGAAATTGAAAGTTAAAGTATTTAGTGGAAAATGAAATAAAAGCATATGAAATGAGCATTAATGTTATATGTTACCTTATCCTTTATGAAAATTTAAGTGATAAGTATAGTAGATAGAAGATGATTTGTTAAGGTAAGGAAATGAATCATTAATGTTAACTTTAGTAACAAACATTAGGGAATCTGTAAGGACATGTTCATACTTAAAGATTAAGAAGCAACTACCAGTGGTGGTCTTTAAAAAAAATAGTTAGTTCCTTTTATTGGTACTTTAGACCTTGTCCTTTTGGGTTTCTTGGTGGGGCATTACATTTGGTATCAGAGATGTAGGTTTCTACACTGGGAGCTCTAGGGTCTATTTGTGATTAAATAAGTCTTTCCTTCTTGTTGTATAATAGTAAAACTAGATACTCCTTGCTTATGTTATATCACTCTCCATGGATGCCTCCCATCACCCATAGAAGAACTAAGGGAAGAGTTCAAAATTCCTTCCTTAGATCTAAATAGGAAAGTTCACAAGGGGATCATGAGGAAGAGAAATATCAAGGTACCAATAGGGAGGAAGGAATGAGAGTAAGAGTAATGACTCTGAGGGGGCTCAAATGAGATAGCTTATGCAGAAAATTTTGCAAAGGTTCAACATCATAAAAAAAAAAGTGAATCATGAAGAAGAAAACCAATCTCACCATAATGCCAGGGAAAGAGATAGAAGCCCTAAGAGAAAGACAGAAATATTGGATAATGAAACCAAGGATACTTCCCATAAGAGGGACTTACTCAGAGCTAAGATACCTTTCTTTTATGGAAATGAAGGGGGAACCTCAACACAAAAATGGTTTTATGATCTTGAAATATATTTTTCCATGCATCTCTTTAGTAGTAATGTGAAAGCCAGATGTGTCATCATGCACTTAAGAAATTTTTCTTCCACCTGGTGGCGTATGGAATAGGAAAAGATTTGGGTTAGCATTGACACTGTTTACTAGGAATTTTTCTTAGAAAGTTTTTAAGGATCAATTTTTGTCAGACTAATGGAAGCAAGGTAGGGAAGAAAATCCTCACCATCTTAAGAAATCAAACATGAGTGTAGAAGAGTACGAGAGAAAATTCTATGAACTTAAGCCCTTCATAGGATATAGAGATGATGGCCCTATTCTTGTACAACATTTTATCTGAGGATTAAATGACCGCATATCTGGGGAAGTAGCAGTCTTTGAACCTAAATGTCTTTAAGATTCTATAGCCAAACCCTTTCTAGTTGAGAGGAGTGTAAGAATGGGGCGGGATGGTCATTCTGAAAGTGAAGTGAAATACAATGGGATAGGTTCTAAGGGAAAATATAATCAGGGGACTTCAAGCTCCAAGAACCAATAGTCATCCTATAAAGGGGGACAAAACTTCCATAAGAATAAATTCCAGAATAACAACTAGGGTGGTGGCAAGTTTCAATACCATCAGGCCCGTAATAATAATTGTACCCAACAAATTTTCAACGCTCAACCATCCTAGAATTCTCAGAATAGTAGTAAAGGGGTTTATCAATAGTCTAGTCCACCATCTAGAAGGAATTTTGTGAGGAACACTGGGTGATTTTCCTGTGGGCAATAGGGACAAATTACAGTCCATTATCTGCAACACACCAACTTCACCAATAATCAGAATTAGGCAGCCTCAGAACCAACTATAGGTGATGATCATCAGTCCTATAGGGTTTTTGTTGTAGTTGAAAAAAGGTAGGATGGCCACCAAGGAATAGCCATTGAGACTGCTGGCTCATTAATGGGTAAATCCATTTCTATCTTATTTGATTCAAGAGCAACCGATTCATTTATATCTCCATCCTTAGAAGAAAGATGCAGGCTAGCACTAGAAGGGAAGGGAGTTAAGTGGCAAGTAGAACTAGCCTTCAGGGCTAAGATTACCACAGACTTGTGTGTCCAAAATTGTAATGTGGGATTAGGACCCTGCTCCACCAAGGTAGACCTTCAAGTGATTCCTCTCAGATCTTATGAAATTGTCCTAGGTATGGATTGGTTAGAAGCTCATAAGGCTAGGTTAGAATGGAGAAATAAGAATATTCATTGTATTGATGATTTGAGAGAACATAAAACTATAGTTGGGATCCAATGGCCTATATCTCTTTGCATGATATTGGCAATGCAACTCAAGTGATACATGCAAAAGGGATGTCAAATTTTTTCATCTTAGGAAATGATCTTGTTGAAGGAGAAAGTAAAGAAATAACACTTAATCACCAACTACTTCAAGATTTTGTTGATGTGTATCCAACAAAAATCCCAGGAATGCCTCCTAAAAGAGATATAGATTTCCACATAGATTAAGTACAAGGATTGAAACCCATCTCTAAGGCCCCTTATCGCATAACAACTCAAGAACTAAGTGAGTTGAAATTGCAATTATAAAAGCTATTGGAAAAAGGATTTATCTGACATAGTGTATCACCTTGGGGTTGACTAGTTATTTTTGTGAAGAAAAAGGATGACTCTCTTAGGTTATGTATCGACTATTGACAAATAAAGAAGGTAACCATTAACGATAGATACCCACTACCTCATATTGATGCTTTATTTGATCAAATGAAAGGGGAAAAAGTATTTCCTAAGATTGATCTTAAGTTATGATATCATCAGTTAAGGATACATGAATTGACATTCATCATACAACCTTTTGTACTTTGTATGGCCATTATGAATTTACCATAGTACCTTTCGGTCTTACTAATGAACATTCAGTGTTCATGAGCCTTATGAATGGGGTATTCAAGACTTTTTTGGATAAGTTTGTGATAATATCTTTGGATTATATGTCAGTATGCTAAAAAATAGTGGAGGAGAATGAGTAGCATTTGTGACAAGAACAAAATTACCTCTGAGAAAATAAGTTGTATGCCAACTTAGAAAAGTATGAGTTTTTACGATTAGAAGTTAAGTATCTTGGCCATGTTATCTCAGGGGAAGGAATAAAAATTGAACCTAGTGCATGATTAAAACATAAATATATACCCTAAACCCAATTCTAACCATCCAAGGTTATCTCTTGAGAATTTCCCCTAACAAAGATCAAGAGCCTCATTATATAGAGCCTTCACAACTCATAAATTGGCCAGATCAATTACATTTTCCAAGAATAAGAAAACGTAATACAAAAATATAGGTCAGGACCCAAATCATAAATATCTTAATTCCAAGATGTAGAAATGACTTGTGCTCTAATAGAGACATTGGAAAATATTAAGGAACATCAGGATATGAGTCACCAAGCTTTGTTGATTGAGAAAATACTTCACGAGATTGGAAAATCTCAACTAATTGTTAAAACATGATTAAAATATAGAACTGACCATGAATCTTCAATATATCCACAAAACATTATCCAAATGAGGTGAAACCCCAAACATAGCTAAAAAATGATGTCCAAAACAAACCCTCAGGTTCGCAATAGCTAACAATCCAAATCAAAGGAGCACTACCAGAAACACAGAAGTGCTAGATAGAAACTAAACTAAGAACAAACTAAAAGGGAAATATTTTTGGATGATGCAAGATCACCAACAACCCAAGGATTCTCTTGTATCACTATAAGAGAAAAAAATTCAGATTTGGTAGGTCAAAGAAAAGGCCTTGGAGAAGTATGTATGCGTGAATTTAGGTACCTATTCTTGTAGCTGCAAACACATACTTCAATGATCCATTATGTGGTTAGCAGGTTAAAAATGACAAAATCAGAATATTAAAAATATCCTAAGCTAACCGACACTGGTTCATTTCCTTCTAGTAGGTAGGAGTTTGATTCTTAATCTCAGGTAATTGCAAGAAACAGTGACTACACTTGTTCTAAACGAAGGATTTTGAAGAAAGCTAAATGATGAAACTAGAAAGAATATGCAAATGCAAGATTGATCCCAAGCTAATTAGATTGATTTTATGACACCAATTTGAAATGTTTTTTGTTCTTTTTAAAACACCAAATTGAAATATGTGTTGTAATTTATCAAACTTGAATGCTTTGAAATAAATTAAATAATATAACAATGCTAAATGATTAAAATCTAAGAATGCTAGAAAATGATGCAAAATAACAATAGTGAAAAATTAAGATACTTGTGAAGGAAAAGAGTGTAATGCCCCACTGGGGAACCTAGCAGAACTAACCTAACATGACACTAAGCTAATAGGATAATTATTTTTTTAAATATTTACAAACAATAACGATAACAATGCGCAAGCAACACAATTTGATAAAAGACATACACATAAATACAACTCAACAAAGGTAACGATTCTCGAGGGTTCCTTGATGTAGAATTACTTAAACAAACTATTCTACGAGAAAAACTATAAAGAACTAACATAAAGGATACATCAATTGAATCCAATAATATACATCTCATATAATAAGGCCACATATAAATTTGATACCCAAGGTATACAACCGAATCAACATCCACTACACAAGTTGCAGGGTATGCAATAATACATAAAATACAATACATCCCTGAAAGGATGCCAACCAATATCTACATATGGTACATGTATACAACTCATGAAACTAAACAAGTCTCAAGAAGAATAAGAAGAAGATAGCACTGTAACAAGGATCATCCAAGCATGAAGAAGAACTGTTGGATCTCAATAGTAATAAGAATCACTACCACCTAACCTCATGGAACCAAAGGTCCACTCTCATCATGTTGAGGAGATAACATCGGGACCACACATGAGAACACAATAAGAAAAACTAAAGAAGAAGTCTAACGATAGGAAACATCAAGATAAACTGGAGATCCAAGGTCAAAAAAAGGGTACACCATCCAAGGATAAAGATCATACATAAATTAACCAAAACACCAACATGAGCCAGCCCCTGAAACTAAAAAGAAAAATGCCAAAACACAACCATAAAAGGTAAAGAAGGACCTATGGAGGAAACTTAGGCTACATTCTATGGGAGTTTCATCACATGGTCAATCACTTGAGTTAACCTAGACTGGCCACTCTGGATCCTGGACCCTCAACATGACTCATGTGGAACTACAATACCCTCTCATATAGATGAGCAATCTAATCATACATACTCTCTAGGTATCATCCCATTCTCATCCTTACCATGTACTAGCGCTCAAGGAATGAGCAAGGCATCATGATCCATCTTGTATTTCATGGTAACCCCAATTTTGATTATTAAAATACCACTTATTAATAACTTATGATAGGTTACCCTGGTACTGCCTCTTTGGGCCCTAGACCTCTATTGTAAGCCACTCCCCTAAGCTACACCTAATTAACCCCTCCTAAGCTCAAAGTCATAAATAATCTCATAAAAACTCATAAAGTAAGATGGTCAAAATATAGTTCCCTAAACAAGATACCTGGAACATATACTGGTCCTCGAATCATAACATCATTATTGCACTCTCAAAGTATCCACGAAAATAGGAACTCATAATGATAAAGTAGGGTAAAAGAAATCAAACCGAAACAACATCACAAGTACACAAAGTATATACACCAGTATCAACAGAAGATCATATCCCAACCCTCTGGTGTTCACATCCTAATAGCCAACGTAGTTCCTAGATACAAACATAAATAACAAGGTATGCACTAACACACACATATCATAATAAAAGTCACACTCAACTAGGAGAATACACATGAAAGACACCTGTGCATAGCTAAGAAATAAAGTTATTAAAAACATTCATACACCTATAAAAGCGTTTTAAAGATAAATCATGATTACATAAATAACCCATCTAAATAACTTTATTTCCCACACAACAAATAAAAATCAAAATAAAACCATATTATATGGAGGACCAGGGAGCTATGGGCCCCCACGACTTTAAATCCCCACCCGGGCTCCCCATGTGGCCCACTGATTAATAGTGGTGACCGCGGGGGTCACTACAAACCCACTGCTCACAGTGGGGTACCGCAGAGCCCTATGGGCCCACTGCCACAGTGGGTACCCCAGGCTTTGCAGGGCCACTATCTTGGAGGGCCCACTATCTTGGGCAGTGAGTACCGTGCCCCATGGGTGGATGGGAGGTGTCGTGGCCCCTGCCACCACTTAAAATTCTTTTTTAATTTTTTTTTAAAATTCTATTTTAACATAAATAAACCTTTCTTAAAACATGCGTGAATTAAACCCCTTTATTATTATTATTTTTTTATTTCAAAAATAAATAAAGCTACTGGGTCTGTATTTTTTTTTAAATTTCTAGCAAAGGATGTTTGTTTTTTATTAAATTTTCCAGCCACATTAATAATTTTTTTCAAAGGCAAGGAATTTTTTTTTCTAAAAGCCAAGATTGTATATTTTCTGAATAAAAGAGACAATTAGCTCCAAAGAGGAAATAAATAAGGATCTTCCTCAAACTATGTATTTGATGAAAACAAGGGAAAATTATTTAAACTTAATATTAATCTATTTTCAAAGGAATTTTCCAAGCATGCATTTAATTCTCTCTCTCTCTCTCTCTCTCTCTCTCTCTCTCTCTCTCTCTCTCTCTCTCTCTCTCTCTCTCTCTCTCTCCATGAAAATCCAGATCTAAGGCTTTGGACAGGAACCAGGTAAGGGTGCAATTTTCTTTCCAAGGTGAGGGAATTCACAGATCTGAAGGCTCTCAACCAATTTTTGACAACAATTACAATTTTCTCACAAAAGAAGACATTTCCACAGATCTAAAACCCTAAGGCCAATATTTGAAATCTAAACCACTCCAAATGAAAACTCGGTTGCCCATTTTGCAACCAATACAAAAAAATGAAACCCTTATGCCCAAAAACACAGATCTAGCATGGAAACATGAAGGAAAATCACAAAAATGATCCAATACCATATTCTTCCAATTTTAATCAATAAAATCACATAACCACAAACAAGGAAGATTCAAACAAAGGATCCTAGCATTTTAGATGCATAGAAGATAGGGATCTAAAATCTAGAATTATCAAGATTAAGATCCTACCTTAGCAATTGATTAGAGGAACCAAATCCAAATCCAAAAAATGAAGAATCCAAAAATTCTCCCAAGCTTTCCACAAATCTCCAATCACTTGATTTCTCCTTCTCCCTGATTGAACAACCTCCAAAATAGATTTCAATCCAAGGATATAGAAAATCAGGCAATTAGGTTTTCTAAAAGTGAAACCCTAATGGAATATTAATTATCTAATTAAAAATTAAAAGAAATGCTTTATTTTCAATTTTTACTTAAAGCATGCACATCTCAACTTTATAATCTAAAACAAAGTCATTATTGAAAATGCATGAGAATATTTCAATTAAATTAAATCAATTAATCATGCAACTTAAAGTAACACTTAATAATTCAACTTTTCACAATTAATTACAATTATTGGATTTAATATTTATTAAATCTTAATTATTTAAGTCAAGACTTAATAATTAAAACAATTAATTAAATATAGGCATTTAATTAATATTTAATTATTATATAGCCATATATTTAATATATCAATGTTTTAACCTTATTAAAGGTGCAATTATTAAAATTAATATTTACCATAAATATTCATTAGATAAATCAAGCCAAAAGAATCATTAAATCAACTGAAACTCAACTAATCAGAAAAATAACTAAAATAGAGAAACAACTGAAACAAACACACAAGCACACACAGAAAGGCTCACAAATCCACGTCACTTGACAGATTCAAATATGATAGTCAATCAGATTATTGTCTAGTTCTAGGAAAAAATAAGTGTTTAGGGTATGGATTTAGGCCTAAATATTATCTCCCCTCTCTTACCATTGAGATATTGCAATGGCGCACGCTCACTGCTACCAATTTAGGGAAGCCATAACCTGGTACTTGCAAACCTGTCATCACAAAGATGAAAATGTGCATACATATAATATAACAAACAATACCATACCAAACACATCAAATAGTAATGTAAAATATACAAATGATCCATTTGCATAAAGATATAGGGTCAGTATTGTTAGAAAACTATAATCAAAATGACATCATAACATATACATAACCATCATGAAATATCCATAAATCACATGCAAATAGATGATATAATACAACTAAACAATGAATCAATAACATAATGAAAAGTAATACATGAGTAACTCAAATAAACCACACATACATAAAAAGGCCTAAAAGAGTTCGACAACTGAACAGAAAAGAAAACTAAGGGGTGGGTATTACATCTTCCTCCCCTAAAACAAGGCTTACTCCTAGAATCCTACAAAAAAGATAAAGATATGAATATCTCAACACAAAGCATCCTACTGAGTCACAAAAGACTCAAAGTTTGGATCCCATAGGACCCTTCCCAGGTCTTTGATTCGAACACTGGGGATCATTCCCCACTGTAGGAATGTAGAAACTAGTTTTTGGTCCTCTATTCGTAACCCCACTCATAGTGACATGATACATAGCTAGAGGGTGATCAAAGGCTACATACACTCCGTAAGATCTACCAACATTCCCATATGTAGGTTTAGAAGCTACTGGCCTCTATCCTGAGAATTCTACTGCACGCTGGGGACAATTGACCGCAATGTGACCAAACTGCCCACAAGAAAAACAACCCCCTCTACTACCACCTCCTCTAGCTGAAGGTGTACTGGACTGCTGAAAACTACCCCAACTAACATCCTGATGCAAACTTTGAACTGGCTGATCAGTCCTATTATGCATACTGCACTCCCAGTTGTGATATTTCCCTTACTGTGAACCACCACTATAACCATGGAAGAATTTCTTACCCTGTTGATTCTTGTTACCCTTCAAAACTATAGGAGAGTTCCTAGAGTTCCCAACTCCCTATGATTGATTACCCTTGTAACCAAAAGTAGGTCCATTAGGCTGAACTCCCAACTAACCACCATGGCCCAAAGCTAGATTTACCTCCACAAGAGTATCTTTAATGACGGCTTCTTTGAGGGTCGTAGGATCAAAGAGCTTAACTCCCCCAATGATGTGTTCTTTGAGCCCACTAATAAAATTTTGAATCATAAGGGCTGAATCATGTCCATAGCTTGCATACTTCTTGATCTCTAAGAATCGACTCGCATACTCTTCCACTAACAAGGTCAACTGCCTTAGGTTGTGGAACTCATCCACTCACTGCTGCCTCCACTAATCTAAGAGGAAGCATTCTCAAAATTTCTCAAGGAAAAACTCCCAAGTAACTGTATCCATGTGGAACCCTAACTTCTCCTCTTCAATTTTCCACCACACTACTGCAAAATTAGAGAGTTGCATCACTGCATACCTAGCCTTAGTATTGCTACTAAAGGGGTGCATATAAAAAATCCTATCCAAGGCAATAAGCCATGTCTCTGCCACAAACCCTAATCCCTTCCCATCAAAGGGAGTAGGTCATACTCTCATAAGATCCCTCATGTGGTTCGCTACCACAGCATCAAGATCAACTGTGATGGTCCTCCTTGGAGGGCTCCTAGACCTCTCCCTCACCCTCTCCTCTCTATGAGAGTGGTGAGAGGCATCCTTCTCCACTCTACCCTGCTCAGGGCCAAGACGATTCAATATCGCCTACAATAACTGCCTAGTGCTTGGCTCCTCAGAGTCAAAATGATGATCATCTCTCTACTCATCTATGCTAAGATGATGAGAGTTGTCTTATTTGACACTCATGGAAGTAGTATGATCCCTACCCCTTCCACGGCCACCAACTCAACCTCTACCTTGGCCCCTAGTATCTCTAGTCTCAGCAGGCATGATTCCTTAAGCAACCAAAGGCCAACACAACAACTCAAAACCAAAACCAAAAAGAAACAAAGAAAACACAAAATCACAAAGCATTAGTTTTAAATACATCAGAGTTTTATGTCTATGTTTGTTTCAAGTTTTAAACGCAAAAGACAGCTAATGGGCATACAAATTTCCCAGAGCTCCTAGTGTAGAAATGTGTGCTTTGATACCAAGTGTAATGCCCTGCCAGGGAACCCAAGTGAACTAACCTAACATGACACTAAGTTAACAGGATAATTTTAAAAAAAAAATATTTACAAACAATAATGATAACAACACGGAAGCAACACAATGTGATAAAAGACATACACATAAATATAACTCAACAAAGGTAACAACTCTCGAGGGTTCCTTGACATAGAATTACTTAAACAAAATATTCTACGAGAACAACTATAAAGAACTAACATAAAGGATACATCAACTAAATCCAATAATATACATCTCATATAATAAGACCACATATATATAATACCCAAGGTATACAACCGAATCAACATCCACTACACAAGTCGTGGGGTATGCAATAATACATAAAAATACAATACATCCTTGAAAGGATGCCAACCAATATCCACGTATGATACAAGTATACAACTCATGAAACTAAACAAGTCTCCAGAAGAATAAGAAGAAGATATAACTGCAACAAGGATCACCCAAGAATGAAGAATAACTTTGGATCTCAATGGTAATAATAATCACTACCACCTAACCTCATGGAACCAAAGGTCCACTCCCACCGTGCTGAGGAGAAAACATTAGGCCCGCACATGGGAACACAACAAGAAAGACTAAAGAAAAATTCTAAGGATAGGAAAGATCAAGATAAACTGGAGATCCAAGGTTAAAACAAGGGTACACCATCCAAAGATAAAGATCATACATAAATTAACCAAAAAACCAACATGAACCAACCACTAAAACCAAAAAGCCAAATGCCAAAACACAACCATAAAAGGTAAAGAAGGACCTATGGAGGAAACTTCGGCTACATTCTATGGGAGTGTCATCACATGGTCAATCACTTCAGTTACCCTGGACTAGCCACTCTGGACCCCAAACCCTCAACATGACTCATGCGGAACTAGAATACCCTCTCATTTAGACAAAGAATCTAATCATACCTAATCTCTAGGTATCATCCCATTCTCATCCTTAGCCTATACTAGCACTCAAGGCATGAGTGAGGCATCATGATCCATATTTTATTTAATGTTAACCCCAAGTTTTATTATTAAATTGTCACTTATAAATAACTTACAATAGGTTACCCTGGAACTAGCCTCTTTGGGCCCCAAACCTCTATTGTAAGCCACTCCCCTAAGATGCACCTAATTAACCCCCCCCCTAAGCTCAAAGTCATAAATAATGTCACAAAAACTTATAAAGTAAGATGGTCAAAATATAGTTCCCTAAACAAGATACCTGGAACATATACTGGTCCTCGAATCATAACATAATTATTGCCCTCTCAAAGTATCCACGAAAATAGGAACTCATGACAATAAAGTAGGGTAAAATAAATCAAACCGAAACAACATCACAAGTACACAAAATATATACACCAGTATCATAGAAGATCACAACCCAACCCTCTGGTTTTCACATCCTAATAGCCAACGTAGTTCCCAAATACAAACATAAATAACAAGGTATGCACTAACCCATACATATCATAATAAAAGTCGCACTTGACTAGGAGAATACACATGAAAGACACCCATGCATAGCTATGAAAAAAATTTATTAAAAACATCCATACACTTATAAAAGTGTTTTAAAGATAGATCATGGTTACATAAATAACCCATCTAAATAAATTTATTTCCCACCCAACATAATCATTCATAAACCAACGTAATTGAACCACAATTCTCATCCCTATAAATCAAAAGAAAACTAGTCATTTATAATAACAATTGTATATACTAATTTGCCAATCCTAATTAATGATTACTATCAATTAATAATATTACTAATAATATTAATTTTTAAACATTAATCATATTAAATAAACATTAATAATAAAAATCACTAAATAACATAACACACACACACACACACACACACAAATATATATATATATATATAGTAAAACTAAAATAATCAAAATTAAATGTAAAATACTATTTAACATTTTTAATAACTAAATTTTATAACTAATTTTAAAAAAAAATTTAAAGAAATAAAAATCAAAATAAAACCATGTATTATATGGGAGGCGGGGAGCCATGGGCCCCCGTGGCTTTAAACCTTCGTGCGGGTTGCCCACACGGTCCATTGCTTAACAATGGTGACCGCGAGGGACACTGTGGGCCCACTGCTCGTAGTGGGGTACTGCAGACACCTGCGAGCCCACTGCCACAATAGGTACTGTAGGCTCTATGGGCCCACTATCTTGGGTAGTGGGTACCGTGCCCCACGGGTGGCTGGGGTGTGGTGGCCCCTGCCACCACTTAAACTTTTTTTTTTTTTTTTTTTTTAATATTATATTTTAACATAAATAAACTTTTTTTAAAACATGCACAAATTAAACCCCTTTTATATTTTTTTATTTTTTTTTAATTTTGAAAATAAATATAGTTACCAGTCTGTATTTTATTTTTAAATTTCCAGCAAAGGATGTTGTTTTTTTAATTAAATTTTACAGCCACATTAATAATTCTTTTTAAAGGCAAGGATTTTTTTATTTTTTTTCTAAAAGCCAAGATTGTATATTTTCTAAATAAAAGAGACAATTAGCTCCAAAGAGGAAATAAATAACGATTTTCCTCAAACTGTGTATTTAATGAAAACAAGGGAAATTTATTTAAACTTAATATTAATCTATTTTCAAAGGAGTTTTCCAAGAACGCATTTAATTCTTGTTTTCTCTCTCTCCTCCATGCAAATCCAGATCTAGGGCTTTGGACAGTAACCAGGTAAGGGTGCAATTTTCTTTCCAAGGTGAGGGAATTCACACAACTGAAGGCTCTCAACCAATTTTTGACAACAATCATAATTTTATCACAAAAGAAGACATTTCCACAGATCTGAAACCCTAAGGCAAATATTTGAAAACTAAACCATTCCAAATGAAAACCTTGTTGCCCATTTTGCAACCAATACAATAAAATGAAACCCTTATGCCCAAAAACATAGATCTAGCATGCAAAGATGAAGGAAAATCACAAAATTGATCCAATAACATATTCTTCCAATTTTAATCAATAAAATACATAATAAAAAAAAAGGAAGATTCAAACAAAGGTTCCTAGCATTTCAGATGCATAGAAGATAGGGATCTGAAAGCTAGAATCATCAAGATCAAGATCCTAGCTTAGTAGCTGATGAGAGGAACCAAATCCAAATCCAAATCCAAAATAATGAAGAATCCAAAAATTCTCCTAAGATTTCCACAAATCACTATAAGAGAACACAAGGAAGATTTGGTAGGTCAAAGAAAAGGCCTTGGAGAAGTGTGTATGCATGAATTTAGGTACCTGTTCCTATAGCTGCAAACACACACACTTCAATGATCCATTACATGGTTAGCGGGTTAGAAAATGACAAAATCATAATATTAAAAACATCCTAAGCTAACCGACATCATTTCATTGACTTCTAGTAGGTAGGATTTTAATTCTTTCTCTCAAGTCATCTCAAGAAATAGTGACTACACCTGTTCTAAACGAAGGATTTTGAAGAAAGCTAAATGATGAAACTAGAATGAATATGAAAATGCAAGATTGATCCCAAGCTAATTAGATTGATTTTATGAAACCAATTTGAAATGGTTTTTGTTCTTTTTAAAGAACCAAATCGAAATATGTGCTCTAAGTTATCAAACTTGAATGCTTTGAAATAAATTAAAGCAAATAACAATGCTAAATGATTAAAAGCTAAGAATGCTAGAAAATGTTGCAAAATAATAATAATGCAAAAATTATGATCCTTGTGAAAGAAAAGAGCTTCTCTTTTATAGAAAATCTATCCCAAATCGACAGTTGAGATTAGAGGAAATGAGTGGCTTAGATTCGATTTAAGGAAACACAATCCATGTGCAAGCAATTTGATTGGTCGAAAGATTCAGTCTTTTTAGAAACTTCCAAAATCATTTTCAGGTAACAACTTTGTTTCCAAAATGATAAATAGATAAGATTAAGTTAACTGAATAAAACAGATTTGTTTCCAAAATGATAAATAGATAAGATTAAGTTAACTGAATAAAATAGATTTGTTTCCAATTTAATAATCATTTAACTAAAATTGATAACATCATATGCATTTTTAAAGATTTCATTGATTTTAAATGCACATTTTGTTTTTATTAATTAATTTAATTCCTTTTTTTATTTTATTGACAATTTAGCAATTTATTTAATTAATATATCATAAATATCAATTAAATAATTAACACAAGGTTTATTTGCCAATGCATTGCATTTTTAGGAATTAATTAATTAATCAAGATGATCGATTAGGACCTGGGGTTTAGGTCAAATTAGCTTGAAATTGATAGATTGAGGAATTGTCTGTTTAATTTAGGACTTAGGGTATATCAAGATTAGGTTTTCTTGATTAATTGTTGAGATTGGGGGTCTAGGGCTTAGATGACCATTGTTATGTGATTACAAAGTGGAAGAAATTATTCATCTAATGCCCTAACCTGCCAAAGAAATAAAGGATTCTATAGTTCCTTATAATAGAGTGAACATGCATAGGGATGCGAGGGCTTGGCATAAGCCCAATTTATTATACATGACGAGCTCATCAAAACCCTTAAATATAGAGGACTGTGGCTCAAAATTAAAACCAACTAATATTTTGAGAAAATTGAAACAAATAAGGTGGGAGCCTACAACATGACCAAAAAGTTTCCTGTATAAAAGAGGAGGTAAATTTAGATGAGATTAATATATCTCTTGAAGAGGGTAGGATGATGGTGTGGGAGATAGGTTTTCTCATCCTCCTAGATTGAAATATTACATCTACTCTAGCCCTAGATGTAATCAAGATCCAAAAGGTGTTATTTTTGCACATGAAAATGAAGAAAATAAGTGAATATAAGGTTCAGGGTTTAACCTTAAAATTATGACCCTATTAATGTGGTTTATTGTGCCTTTAACTCATAAGCCCGAAAATGTAGAAAAAAAACTCAAATTATGAGGGAAATATTAATAATGAAAATTTTGTCAGTTATCTCATCCATTTAAATGGAAACATTGGCACTCCATACTACAATGTTTAGCCACTTTTCTATAAAAGAACCTACAATAAGAGGATGACCAAATAAAAAATGATAGGGCCAGTCTTTAATCTTCTCATAATGACTCATATGCAAGAATTGTCAAATTAAAATAAGATCCAATTACAAGAGCAACTCCCTCAAGTATGGTCTCATATAATTCATACTCCCATCTACCCTATCAATAGATATTCAAGAATATAATGAACATGTAGTAGGAAAGATGGAAGTCTTGGAGGAAGAAATATAGAAACAAAGGAAGTAAAGAAAAATGTAGACTTTTTCTACACTTGATGATTTCCTCCAATATAGGGTGAGGAAGATAATTGGTAAATTATACAACATCCATAGTAATTATCAAGTGTTGTTCTCTACCTTATAGAAATGCAAGTAAAATTTGTCATTAATAAAGCCTATTTTAGATATTTTATCACTTAATAAGGGTACATTAACAATTTTGTATCAAATTGCTAGTTGTTGCCTCTTGCCTTTTTGTTGTCTTTTATGCTATCCTTTTTTGTTGTGTTGCCTATTTATATTTTCTTTTGCTACTGTTGTCAGTTGGAAGGTCGTGGGCCTCTGTTCCTTTTTGTTTTGAACTTTCTTGAGGATTGATCAGCAATGTTTATCTTCTGATCTTTTTGTACAAGGTTTCAGGACCTTTCAAATCCTGCTTTTACTTAATCAAAACAATTTTGTATCAAATAACACAATTTGAGGCTGATGCTCTAGAGGCTCTTAGGCACACCTAAAATATGACAATGATGGTGGTTAGTGATTTTGGTAACTTATAGGTGGAAAAACAACAAATTAAATCCAAAAGTAATTTCTTTCACACATTACATTGTTGGACATTTCCAAATATTCTTTACACACAATAACAAATAAAGTATTACACTCAGTAGAATAAAGAATTTGATTTATTAATTTCTATGATTATTTCATTTGTTGACTTAGGCAATAAAATAAACATCCAGATGGTCAACATCACTTTGGACAAGGTCTCTATTCTAAAGCATGACTTTGATAAATGTATTACAGAGGATAGGGCTATGTTGGACAAAAAGTGGAGGGAACATATGGATAAAATCTAATACTTTATTAATTTCTAGTGGCCACATGAAGCTCATTATATTAAATGACAAGAGAAGTATTGATTTTTTCAACAATTTTGAAGTTTTAATTAAGAAGAATTAATTTTAAATTTGATCTGAATTCCAATCTATCAAAGACAAGGAAATTTTTTGCATTGAATCTTCAGCAACGATTTTGCACATATTTTTAAAGTAAAATGTAATTATTATAGAGAGTTTATCTATATTTCAATCAATCATTAGATTTCAAATTACACATTCCACATCATCAAAATAAGAGCTTAATTAATCGTAGTCGCATCCACAAGAATACAATCCTATTTTAAATGGTTTGTTCACACAGAAGGAGGCTTATAAATGAAAATCACCACCCAACTACCACCAGTAGTGAAGGAGGAATGTCTTAGATCTCTTATGTAGTTTTTAGGAGTTTTTTTTTTTTGTATTTTCAAGAGATTACCTAACAAGATATAAATTGTAAATGGCCTGAAGATTGTTGTTCCCTTAATCTTATAAAAGGAAACTCTGTGACATTTGGTAGGGGTTCCTTCTCTGAGCCTTAATTAGTCAAGAATAGTCTCACACATGTCTTTTATCTGGTGTTTATAATAGAAATTTTTTAGATTATTACATGATTGTATTGTTTGTAAATTTTTTAATCAAACTAAATACATAATTTTAGAGCATGTCTTAGTTCTCTCCTTGTTCATTGTACTCAAAGATTTTAAAATTAATAAGAAAGTTAAATTGATTTCATCTATGTATACTTCTATCATGTATCTTTTATCTCTCAACCTTTTCAAGTAAAAAATCAAAATTACTTTAAGTGAAAGATAAGGGTTTGGGTGTGATGTTATGGATCTCAAAGAAAAATTGTAGTTATTCCACATATTGTGGGTATCATTGCACATTGATGTTACTAGGAATCATATTATAGATATGCATTTTTCATTTGTATGTTATAGTTTTATAAGTGTTGACTTTATAGCCCTATATAGCCACCAGTCAATCTAAAATAATAATTAAAAATCATAGTCATTGGAGAATAAATTCTAGAAGAGCATATTTGTCATTTATTTTTCCTAGCACAATTGGTTTCTATTTTCCTTTCTAATGCATTAGACCTCATACAATCAGTGCCATTGCTCATATCGCTGGCTGAGAAAGTTATCAACCCAAATTACTTGCAAAGTAATGAACTGTTGCGGGCGTTACAGAATTATGATCTATGGAAGGGACTGGTATTAGTTGGTGGAGTATTCTCACACCAGGAATTACTCATAAACCATGATTACATGTTGTTATATGTCAACATAAAAAGGTCTTTGGAGCGGCAGGATGCAAGGTATGCAAAAAACACCCTCCGCAATATGAATCGAATGTTAGGGTTTTACATGGTGGACATAATCAAGAACAAGGTGAATGCGATATTAGACCTCTTTGAATTTCCAAATGCCCGCCGAGCGTGAACAGAAGCACAAGCTCAACCAGAGCCAACCCATCATGGGAATTCGACAATTCTGGACGTGGTGCCGGACCTCAATGCACACCCCTCAGAGCTGGATTGTGAATTGGAAAATGACAAATGACGTACACAGGGAGTTGAGAAAATGGCACCCAATAACCAAAGTGCGGATGACACCTCCGGTTGGCCACAAGATGCAGACTCCGTGGCGGAAACTTCACACTCGGCTGCAGCAGAGAAAAGGGAGAATGTAGATGTTACACCCACAGGTTGGTCCCCACGTGCTTCGGAGTACCCGACTACTGGTTGGGGTGTGGAGGACATGATCGAATAAAACTTGAAAGTTTAAACATTTTCTTCAAGTTGTTTGTTTATAGTTTTGTAAACAGATATAAAATGATATCTCAAATGTAAGTTCAATAGAACATTGACCTATAAATGGTTGTTTGTAAAGCGGGGTCGAATAGTGCATAGCATAGAATCCATAAGTCCCGGCTGTGGAAAATTTTGTACAAAATCAAAATCCCTAGTGGGTCCATTATGTAATTGATCTTGTAAATTGATACCATAGAACATATACATGTATATGACAGTGATCCCGGGGTTTCTTACTGATTCTTCCACGGGGGAGTTATTGAATCAGGTTATTATTAATAAAATATGATGGATAAACCACTTTTGCTTTAAAAAAATTTAAAAGCATAAAATTTAAAACAAGAAAGCCTTTACCTTTTTTTAGATATGTTATTTTCTCTCAAGACCAATTATTGAGTTAATCCAAGAATTGAGCTATAATTTTTATATTTTCTAGAAAACTTGGATCAAAAGAAGTGAGAGCTTTCTGCTAGTTATGTAATACCTTATGTGTGGAGTTGAACATGTTTCAAGCATTATGTGGGATTAATCTTATTGGTTTTGTAGAACCCAAAGTGCAAAGGAAACAGTTTTATATTTCTCGTATTTAATGGTCACTACCTTGAACTTTTTTAAGCATGAAAAGTTGGTAAATCTCCAAAGGAATTAGGCAATTGGGTGGAATGAGAAATAGGAAGAATATGTGCATTCATTCTAATAGATAAGGATAATTACAAAATTTTATCATATTCTTGTATTTCGTGCAAGAAGTTGTGTGTGTGTGTGTGTGTGTGTGTGTGTGTGAGAGAGAGAGAGAGAGAGAGAGAGAGAGAATCCATAATAACAACCTCCATTTATTCCACAACATGTTTCAATGCACATCTACATCCCAACAACCAATAAACTAGTTATGAAAATATTTGAACCAATAGTTATAAGATCATTATGTATATTTCCTCAACAACCATCAACTATAATACTCATTTCCTTAATGTCATCGACACATTTTTAGTGTAGGGGAAGATGGGTTTCTGCCACAAAGGTTTCCTCAAATGCATGTTCTCTATGGTACATCTATAAGGGAATGTAATGTATCAAAATTTATACAAGGGGAAATATCATAAGCACATATAAGGGTTGGATAGTCAAGCACAACATACGTAAGGTTTCTTATTGAGAAAGCATATCAATAGTTATTGTTATGTGAACTCAACATGATTGACACAATGAAGTGCATGTGCCTAATCTTTTATCATCCATGAAAGACAATTTTGGTGGTTCACATGGTATTTCCCACGTACACAACTTTTAGATGATGATAATTCAATATAGTTGCATTATGTGGTAGGAATAATGCAAAAAGCGAATAAATCTTAGCTCAAGAAAGGAAATTTTGAGGTATAAAGTTCCAACAAAGATTTAGACTCCTTCAAACCTAAGTTTTACTCGATCATTGAGAATTGGGATGCAATTTAAGTATTAAATTTTAAGTTGAGAGGCTTCTTACAATGGAAGAAAATTTCAATGTAAACATTTAGACTCCTTGAAACTTAAATTTTACTTGATCTTGAGAATTGGGATGCAATTTAAGTATTATATTTATATTTTATTTTGTCTATTTATGTTATTAAGGGGAGAGACTTCTTACAATAGAAGCTAATTTCAATGTAAACATTTAGACTTTTTGAACAAATTTCACGTGCAACTATCAATTTTAATTAGCTTTGCTATTAAAATTTGTAAAAAAAAATGGTAGTTACACTCATATACAACTCATATAAAAAGACAATGTTGATCACCCTGTTTCCTCCCAGCACTCGGGACCTGGAACTCGCACTAGATCTAAGGTGTAGAAGAATGAGGATCCGGACCTCCAGAAGCTGAGAGAGAATGTGACGACTATGAAGAGTCAGCTGATGGACTCTGAATGCCTTCTGAAATCTTTGCTCTGACTTTGGTGCTGGCGGGTTTCTTCTCTGTTTTCTTTCCAGCTGTTCTTTTGTACTTTTTGTCTTGAATGTAATTGTTGCTAAATCTGGGTTTTGACCCTCTGTTGATTGTTCCCTTCTTTGGGTCAGTCTGTTGCTTGTGGGGCTTTTTTAGCCTTTCCTCTCTTTGTTTTGTTAAATGGTTTCGGGGTTCCCTTCAAAACCTGCTTTTACCATAATCAAAAACTCATATAAAAAGAGAGATAAAAAAAATGGAAGATAAAAAGAATGACATCACAGTTACATTTGCATGAAAATGAAAAATGAAACCAATATGAGAAATATGCATCATATTGGAAGCACAAATAGATGCTTTGCATATTTAAAATATGTAGTAATCCCATTGTTATTTGCAGATCCTGATCTCACACACTAAATCATGAAATTTTAGTTTTGTGCATGGCGAACAGGGACAGGTGTGCTCGGATTTGGAGGGGAGAAAGAGGGGTTCTCCATTTGTGTTTAGCAGTTACTATATTTTCATTTGTAATGCAGGGTCTAAGTGTTTGTTAATAAATAAATTTTTTTATTTATGCACGTATTAATAAATGTGAATCTTCAGAAAAGCTAGGCATTTTCTAAAACATCAATGCCACAATCATTATTTGGGTGTTGGGTGATTTCATTTTAGGAATTAGTCAGCTCAGGAATCCTTTCACAAACAAATATTTTGGGATTTCAAATAGAACATATGCTCTAATTTCCAATTGGTATATTATATCATAGTGCAAGAGATGCATGGTCAGAATTGTAGGGAAAGTTCTCTTGGTTTGGTTTGGTTTGGTTCACTAGAGAGTTTGAGTAGTTTGAGGCTTGGTCGAGACATGTGATCCATCCAATCCATAAGATTGGATCTTTATCGGACCTCGAAAACTACAGAACCATCATGATTGGGCATACCTTTGCCAAACTCTATGCCACGACATTGAACACTATCCTTTCTTCACAGCTTGACAGGTTGGATTGCAGGGCTAGAGGTTAGGCCAGTTTCCGTGCAGATTACCAGACCATGGACCACATCTTGACACTACGGACGATCATTGAGGAGGCTCGCTATTGCTCTAGGAAAGTCTATTGCTGCTTTATTGACTTTCGTAAGGCATTTGATTCTGTCCCTCTGGTGGCCCTTTCTCAGAGACTTAGAGACACTGGGATATCTGAGATTCTTTTGACTGCTATTATGAGACTTTACGAGCGTGTTGTGGGCAAATTCAGGACATCAGAGGGCTTCTCAGATCCTATTCAGAGCACTATTGGGGTGAAATAGGGATGCCCTCTTTTCCCCACCTTATTTGGCATCTACATTGACGAGCTCGAGGGTTTTATCAGAGATTCATCTCTCCTTGGTGATGGCTGCTATTTACACCAGGTCTTAGTTTCCATTCTTCTTTTTGCTGATGACGTGATTCTCTTAACCTTCTCACCTGAGGGTCTCCAGAGAATTCTTGATATCTTGGCCTCCTTTTGTGACTTGAGACAGCTCGTGGTTAATCTAGGGAAGACATGGGTCATGGTCTTCAACTGCTTGAAGACCTCGCATTTACACTTCTACTTCTAGGGATAGGAGATCGAGATTGCCTCCGCATACACATACCTCAAGGTTAATTTTTTCGGTCCTCACTTCAGTTTGAGACCTGCTATTCAGCCCAGGATCAGCAAAGGGATGGGCTCCCTTGCCTTGATTGAGAGACAATACTTTAGACACCACTTTCAGGACACCTCATCCAAGTTATCCCTCCTGGATTCACTGGTTAGGCCTACTGTACTCTGTGGCTCTATTGTTTGGGGACCATCCCTCCTTGATTGTGACTGGGCCTCTATTGAGCATATACAGACTCTCCTCCTTCGGTGTATCATCAGATGTCATTGTACCACCTCCCACAACCTCATCCTGACTGAGTTCGGGGCTCATCCCTTTAGGTTGGGAGCCATCTTTGACCTGGTTTGGTTTCTTCACCGCCTATGTTGCTTCACAGACTCTTTGGATGGCTAGAGTAGATACTCTTACCTCACCTATTGCTGTTCTATTGAGCTGGCTAGATCTGACACCTCATCTAGAGCTTGTTGCTGGTATGCTTAGGCCACTTCCCTTTTGGGTTCCATCAGGATTGACATTGACTGCCTACCCCCCTTCCAGTTTTCTTTGGACGCTTTGGATCATCTTCTCCCCTCCAGACAGGAGTTGAATGAGCATGTCAGGCTTGACATCTACAGACTGTACATCATCTCGACCTGGACCAACCCTAGTGGGGGTTTGCGTCCGAGGATGGCATTTTATGTTGAGCACTTCTTACACATCTAGGATGGGATCATCATTTAACCCAAATATTTATCACAGCATTGGTGCCATGCTCTCTGGATCGCGCTGGGATCTTTCAGAGTTGTCTCTCACCGCCTGCGTGCATAGACTGATCATCACATTGACAGAGAGGATCGTATTTGTAGTTTATGCACATTGTCTGAGATTGAGACTGAGGCACAATTCATTTTCCACTACCCTATATACTATGAGATCAGAGGGAGATTCTATTGCTTATCCTGAGACTGCAGCTCCTTGACTTCCTTCTTTTGCTACTCTGACCAGAAATGTTTGGCACTCTATTTATGGGAGACGGTTCAGCTCCGTGACCATACCTTGCAGCTTCTATTTCCCCAGAAGCTGGTCACCGAGCAGCTCATTACAGATTTCTTCTCACCCTCACCCCCGGCTTGGGGTGTGAAGCGGCCCTCATGTCTCTCCACCATCGGTCACTCCAGATCTGTGAGACCTCGCAATGCTTCTACTCATCAGCGAAAGACCACCAGTAGATCACGGCGATGGCGACGGCTCCGTACCCTTATTCTTCTGGATCACTATCCTTCTGTGTTGGACTTCTTTCCGCTCGGGAAGGACCCGTAGTCCTTGCCCTGGTGGTTCTTTGTTCTCTATTTCTTGTTTGGTTCCTTGTTCTTTTTGTTGTTCCCTCGACCACTATTTTGTGGTTTGTTGGTTTCTTGTTTTTTGGCTATTTGTTTCCTGTCCCATAGACCCTTGTTGTTCTTACGTTGGACATTAATAAATTTATCTTATCTTATCTTATCTTATCTTATAGAAATATCTAAAGTCCTCCCAACAAATCTATTCCATGCATTTCCTTCAAAGATGGGTTTCCCTACTCATAGGTATGAGATGAATAAATGCTCTGCCAAAAAAAAAAACAATCACATTATGATTTCATTAAATTGATAATAATACAATATACATGTACTCAAGTTCCCTCTTCAATTATTGCATGCACACACATCACATGTTTAACCAGCTCTTGAATTTTTGTACGACAAATGCCATGAAGTAATTAATATGTTGTTCCTCTTCTAGCTTCTAACAATTTTCTATTGGTACATTGTGACCTTTAAATTTTTTTAAATGTACATGAACAAAATCAACAAACAATAAATATTGTGATCTTAAATGTTAAAAACTTAAAAAAAGTATTATAAAGGATCCTATGCAAATCCATTTTTACCTAGGTAAAATTTAACACAATAGACTTGGTGCATGATTCGGCTATTTCAAATTGGAAAGTGGTTAGGAGTATGAAGGCCTCCAATGTCTACAATTAAGAAAATTTTGGGAAAGACCTTCATACATTTAAAAATTCGTCTGAACCTCTTAGATTCATAGTGCAAATTGAGAATTATTAAAAAAATATATAAACATCAATGTTGAATGAAAAGACATGATAAATTTATCTCACAACTTAGTTGTCTGATTGCTAATTTCTTCTCGAAGCAATAATAGTGATTCAATTGTAATTCAATGCCATTTGAACAAAGAACATTCTAAACAACATTTTCATTCTATATATTTGTAATGAAATCATATCTTTGAAAGGTTGAATCTTTTATGTAGAAATAATTTTGCCATATTCACTTTGAAATTGATATTTTTTTAATTAATAGAAATTAAATAGATTATGTAACATAATATAATGTGTTGAAATTAAATTACAAAATTTATTAAGTCAAAAGATTTTCAACATTTCAAAGTTTAATTTAATGATTTAATTATATTTATGAATGTTAAAAAAAAAATACCTTATTAATCTTTTTTAATAAAATAAATTAAACAAACAATGCCCATTTTTAAATAAATAACCTTTTAAAATGGCATGCTAAACTTTTAAATTTAAAATATTTCCTAAAAAGCCCTAAATATTCCCTCTTCCTTTCCAAAAACGTATTTAAGGAGAATGTATTACCTTGCTAAAGTTAAACAATGTCAAATTAGTTTAGAGAAGTTTGGTAGCAAAAGGACAAAGATAAGTAGCATCATAGAATATGAAGATATCTCGTTTCACAAGAAAGATTTTAGTAATAATCATGAAATGTTTTTTTACTAGATAACAACAAAATCTTATCATTTCGTTATAATCTCCCACCCACCCCACCTTATTTGAGGATGGTCTTGTAAAAATTCTATTCTCTATTGTTTTTAGGAGTTAAAAATGAAAATGCTTAAAAAGCCAATAGAAAAAAACAAAAGCGCATATGGGCTTCACAAGGGATGACATCATCTCATGAATATTAGAATGTTCATTGCAGTTTATGACGTCATCAATAATAAATTAACTTTCCCCAAGAATTCAACGGCCACTTTTACCATCTTTCCCAAAGCTTACACTCTCCAAGAGATTCTACACACAACCCTAGAAAGTTTAATTGTTCACATACAAAACTTATTGTGGACACCAACCCATAAACCTAATTTATCAATAAGGTCAAACATCATGCTATTTTAATGATACATTAATACCTATTTAAGTTAAGGGTTACATCATTAATTGGTTTTAATAAATTAGGTTGGTTTATATGTCACCAGTTTCATATATTAGGTTAAGTACAATTAAATATTGAATCAAATTTTATCAATACGTATTTAAGTTAAGGGTTTCAATCATTAATTAGTTTTAATAGTTTATGTTGGTTTAGAGGTAATCAATTTCATATAATAGGTTATGTTTAATTTAAATATTGATTAAAATTTTATTAATTATACAAGGTTGTGAAGAGTGTCATCAAATATGAGTTTACTTTGGTTTTTAATTTGATGAATAGTGTCTTAATAATGAGTATCATTTAAATTTATTATTATTTATTTAATATATAGAGATCAAGTTTAAAAGTAGTTGTCAATAATTATTTTTTAAGAAATCAAATAGATCTTAAAATCATCAATATTTCATATATTATAATAGTAATCTAGACAACCTCTATATTTTATCCTTTATTTGAAAGAAGGGTTATAGATATTTCTATTAGTTAAAATAGTTACTTATTTTATAAATAAGTAATGAGATGGAAGATATTATAGCTAATATATAATTGGAAGGAAATGATCTTTTTAAATATTTTAAATGTAAATTAATCAAATGGTAAAGATACATAAATTTATCTTTAGATCTAATATAATGATAAATATATTAAATCTAAATATATATAAGATAAATGTATTTAGCTTAAGATTTGATGGTGATGTAAATGTGACAAATGGTTTAGGATAATTCATGATTATGCTAAAACATTAGAGATGTATCATATATGCCTCTAGTAAAAGAAATGTTTATTCAAAGCTTTGGGTCAATTTGTCATAAAATTGATTTATGTCTACAAAATGGACCTCGTATGTGCAATATTAATATTAGATATTTTTGTTGTGTTAAAAATGATTTCCCTTACCCTCTAACATTTGAACTTAGAAGAAAAATAGCATTTGAAAATAATTTGGAGCATCTATTAGACAAGGTTTTTTTCTAATTTGCAAGGACTTGTTACTAACTCAATAGTTTAGTAAAACAATCAAATATCTTTAGATCGAAGGAATATAT
>MU224930.1:2113187-2175959 GCA_018584345.1 Thuja plicata
ATATATAAGAAATGTATTTAGCTTTAGATTTGATGGTGATGTAAATGTGACAAATCGTGTAGGATAATTCATGATTATGTTAAAATATTAGAGATGTATCATATATGCTTCTAGTAAAAAAATGTTTATTCAAAGCTTTGGGTCAATTTATCATAGAATTTATTTGTCTACAAAATTGACCTTGTATGTGCGATATTAATATTAGATATTTTTGTTGTGTTAAAAATGATTTTCCTTACTCGCTAACATTTGAACTTTCAAGAAAAGTAGCATTTGAAAACAATTTGGAGCGTTTAATAGACAAGGTTCTTTTTGTAGTTTGCAAGGACTCATTACTAACTCAATAGTTAGAAAAATAATCAAAGACATGCTAAGTAATCATGTAATATGCCTAGTCATGTATTACTACAAAAGCAATCTTGTTTTCTACTATTAATGTGATTCTTTTCAATGATCTGTTTTGATGTGTACAAGAGCCATGAAATAATTATTAGATGATCATAATGAATTAGGGCTTGTCCTTTGATGCATCAACCTAGGATATGATTTAAAATATTTGATGGTTAACTTATAGTGCCTCTCCCGTTTGCATTCTGCATGACATCTGGATGGATGTGGCTTCAAATTTATGTTTGCTTTGTCTAGTTTTATGAGATATTTGATGATGCCTTGTTTTGGCTTTGGATGCTTTATTGTTGTTCTGTATGGTTGGATGAGTTGATCTTATGCTTTAATGGTTATATATATTTATATTGTATGATTTGGATTGATCTCGTGAGAGGGTGATACTTGTGGGGTGATCTAAATGTTGTCATTACATTGGCATATTGTTATGCTCTTATACCTGGTTATGAGAACAATTGAGCTATGGCTATTTGTATATCTAATTCATCATGCTAGACCTTTGAGGCCTTTATTTTGAGATTAGAGGACTCATTATATTCTTATCATTTTGATCTGAGCTTGACCCATTTGTACAATTGGGTGACTGTTCTCATGATATGGTCGTAAGCTAGCATTGTGAGATGCTTGGTTTAGTTTAATCTTGTTTTCATTCTGAGATTACTAATGTGGTCGTGATGATACATGGCTTATGATGCGAGTTGACGGTTTCACTAATGTATGTGTTAGTGGTTACCTGATTATAATTATTTACCATGTTTAAATGTTATCTGGAATGAGGATCAATATATTTTATCATGATGTGGTTACTCTGTGATTATCTGTGTGACATGATCTGGTCGTTGCAATGTGTGATGCATTTGATTACAATTCATAATTTTAGTTACCAATATCTTGGTTGGATTAAATGCTAGATTACATTGTTGTTTACAATTTTATTATATCTACATGATGATACCTAGTTTATTGTGCCTTTTATGTTTTTGGGTACTTTAGTTATTGTCTCCCATTTTTATATGCTCATATTTTTGTAAATGATTATTTAATGTGTTATTTTTAAATAGAATGTTTAATTTAAATGAGATGGTGTTCACTTCTATGCTCGTGTATTATACCTGATGTGATTGTATGAAGTGAGATGAAGTTGTAGTTACTCCTTTATGAGGCCCACACAATGTCTAGTTCTCCTTCAATGTTTGATCATTATATGTTTGTACTTTTGTGTGTGTGAATTATGTACCTGCAAGCTGCAACACAACACTTCAATATGTCATTACATCAATTTTTAGAATCATCAAATTAATTGAAAACATGAGAAAGCCAAAGAAATTGACATATTGCTTCCTATCTAGAAAGACTATGATTTAAGATATGAATTTTCCCTCAAATTATGCTTAAAATCAGTTACACATTCAGTCCTAGAATGGAAGATTCAAATGAAATTCATAATAATTATCACACAATCCAAGCTAAAATGGTTCATTAAGCACGAATGGAAGAAGTGATCTAATCAGCTATGAATTCAAAAACTAAATGAACAACATAAGAGTGCAATTAGAATTCTAAAATTATGGACCTATTGAGCTCAAAATTCAATCCTTTTCTGGAAGAATTTGATAAATGAAGGGTTGAGATTAATTTATGAGGAGCAGTGAGGATTGAGTCTTTGGTGATCCATGTGAGTGAACTCTCATTGGTTCATGGATTGAGTTTCCATGTGCAAGTGATGAGCTATATTTAGAGAGTTTTATTAATTCCATTTTAATTAATTACTTTAGCCAAGGATTTAACTGGGTTGATTTGATTTAAATAGGCCAAGGTAATTAATGTGAAGTAGTGATGAAATCACTTTAATTTTAGGAGATTACTTTTATTTTTGATTAATTATGCCAATAATCGAATAGTTTGACTAGCATAATTGAGGGTATGATCATATTAGGGAAAACAGGGTCTATGGTTAGAGTAGACCAAATTAGGGTGGTTACATTTTCCCCACTTTGAATTAATGTGCGAGCAGTGCATTGATTCAAAGAATGTCTAATGTTGACTTTATAAAGTTTGATAATTCAACCCTTGATTGAACAAAATTTAGTTGATGCGATCAATCTCAAAATTGATTGAACTAAGAATGATAGTATCGACTTTGAACTTGATCAAACGAGGGTCGATTGAACACAAATATAGAGATACCAATTATGAACTTGATCGAACAAGAATTGATAATACTAACTCTGAACTTGATCGAATGAAGGTCAGTACGAAACTGCTATGAGCTCTAAGTTATCAATTCTGAACTTGATCAAATGAGAATTGATAATAATGATTCTAAACTTGATCGAATGAAGGTCAGTACAAAGTATTTGTGAGCTTGATAAAGATCTGAGAGATTGTAGACATAGATATCTAACTTATTTAGCGTTGAATCCATCTATCCAATAGTCCCAACTTCATCAAAGGAAAATGCCACCCCCCTAGTCTTTTGATGATGAAGTCAAATTTTCTTTTTGATGGATTTTTAGTGTGATCATGCCCCCTCGGGAATGAAATTGAAGGAAATAATAAGAAAATCCCTCTTTAGAATGATAAATCAATGGAACAGGGTGACTGGATCAATGAAGAATCAATTAGAAGGTGAGATGGAGCAAAAATGTGTTAAGAGAAAATACAATTTTATAAAGTTCACTACTTGAAAATGTAAGTTTGAGCCTAATAAAATGATGTATGTGTAAGACCAAAAAAAGGCAGAAAATGTATATCTAGGTAACCACAGAACCCTAAACAATATGCAAACCCATCTAATCTAACATTAGAGCCATTAAAATAGGAATTTAAAACACATGCAAAAAACACATGAAATCCCCTTCAAATGATGCTCAAATGCTCTCCTTTCTTCTCCATTGAGTTGATTATTGTTTCTCTTTTCCAATGACAAGATTGCACAAAGATTCGAAAGACAAATTGATAGAAAGAATACTAGGAGATAGTGGTTCAAACTTGAATGAGAGAATTGAATCTCAATTTATAGGATGAGAGATAGAATTTGCAGAATTAGAAAGGAATGCACAAATTAGTATGCATAAATCAATTCATAATGGAGGGAAAAAGGAAGAAGCAAATTAATAGGAAAATTAGAAGAATAATTAGGGGAAAATGGATAGGGAAAGGTGGAAGAGCTCATGGAGCTAATTAATAGGAGATGAAGCATAATTAGAGGAGATGAAAAATTAGGTGGATTTATCAGGGATTTATTCAATTAAGAATTCAATATTCCTCATAAAAGAATAATTAGCATTTATGAAATCCTAAAATTCCATAAACTAGAAATTAACCAATTGATTAATTAGAAATTAATTAATTGTGGAGACTTAGGATAAAGAATGAATAAATATAATTTACTCATAAAAGGCTAGGGATAAATCATAGGTCATTTATCCCAAGAGGACAGGTTAGTGGATTATTGATCAAATTGAAGGCATTAATGCACAATTGAATTGATTTTGATGATATTGATAGGGTTATGATAGCTCCGTGGCATTGATGAACTTTGCCAATGCACTCAAATAATTATGTTTGAAAATGATTAAATAGCATCAAATAACTTTGATGATGCCATAGGAATGATGACAAATAAGGAGACATTGATGAACTTCGACAATGTTCCCGAGATAATGATGATCTACAATATCATTGATAAACTTGGACAATACTATTGAATCAATAATGATAGGTTGATAACGATCACATAGATGAAATTGGACAATGCTATCAACTAGACGATGAAAAGATACGAAGCATTGATGAACTTGGACAATGCCCCTAGAATGATGAGAAGATTGACTAGATGTGAAAAGGGTTTAATTGATTTGAAAAGTGATTTAATTAGGCATCGATGATCTTGGACAATGCCCCAAAATGGTTGGAATGATTCCAAAATGATTATGAAATGATTAGAAAGATAATAGAATAGATTTGAATTGATTTAGGATGATTTCATATGGTTTAGGATCATTTACGATCAAATACGATTAGCTTAGGATGATTTAAGATTGATCAAAATTGATTAGGAAATGATCAATTCGGCCAAGAGGATATAAATATTAGTAAATAATTGAAAATTTTGCAATATTCAATTATCGACAAAAGACACAATGTTTTCATATAATAAAGATCATATACGCAATATAGAGGAATAATTAGATCGCAAAACAATGTTTCAATTGTAATGCCAAAAATGTTAAAAACATGTAGACTAGCAGGCTCAAACCTTTTTTGAGCATCTACAGTATGACCAAGGTTTTGATGTGTGATGTGCATCTTGTTGATAGAGAACCATGAGAAACTGATTACATGAAGCTAGTGAATCATTTTTTATACATATAGAGCAATTATGCATTTGTTGGAGACTGTCACAAATTTTTTACTGTGTTGTGTAAAATAGTGTCCTTGTGTTTGATTCTATTCCTGATAGATCTGAGAAGAACAAAATAGAGTATTGATAGTCTTCTTAGGGTTTTGGAGCTTCTATTTTTCCCTAAAAGGTCAATATAAGCCTAAAAAATGACTTTTTACCCATTCATTTTCACTTTTATCATTTGTAAATTCTTGAGCTCTAGAGAGAAGATGGCGGTCCCTATTGAGAGGCATTGATTTGAGCTTGCACGTCATCACAAGAAGCCGATACACTATGCACCCCTGGTGAGTACATCGAGACCTTCCTCTGTACGCTTCCTGTTTCTAATTTTGATGTATTTTACTCTTGTTATAGGCCAATTAGTTTTGAGTCGCATCTGGGGTTTCAGATCACATCTAGTAAATATTGTGTCACATCTAGGATGGGATCATCAGTGAGTCACTTTTGGTTATTTTTGACCAAAATGTGAGTAGATTTGCATCTTGTGAAAATAAGATCGCTTCTAGTTTTCTTCATTGCATCCTGTAAAAATAGAATCACATCCGAGAAAAATAGGATCATTTCTAGTAAGAGTGGGAAAACATGAACTTTTGACTGTGTTTCTTCTGTTTATCATAAAAATACTATCTATTAGATCTTTTGCATGTTTTGTGTAGCTAGAAATACTAATGTAAATATTTACTTTCTATTTGACAGACTAAGTTTCTTGTTGTATCATTATGAGGACCTTAGCCTACGTGAGTCCTTTCCTTAGTGAGCTCCCTGATTGATGAAGAGCGAGAAATTATTAGTCATCTTGGTTTATACTCTTTGATCCATTTACCTAATATTAGGGTAAATCGCATGTTGTTGTCTGCTCTTGCCGAGAGATGACACTCAGAGCACAAAACCTTCCATCTTCCTATAGGTGAGATGACAGTGACCCCAAAGGATCTGTGGTAGATCTTGTCCATTCATGTGATGGGACAAGAGGTATATTTCAAGTCTCAGTCTGTTGTATCTATTGTAGATGTTCAAATATTCTTTGCAGATCCTGTGATAGCATGATGATACCTGACATGGGATTATATACTAGCCTAGTAAAAGCAACTACCTATGTTCTTAGCTAGTTTGATTGGTGGAGTTATGATGCCTAATCATGGACAACATGGATTCATGTGTGGTTGGGTAGGTATGTTGGACTTGATGATCGGTGCTACTCGCCAATTCAGATGGGGTAGTTGTATCTTAGCTCACATGTACAGAGAGTTACATGAGATCATCTATGAGTATTCATGGAGAATGATGGTGGCTATTTTCATTCTCCAGATCTAGGCCTGGGAGCACATCCTAGTGACATGACCCATAGTAGATAGACAACAGGCACCTGAGGAGCCATATATGTACATGTACTATGGTTATGTCCAGCATCCCCACCTAGGTAAGCTAGAATATTGGCACCGATTATTAGATGATGTGACAGTATTTGAGTGGTGACCATACCTTAACTGTGAGGAGTGGGGTTCTGATCGGTGGAAGATGCCTTACTTCTTTCAGATCAGATATTTGATCAGGCATACTAGATACATCATTGAGATATTCAGTGTTACATACATCTTGAGACAGTATGGTAGGATAGAGGATATGGCACTGGATCTGACTGTATATGTATAGATTCATGATGAGGAGGTATAGTGGGGTGCTCGATTTTCCTATGAGACTGCATAGGGAGAGATCGGGTAGATGGTTGCAGTTGGTCAGGATTACTAGGTTGATGTGATAGATGAAGGATTTACAACTACTTACAATTATTACCTTTTTCAGTTTCCATTTCCATCATTTACTACGCCTAATGAGATAGCACCATGTATTAAGGAGACTCTAGATTATGATCCTGTTGATGATGGTCCTGTGAGAGGCGAAGGGACAGAAGACAAAGGTGTGAGGGATGGGATAGGTGGGATAGGTGGGAGAGGTGATAGAGGTGGCAGAGACCCTCCTATGGACAAAGGTCAGAGACATGACTGAGGTGACAGGGGTGATGATGAAGATGATAGGGGTGATGGGGCAGAGGGAAAACACACTCATGTCAAGTTCATATGTCCACGCATGGATCTAGGTTTACTACTGACTAGGAAGAAACAAAGATCATTAGGTGAGAGACCTATAGGTGAGAGTAGTAGTAGAGGTGGACCTCCTGGATAGGATCCTCCTAGAGATACTGGTAGCAATATAGGCAGGGATGGAGGCCCATTATCAAAATGTGAGCGAGAGAGGGAGCAGTTACGTGCTTGCATTACTACATTAGAGACACTGTTGGTTAATAGGGACAGACAACTTGAGAGGATGAGATCTAAGAGAGATTTGCAAGCACACACCACTACACATAAGGGGCAGAGAGTAGTGTAATACTTTTATTTATATTGCATAGTTGTTCCATAGCCTCAGAGGGAACCATTATATCCTGTGATAGCTTAGCAGTCAAAGGGAGCTATTCCTCCACCACCTCCTCCTTTATGAATAGATGCACCACCTTGTCCTCCACTGGATTAGGATGAGAGTGGTAGTTAGACACAAGATTATTGATTCCATAAATTTTTTATATTGATCCTAATATGATCATTTATTATACTCTGATACTCGATATATGTGCATATGTTGGTTTTGATCTTCTAATACTTGTTGATATATTCCCACATTTTTTATTTGATATACATGGATATATATATGAGATGGTAGCTTTTGATTCTGATATATGTTCCTTGTTCTTTGTGTGATATTTGTTTTATATGGTAGATGTGTAGATATGATTCATACTTTGATTATGTACTTGGTCTTTGTGACGATGTAGATTAGATTCATGTGATGACATCATATATGGTATTTTGTTTTTCATTGATATATAGATGTGTGAAATGATTCTATGTGAATATATAGATGTATGTTTTTTGATATTTTCATGATGAAAATATATGTATGGATGCACTTAGGGTGGATGTGCAACACTTGAATGCTTTATTTTTGTGTTTTCCTCTTTTCCCATTATGAATGCAATGAATATGCAATGACATGAATATATCAGTAACATAGATTAAGTAGTCAACTTGGATTTGAATGAAACTAGGAAATTATTTTGAGGTCAATTACTTATGTTGTTAAATGAATCATGAAAACTTAAATGCAACTAAATGCAAACTTCTAGGACTGTCACTGATTTTTTTTACACATTAGCATTTTATCATCGTAGGGCGTTTGTGTAACGGACATCGTGGGTCAGTACAACTGTCATTAATACAAAGGAAGTATCATGAGAGTATGAATACTATCATAATTGGATGCAATGTCAAAAATAAACCTAAGAATCAAGGCATTGAGGCCAACATGACTTGTTGGTTACCTACTTTTGATTTAAGAATCGCCTTCTATTCATGTGCAATGTAAGATATGTAACCCGCAGTCACCTTAAAAATCTTGGTGTTATGTGTTGCTTATTGTGTTGAGATCTTTCTCTCATGTTTATCATTTTTTATGTTCATATCCTTGGGTACATAATGTTTCATACACCTTAGAAGTTGATTACAAGCAGACAAGTAAATTGATTCAACCTCACCGTAGCTTACACATAAAAAGGATCGAGATATATGCAGCTATCCACTCATGTTGGAAGACCTTATCATAAACACCTAGCTTAGGTGAAATCATTGAAGCAATCACCATATGTAGAAAACCAAGAAAATTTTATGCCCCCTGTCCTTGAAACTCTTCTTCATTTAATAGACATCATGGATTAACTCGAAAGACATAACAAGCACCAATTGATAATCAGTCAAAGAAAATTCATAACTATTTATATGTCCCTAGTTTGAAACATCATCAGAACATAAAAAAGAGTCATAATCAAATCAAGATCAGTCAATATGTGTTTATGTGGTGTTTAGGAACACCGTTGATTCATTATTCAATCACAATAAAGATATCATCAATTAAGTCTTGGATTTAAGAAATGTATGTGTGTGTCCAAGTGAGTGAGATAATATTAGCAATTACAATCTAATGGAGTGTTCAAAAACACTATTTGATTAAAGTGTTGAGAAATACTAGTAGGATTAAAGTGATGAGAAACACTAGTACTATGTTCGTTATAGGAGGGTGGTGTTTAAGAAACACCTTTATTTGTGATAGTGACCAAGTTGTTGTGATTCAAATATTGAAGAAATACTATTTTTAGTGGCAAAATTTCCTAGACAAAGACCTAGGATGACCTAGCAACCAACAACCACTGACTGAACAAGCTAGCCAATATGTCCCTAGTGCAGAATGTCTAGCCCTAAGATGAAAATATAAACAAACTCTAGGAAAGGAAAGTACATTTGTGAGAATTTCATATTCAACTAGTAGAAAAGATATGATCATGAAGGATTGGTGCAAGTGGTGCATTGATAGATGGAGCGTTGATTACAAGTGACACCTATTTGCCAGGTTTTCACCACTTGGAAAATTTCTTTTTTTGCTACCAAGACGCCTGTTTGCTAGGTCTTTGTCAAGGCACTTTTTCTTATTTTTCAATTTTTTTTTACTTTTATCTTTTATCTTTTTATTTTTTGTAGTATCAAGGTGCATGTTTGCCAGGTTTTCACCATGGATACCTTTTTTAGGAATTTTTCCACTATTTTTGATTTTTCTCTTTTCCATAGTTTTTTACTTTCTTCAAGATTAAATTTTCACTTTTTTTTTTAGGGTATTGATAAGATCAAGAAGAAAATATCCCTCAGGTGTAGCTAACTGATAAGCTCATGTCCCAAAAACTATTGTAATAACATAATGCCTGAGCTAGTTAGGTTCAAACTTGCCTTTTTGTTATTTTTTTGGTTGATTCTTAGGATTCTCTCTTAGAACGAGATCCCCCACTTGAAACTATCATGGATTTACTTTCTTGTTGTACCCTTTTGACATCCTTTTCTGATAGACTTTCAGGTGATCAAATGCTTGTTATATGTGCTCATCCAACCGTTATAGTGCTTGGACCCTATCTATGCAGTATTGTTCAACTGTGACAAGACCTTGAAGAGATACTCACAAAGAATAAATTTCTATTTCAATTGGTAATACTGCATCTACACCATAGATAAGAGAAAATGGTGTTTCTCTTATTGGTGTCCTCATGCTTGTTTTGTAAGCCCGTAGTGCTAGATTTAATTGTAAATTCCAGTCTCTGTCAAATTTAGTCACAGTTCTGTGTAGGATTTTTAGAATGTTCTTGTTTGAATCCTAAACTTGTCCATTACCTTGAGGATAATAGATTAAAGAACAATGTTGAGTAATGTGAAACTATGTACAAAGGTCCTCAATGTCTTGGTTCTTAAACTACCCCCATTGTCTGTTACAATAGATGAGGGTATCCCGTACCTACAGATGATGTAGTTCAAGATGAACATAGAAACTTGTTTTACAATGTCTTTGATTAGAGACACTTCTTTAACCCACTTTGTGAAATACTCAGTGGTTGTGATTTTGTAATTGTGCCCACTTGAAGAATTGGGATAGATTTTTCCAACAAGATCAAAGGCCCATTGCTGAAATGGTCAATGTGTGATAAATGGTATGAGATCCTTGGCTAGAGCATGGATACGATTTCCATGTGTTTAACATTTTTGACATTTTTAGCATATTGAACAACATCTTTCTCCATTGTAGGCCAATAGTATCTAACCCTTAGAAGTTTTGTAGCTAAGGAAAAATTGTTCGAGTGAGATCCACACACACCTTCATGGACCTCTTTTAATGCGTGATCAAACTCTTCTTGTTCTATACACCTAAGTAGAGTTCCATCAAGACCTCATTTATATAAGTTATTAGTAATGAGTACATAACGTGATGTTGTCCTAATTAGTGCTCATTTTTCATTTTTGGACAGGCCATTAGGTAAGGTTTGATCTATAAGATAGGAAGTTATATTGGTATATCTAGATTGTTCTTGGGCATTCAGAGTGGAAATAACTTGGGATTCGGGTATATCAAAAGAAGGAAAGGATCTAATTCTTCCACCAATAAGTCATATCAGAATTGATTTTCCTCCAGTTGTAACATGGATACTAGTGTTGCCATCACGTTTGCAGCTTTATTTTTTGTTCTTGGAATTTGTTGAAATGTGATAAAGACAAAGTAATTCTTCAAATCCTTGATCATCTTCTTATAGGGCATCCAATTTTCATCTTTTTTTGGTACTCTCCATTTACTTTATTGATGATGAGTTGAGAATCACCATATGCATGTAACTCTATGATTTTCCATTCCATGGCAAGCTTGAGACCATTTACCAATGCTTCATATTCAAAGATATTATTGGTGCATGGAAAAATCAATTTATATGCCTTAGGCATCTTGTAACCTTGAGGTGTAATAAAGAATACCCCTGGTCAAGATCCTTGTTGTGTGAAAGAACCATCAAAGTAAATTTTCCATGGATATTGTGTTAAGTGCATTATTATCTCATCTGGAAACTCTATGATCAATGGTGTTATATCCTGTAATGGTGAATTAGATAACTGATTAGCTAGCACTTTTCCTTTAATAGCCTTTCTATCGACATACTTTATATCAAATTCATTGAGTATTAGCACCCATTTTTCTAGCCTTCCAGTTAATGTTGTCTTAGTCATGATGCATTTGAGAGGATCAATCTTTTCAACGAGTTTCACTATATGTGAGAGAATGTAGTATCTTAGCTTCTGAGATACAAAAACAACAGCTAGACATGCTTTTTCAATTATACTATAGTTGAGCTCATATGACACCAATGTCCTTCTGATATAAAATATTTATCTTTCCTTCTTGCTATCGTCCTCTTGTGCTAGAAATACTCCCAATGATGTAGCCATAGCTAAAATATATAGTAATAATGCCTTACCATGAATAGGAATCATTAAGATAGGAAGATTAGCTAAATAATATTTTAATTCCTTGAATTTATTTTCACACTGTTCATCGCATTTGAAAGGCACTCCTTTATGTAATGATTTCATGAAAGATTGGGCTCTATCCACTAGTTGAGACATGAATCTTCTGATTGACTAGAGTTTTCCTTGGAGAGTCCTCATTTGACTTATATTACTAGGAGGTGGAATATCCATGATTTATTTCACTTTCTGGGTCTACCTCAATTCCTCTAGCTGATACAATGAATCCTATGAGTTTCCCTGATTGAACTCCAAATGCACACTTCTTTGGATTGACCCTTAGTTGAAAATTGTTCCATTTTGTCTAGTTTCTTCTGCAAGTCTTCAATGTGATTTAATCTTATCTTGGACTTGTCTAAGGTATCATCCACATATTCCTCCATGTTCTTATATATCATTTCATGGAAGATTGTCATCATATCTCATTGATATGTAGCTCCATCATTCTTTAGCCCAAATGGCACGATGTTCCAACAAAATGTTCCCCATGCACATGTAAATGTTGTCTTTTCTTGGTCTTCAGGGGCAATCTTTATTTGGTTGTAGCCCAAAAATCCATCCATGAGTGAATAGATTTCATATCCTACCATGAGATCTATGATCATATGAGTATTTGGTGCTGGAAAGTCATTTTTAGGAAAAACTTTATTTAGATCTCTGAATTCACTACAAATTGTAAATTACATGTCTAATTTAGATATGGGGACTACATTAGAAATCCATCTCGCATAAGAAATGATCCTTATGAATCCAACTTTTAAGAGTTTTTCTAGATTCAGTTTTACCAATAATGCCACATGTGGGTGCATCTTTCTTAATTTATGTTTGATAGGTTTTGTCCCATGAGAGATAGATAAGTGATGAATTATTAATTCAGGATCTGATCTAGGAATATCAATATAAGACCATGCAGATTTGATATTTTTCTCTTGAAGGAACTTAGTGAATTGTGCATTTTCTTCCTTTGATAAAGCTTGTGCAAGATGAACAAATTGGGGAGCTTTAGTTGTTCCCAGATTAACTAGTTATGTTGGTTCTATGAGGACCAAAGATCATTCCTAAAATTTCTCGGGGAGGATATCAACAATCTCATCTTTTGGCGCCTCTAAGAGGTTTTCACCATCAGATGCATCTTTGATTTTTACTTTTTTAGAATCTAATACTGAACAACGTGGTTTTCACCATTAGTTCTTTTCTACTTTTTTATTTTCAATTTGTGACTAAGAAACTTGATATCCTCCTCTGTCATGTTCACGCTCCTTTTATTGGTGGAAGATGGATATGATTCACAAGCATTCAGATAGCAGGCTAAAGTGTATTTATTGGGAAAGCTCATTATAGGATTATGTTTTGAGTTTCTCCAATCAATCAGTTTAGGATTTACCAAGGATAGTGATTCAGAGGATTCTAAGGACATCATCATGTTAGTGTCAAAATTATTTACTAATAAGACAAGTTTCGTTAAGTTATATTTTATAGTGTTTAGATCATTAAGAGTTGGATAGTGATTATTAGAGTTGTTGTTAGTGTTATGTGAACCTAACTCTAGCGACCTATCATTTGAGATTTCTCCTTCTTCTCTTTCTCTTATTCCATCAAAGATGTCTAATATCCTTTGGTACTCCTCTGGTCCTATTAAGATGCATGTGTCTACATCAATTATTCTAGGCATCACTACCTCATCCAATTCTATGACAACATTTATGTTATGGGTAGTATTAGAACTCTCCCATCTTTCCAGGAAAGGTGGAAATTTATGGATTACATCTACTTCAATATCCAAGGTAGCATAACACATGTGATCCCATTCATAATCATGTGCATTTGAAATATTGTCATCAGATCAATTTAGGAATTTAGAAATAGTGATCTGGTGTACCCTATGGGCCATTTGTGAATCAAAGTTTGGTAGATCCAGAAGATGTGAAATTTTCACCAGCTGCCCCTAGTTAGGATGTACATCTTTCTGTTGTCTTTTAGAAGATAACCCTTGAAAAGTGTTTGAGCTACTCACTTCTTCTTCTCTATTTATGTCTTCTTCTTGTTCTCAAGGGGTTTCTTCATGGAATTCCTATGTTTCTGAACTCCCAGAGAATATTCTTCTTCTTCCTCCTCTACTTCTTGGACATTGTTTTATGATAAAAAAGGAACATGGTGTTCTAGTTTTTACCCAAAAGTAGGTACATACCATTCTCCTTGTTATTGTATGTTCTCAGTACCGATATGTAGTAATATTTCATATGTCTAGGGTACGAGTTTAGTTTCTTCTTCATCTTTTTCACTTCCTTTATCAAAGATTGGACCATCTATTGAGGTAGGATGTTCTAATTTGCTATCAAAACCTAATCCTATCTTGTCTTTAGTGTCCTTGAGTTCCATATGAATTGGTTCAATGAGTCCTTTGCCTTTATCTCCTAAAGGTCCTTTCCCATTGTATCCCATTTTTCTAAGAAGATCATAACCTTTTCCATATTTTTCAAGTGATATTTCAACATGTTTTACCTCATTTTCTCCTTTTTCCTCTTTATAGAGCCATGCCAAGATAGTTTTATCTTCTTTTTCTACCTCTTGAGAAATTGAGGTTCTAACCATGCCAGTGGGTTCATGAATAACTTTTCACATTGATGTAGAAGGTGTAAAGGATGGGAATGGTTTCCCATATGATCTTGGAGATATGGGTATATTAGCCAATAATAGTGTTGTGTCCAATTTGTATTCCCCCATACTAGTTTCTTCAAGTTTTAATGTCTTTCCAAAACTTCTCATCACCATATCTTTGGATGTTTTAGCTATAGATTCTTTTGGAACTTCCTTATTTGAGGAACCATACTATTTTCCTTGATGTTGTTGCAAGTGTAGCTTTAATCTGCTGGGATTGTTACTTCTACTCCATTGTGTGGGAATTCGATACATTGGTGGTAAGTATATGGAACTTGTAATGCTCACCTCTTAGTTTTCTTTTCAGTTTGCATATGGAAAACTCTTTTAGGCCTTTTGATGTATGTGTGGTTTATTTTAGTTGATCTTGAGGATATTTATGTATTGCATTTCTTTATGTTATGAATCCATTGCTTAGTGTGTTATATCTTTGGTGTACATGTGAGTTATGGTTATTGAATGATGCTTATGTATATGTTAGGATTTCATTTTGATTATGATTTTCTGACAATACTGACCCTAGATTTATATGCACATGGATCACTTGTATGTTTTTCATTACTATTTTATGTGCTTGGTATGGTATGGGATAGAGTCGTAGTTACTTTCTTTGGCAAGATCCACATGATAACCTAGTCTCAACCATTGTTTGACATATTATATATGTATGTATGTTCATCTTTTTGATGAGAGGTTTGTAGGTACTGGGCTACATCTTTCCTAAATTGGAAAGAGTGAGTGTGCCCTATCGTAATATTCTCAATGGTAAGAGAGGGGAGATAGTATTCAGGTCCAAACCTTACCCTAAACCTAATTTTCCTAAGTATTGGACAAGTATCAGTTTGACTACCCTACCCAAATTTGTCTAGTTGACGTGAATTCATGGACCCTATCTATAGACACCTAAAATTGACTAGGTGTTCTTTAATCTCAAAATCTGCAAATCTCAGTCAATTGCTCCTAAATCTCATCAAATTACATTGAAATGGATCAAAATCAAATCAAATGGGCATTTATCAATTAAATGGGATTAAATCATTCAAAATCAAAGGATTAATTAATAAAGACATCAAATAATCAAATATCAGCCTAAAAGGGACCAATCAAATTATATAATTGATTTTAATCAATTAATTGTATAGTTTTAAATCAAAAATCAAATTGAACCTATTCCCCTACATGGCTAATTTAATTAATTGATGGAATTAAATAATCCTAATATCTTTCAACATGAATTTGAGAAACCAATGACAATTGAGAACACAAAGCATATGGATCACTCCTAAATTTGAATTTCAATCACTCATTTTCAACTTTGCATCTCAATCACTCAAATTTGTCCCTTTGTCCCAACTTTGAGACAAAAATTTAAATTGTCTCCCCATTTGAAACCATCTCAAAGCCTTTCACCTAACCAAGGCTTAATCATGATCAAGTAACTCTACCCCCTACCCTTGGGAATTTTCTATAAATATTGTTGGAGATTTGCCTATCTGCAAATAGTTGATTGTATGTTTGTCATTGATGACAACATATAGTATACAAAATTGTACTGTATTCAATTTTTAGTATGGATATGTTGGAGCCTTGCTTGGTTGTTTTTAAGTTGAATACAAAGTTATTATACGATTTTCATACATGCAGATTCAAAAGTTCTGTTAAAGTTAAGTTATGTTGATCTGTTTACCAGCCAAAGTTTCAGAGGAATGTTTTTAAGAGCAGACAATAATTTTATTGATTCTTCAGTTGTGCCTATCTTTGGGATATGCGTGTTTGGATTCATGTTTAGTTATGATTCAAAGATGATTAACCAAAGGCACTAAATGTGTTTCATCTTAAGTGTGACGTTTGAGTGATTTTGGTGGAACCGACTATGTGAAGCAATGCATCTATTAATTTTGAGTTTCCCGGTTCTAATTATGTTGTGTGCTTAGTTTAGCCAAAATGAAAAGTATTGAAGGGATTCCTATAGCTGACATGATCATATATTTTGAAGAAGATACATATAGCAGTTCATTTGTGATCACCAAGTGTGAATGAAGACAAACAAACTGTAGAAAAGAACAGAGCAGGATGCTAGCTGCTTTGGGATAGTAAAGCTATATCATTCATCAGTTGAAGATCTATGTGGAGAAATAGAGAGTGAATACAATTTGTTGGAATGGATCAAGACAACAGGTCTACTCAAACAATTCATTATCAGATATAGTGTATATATGTTTTACAGAAGGTTGCATCCTTCATCATTTTAGCAGTGTGCTCTTGGAAAGTGTGTCATCACCCCTAACATGGTTATTTGTAAAAGACTCTTAATAGGGTCTGACCCTTAACCAGGTCACTGTACTTATTGCATTGTAAAGATCAACTCCTAATAGGGTTGTAAGATCTTTTAAAAGGGATCATTATACTTTAGTGTAGTTCTTTGTGGGTGCTAATTCCCATCGGGGCTTTTACCTATTTTGGTTTCTCCGTAACCAAGACTGTGGTGTTCTATTTTGTGCTATCTTGTTGTATTTATGCTTAATGTTATTATGTACTTAATTGAAGAAAATAATTAAAATTAGTAGATAAATGATTCACCCCCCTCCCAGTTATCTCTTGGGACTATTCCTAACAATTGGTATCAGAGCCAAGTGCATTAGAGAGAAATCCTAAGAGCTTAAGGTAGATCATATGGCGTACTTCAGAAAAGAGAGTCCTAAGTTTGATGGAGAAAACTATCTTGATTGGAAAAAAAAAATGATAACACATCTACAGTGCATTGGTTTTGAGATCTATGTGGTTGCTACTCATGCAATTGATGTTCCTACTTTGAAAGATCTTGTAGAAGAAGATTCTACTATGAAACAAAAGTAAGTATTCACCCAAAATGAAATTGCCATAGAAGCCTTAATTAGGGCCTTATATGACAGTGAATTTTCTGAGATTAAGAAGGCAGATAAAGCATATTCAATATGGAAATACCTAGAAGACATGTTTGAAGGAGACATCCAAGCCAAGAATGCACGTAGAAAGACATGGAATAAAAGATACAGCAATTTAGAAATTCTACCTGAAGAAAACATTAGAGCTTACAATCAGACGATTAATGAAGCAGTTTCAGGAATCAGAAATAATGGTGGATAAATTTTAGAGGAAGACATAATGGACAAATTGATGACTACATTGACAACAAATTATGAGAGAAAGATAAACATCTTGGATGAAACAATGCAATTTTCAAAAGACTTCAAAAGAAAAACCTTGATCAGCAAAATTTCAGCATTTGAGATATCAAGATTGAAGACAGAACCTAAAATTGAAACAACTTTCAAAGCCTCGGTCTATGGTAAGAAATCCTTGAGCATCTCTAGTAATATTAAGAAAGAAGAAGTGGATACAGAACTAGAAGAAATCATTTCTATGATTGCTAAGAAAGAAAGGAAAGGTAAAGGAAAATATAAAGGACAACTACCATTCAAATGTTTTTCATGCAACAAAGTTGGCCATTTTGCATCCAAGTGTCCTACAAGAGTCAAGAAGTTTAGATCAGATTACAAGCCCAAATATACTAAGGAATGCTATTATGCTGAAGATAGTGTGATTGATGATGATTTAGGAGTGGATGAAATTGGATTCATTGCATTTAAAAATATTGAAAAAAATCTTTGATGAAATGGAAATTGAAGATGAAAAGAAAGCACAAGAATTGGCTTTAGTTTCACAACCAGAGATCAGAACAGACCGGATCATAGATAGCGGGTGTTCACATCACATGATAGGAGACAAAGATAGATTTGTACATCTAGATAAGTACAAAGGTGGCATTATTATATTTGGAAATAACACTCCCAAACCTATCATAGGAAGAGGATCTATCACTTTAGATGGAAAGAACAAGACAGATGATGTTCTATATGTTGATGGTTTACATCATAACCTACTAAGTGTTGGATAGTTGCTCGATAAAGGATATTAGTTAGAATTCAAAAATAATAGGTGCATCATTAATAACAAGTAAGGAGACATGATAGCATCAGGTTCAAAGACCAAAGGTCATGTTTTTCAGCTCAACTCTGAAGTAAGTTGTTTTGTTGCAAAAGTGGATGACATTTAGTTATGGCACAAAATACTTTGTCATATCAATTTTGATAACATAGTAAAGATAAGAAATGTAAAGTTAGTTAGAGACCTTCCTATTATTGCAAGACTAGTTGATACTATGTGCAGGGAATGTGTGATGGGAAAACATGTGAGGAACTCATTCAGAAGCAAACAAGACTCTACAGAGAACAAATTAGATCTAGTACACACTGACTTATGTAGACCTACCCAAACAAGATCATACTATGGTGAAATATATTTCATTTTGTTTGTAGATGATTTCTCCAGAATGATGTGGGTTGTGTTATTGAAAGATAAATTTGAAGCTTTTGAGAAGTTCAAAATATTCAAAGCTAAAGTTGAAAATGAGTTTGGATTAAAGATAAAATGTTTGAGATCTGATAGAGGAGGAGAATTCACCTCTGACAAGTTTCTTGAGTACTGCGAAGAACATGGGATCAAAAGACAACTAAGTGCACCTAGAACCCCTCAAAAAAATGGAATTGTAGAAAGAAGAAACAAGATAATACTTGACATAGAGCGCACTATCATGATTGAAGATGAACCTAGACCTATCAATAAAGATACAATTATTGAAGAAATGTTTGACTGTATTGATGTATCATGCAATAAACCTGAACCAAGTGAAGAAGAATCACATATTATAGATGAGAGTGTCACACCTAAAATTTCAAAATACACATCTAGATACCATTCAAAAGAAGATATCATTAGAGATCAGAGCAGTAAAGTTTTGATAAGATCTAGATAAAAAGGTTCAACCATTGATGAAGAGGTATGCTTACTATCACAAATTGAACGCTTAAGTGTTGAAGATGTTTGTAATGATTTAGATTGGAAAAATGCAATGCAAGAAGAATCAGATCAGATAATTAAGAATGACACATGGGAATTGGTCCCTAGTCCTTGTGACAAAATGTGATTGGAACTAAGTGGATATTCATAAACAAAATGAATGCAGATGGTATAGTGATAAGAAACAAAGCAAGATTGGTATGTAAAGGATATGTGCAGAGAGAAGGAATTGACTAATCAGATACATTTGCCCCTGTGAGAAGACTAGAAGCTATTAAATTGTTTTTAGCTTATGCAAAATTCAAGAACTTTAAAGTATATCAGATGGATGTCAAATCAGCATTTCTGAACTGTGACTTGAAGGAAGAAGTCTACATAGAGAATCCTGAAGGATTTAAATTAGCAGAAAAACAATACATGGTATGCAGACTAAAGAAAGCCCTCTATGGACTTAAACATGCCCCAAGAGAATGGTATGAGAGACTTGATGGCTACTTGACAAAGATTGGATTCAAAAAGGGAGCAACAGATTACAACTTATTTATAAGAGAGACACCTGAAGGATTATTACTTGTTGCTATCTTTGTTGATGACATTATTTTTGGAGGTAATGATAAGCTTAGTGCAGAATTTGCCAAAGAAATGGAGAGAAAGTTTGAAATGATCATGATTGGACCTATAAAATACTTTTTGGGATTAAATGTAAAGTAGATAGATAGAGGTATATTCATAAATCAGTCTAAATATGTGAAGGAGATATTGAAGACATTCAAGAAGGAAGATTTCAAGCCAGTAAGCACTCCGATGATAACAAGAAGCAAGATTTCTAAAAATGATGAATCCACAGTAGTTGACAAAACACTTTACAAGTCCATGATTGGAAAACTCATATATCTCACTCAATCTAGACCAGATATTTCCAATGTAGTTGGCATTGTTTGGAGATTTGTAGCTGAAAAAAAACAGAATCACTTAGTGGAAATAAAAATAATATTCAAATATTTAAAAGGAACTATAGACTATGGTTTATGGTATCCTAATTCATAAAATATAGAACTTCATGTGTACATAGATGCAGACTGGGAAGGTTGTGTTGATGAAAGAAAGAGTACCTTAGGAGGAGTAGTATTTCTTGGAGACATGTTGGTTACTTAGACAAGAAAGAAGCAGAACTGTATCTCTCAGTCAACAACATAAGCTGAGTATGTAGCAACAAAATTGAATTGTTCAACAATGGTTTGGATTAAGCTGATGATTAAAGACTTTGGAATTTAGATTAATTATCCTATTGTCATTCATTATGACAACACTATCACTATTAATATGTCAAAGAACCCTGTGATGCATGCAAAGACAAAACACATAGAAATAAAATATCATTTTCTAAGAGAAAAAGTTGTAGAGAGAGAAGTGAAGTTGGATTATGTGAGCACCAAAGATCAGTTGGAAGACATATTTATGAAACCTTTATCAAAAGATACTTTTGAGTATCTCAGGAAGAATTTGGGAGTAATTCCCTTTCCTGAGTCTGATTAGAATTTACAACAAGTGCATCATTCCTTGGTGACTGATGAGTGGTTGACTACTCTAGTTTTGGAGTAGTACCTATGCTAATTTGTATTTGGCATCCTTTTCCATTGATGTCAAAGGGGGAGTATATAGTAAGGGGGAGCATATACTCTCAGGGAGTATACAATCATAAAAACATAGTAAAACTAGATACAACAGTTAAGAGGAAATTTTGATGAGGATATTGAGAAGATTGTAAAAAGAAAAAGACACTTTTGGATTGATGGTGTTTTTCATATCATATGTTGCCATTAATGTCAAAGGGGGAGATTGTTGGAGATTTGACCGTGTGCAAATAGTTGACTGTATGTTTGTCATTGATGACAACATATAGTATATAATAGTGTACTGTATTCAATTTTCAGTATGGATATGTTGGAGCCTTGTGCAGTTGTTTTTATGTTGAAGATATATTTATTATACCATGTTCATACACACATATTCAAAAGTTTAGTTAAAGTTAAGTTATGTTGATCTATTTACCAGCCACAGTTTTAGAGGATTGTTTTTAAGAGTAGACAATAATTTAATTGATTCTTTAGTTGCACCTATCTTTGGGATATGCGTGTTTGGATTCATGTTTAGTTATGAGTCAAAGATGATTAACCAAAGGTGCTAAACATGTTTCATCTGAAGTGTGACATTTGAGTGATTTTGGTGGATCTGACTATGTGAAGCAATATGTCTATTCATTTTGAGTTGCACAGTTCTAATTATGTTGTGTGCTTAGTTTAGCCGACAAGAAAAATATTGAAGGGATTCCTACAACCGACATGATCATATCTTTTGAAGAAGATACACATAGTAGTTCATTTGTGATCACCAAGTGTGAATGAAGAGAAACAGAAAGTAGAAAAGAATAGAGTAGGATGCTAGTTGCTTTGGGATAGTAAAGCTATATCATTCATCAGTTAAAGATCTATGTGAAGAAATAGAGAGTGCATACAATTCACTGGAACTGATCAAGACAACAGGTCTACTCAAATAGTTCATTATTAGATATAGTGTATATTTTTTTTACAGAAGGTTGCAGCCTTCATCATTTTAGCAGTGTGCTCTTGGACAGTGTGTCCTCACCCCTAACAGGGTTATTTGTAAAAGACTCTTAACAAGGTCCAACCCTTAACTAGGCCACTATACTTATTTCATTGTAAAGATCAACTCCTAACAAGGTTGTAAGATCTTCTAACGGGGATCATTATACTCTAGTGCAGCTCTTTGTGGTTGCTAATTCCTACTGGGGTTTTTACCTATTTTGGTTTCCCTATAACCAAAATTGTGGTGTTCTATTATGTGCTATCTTTTTGTATTAATGCTTAGTGTTATTCTGTACTTAATTGAAGAAAAGAATTAAAACTAGTAGATAACTAATTCACCCCCCCACCTCTCAGTTATATCTTGGGACTATTCCTAACAACAAGACATTTTTAAGCATAACTAATCCTAGAAAATTCAAATGCATAACATCATTACTATAGGCAATTTCAGAGTAATTAGGAGCATCTTGAGTATTTTGAGAGAAAATTGTGAGAATTGAGAGCATATCATGAGCATTTGAGTTCCATTTTCATATCATCTTGAGATAATTGAGCTAGATTAGGCATTAGTTTATCAATTTCTCATTCTAGGATTGTCATTGATAGAAATTAAGGCTGAGAGATCTATTAACAAAGCTTAGATAGAGATCCATGGAATGTTTAGTGATTTGATTGCAATTCTTTGACTTAATTTGCATTATTATTCCATAGAATTGTAGTTAAATAAATCAATTTCATGAAGGTGTATTAATTCACACACAAATGGCACCCACCATGGGGCTTTAGGCCTCATTTCCATCATTTTATCAAATTTTGTGTGTTTTTGCTTCACTTCCTTGTTCATTTTATAGAAAATAGGTTAAATGCCATGTATGAAGAATATAATGATGCATGTACACAATGAAGAGACACCTGCAAATCTTACTCTATTTTTGTCTTAAATTATTTCATTGCGTATGAGATAAAGAGTGACACCTAAGCCTAGAAAGCGTCATTTGTGAGCTGTAAAGAACCACTTGTGAACTTTCAAATTTCATGTGTGATCAATCTTTGGCCGCAATTTAAACTTTCTATGCCGCCTATGAAGTTTATTTTACCGCCTATGCATTTTTAAATTCCGCGTGTTAAAGTTTAAATTTCACTTCTAAAGTTTTAAATTCTTCTTAGTAACAGTTAAATGTCACGTATTAGCTATTAAATTCTTCCTAGAATTTATTGCTTTATATAAAGTTTAAATTGATTTTCTCTCTATTATAACTCTCTGTGTTTTTGTTCCCTGCAGATGAAATATCATTTAAAAGTCTAGAAACTAGAAATCAGAGTTACAAGGCCTAATAAAGAGGTAAGAGAACAAACTAAACATTCTAAGAAAATTCATGCTTATAATATTCTAGAAAATTTTAGAGAAGAAGAATATTTTTATGATCACTACAAAAGAAAATTCCCTACCCTTTAGTTTGTTTTTTGTTTTTGAGTTCTTTAAGCTTGATTTTTGCAAAATTTGATCAAAAAGAACTTAGGAGAATTTTGCCAATTTTGGTTTCAAGTTTTCTGCACTTTATTCTTTTTGTGTTGACTAACTTGTTGGTGGAGCTAGAGTGGGAACGATCGCGACTAGGTGAGTAAGCAAACAAACATAAAAAACCTCAAAAAAGTGCCTAACCTTTGCTAGCTACAAAAGAGGTATTTTTCATATCAAGCTTGCATTCCCTTAGATTGTGGCATTTCTTTATATCTAGTCTAAATAGGAAAAACCCTATTATTGTCCATCTTGAAGAAAGCATTAGGCATATGCTCTCCACTTTTTGAGGTGGATAAAAAAGCCCAACATGTTGCGTTTGAGGTGGTAGAAAGAAAGGGAGGCAAAACTAACCCAACATTTCATTTTTAAGAACCTCTTTGTAACGAGGTTGAAAAAGAACAATAAGTGTTTGAGGAGTTTGGAACAAAGAAAAACAATAGGGATATGCTCTTCAATTTTTAAGTGAATCAAATCCCCAAACTTGTTGAACTAATTTCATTTGCTATTTTTCTATATATGCTAGATCAATTAGAGCTTTAGAGGGCCTACCTCCCAAGAATTCCATTATGAAGGTGGTGAGAGGGAATGACCCAAAGTGGGAGACAATCACTTTAGCCGTGATACTATCTGACCCACTATAAATAAATTCACTTTACCTTAATCAGAAAGTGATTAAGTTGTGTGCAAGTCATCTTCACTTCCTCGAGTAGTCCTTCAGGATTACGCAAAATTATACTTTTTGTGCGTGTGGGAAGCCCGCAAGGGGGTAAAAGAACTTGGCATGATTTAGAATAGAGGTGTTCACTAAAACCTTGTTAAAGTAGCAAGCTACTTTTTAGAGCCATTGTTAAAATCCAAATTTTACTCTAGGTAGATTGCTTGGAAGATATTCTTGTGTTATACTTGTGAAAATGACCGAGAACATACACATTTAGTGTTGTTTTAGGGACATGGTGCAAATTTGACATGTGTGTTGAGTTTGTATTTAATTTTCAAGAAAGAATCTTCTTTGACTGATCTGATCAAAAACCTTAAACTTTTAAAACCCCAAAAAATTGAAAAATTCAACTTTGATCTATTAAGTGTCGCATATGAACAATTAAGTGATGCCTATAGACAATTCTGTGACACCTGAAAAACTGAAACGATGCCTGACATCTATTAAAAATTGCATAAGTCACTGGAAAGTGCTGCTTGGAAACATTTCAATAACACCTATCAAGAGGTAAATGCCACATATAACAATAGAGTGACGCGTATAAGAATTCCAGTCAACGCGTACCAACATTAAAGTCACGCCTAAACCCCAGGAAGTGACGCCCAGAAACAAAGAAGGGAAGACAGTAGATATTTATCAAAGGTTTGAAAACAAGATAACTACATTTTCAGATACCCTTTTGGAGATTTTACCCCTATGTATATTCAACTTGATTAGAATCCTCCAGTTTTGGATATTTCGTAAAATCATCCAAGGATTGATCATTTAAGTGAGAGAAAATCCTAAGATCTCTATACAATTTATGTTCATGCCGGCTTTTACTAGATCTCATTCTATCAAGTCTACCCTGCAACCTAATAGAACCTATCTAAGGTAGGAGTGTCCTTTTTTGAGTGATACCTTTACCTCTTCAAGACCCTTACAAGAACCTATAAAGGAGACAAAGCCAACAATGTCTTTTTCGTTTGGCAACATGGACCCCGATCAAATCAACCATGTTAACAAAGATATGAACAAAAATGGAGGTGGTGGGGTTAGTAATAATAATCTTGAAGTAGGAAATGTTGACCCTAACAACCAAGGGTTAAACAACAATAACATGGGAGGAGGAAACGTTGACCCTAACAACCAAGGGTTAAACAATAACATGGGAGGAGGAAATGTTGACCCTAACAACCAAGGGTTAAACAATAACAATAAAAATGGGGGAAACTTTGACCCTAATTATGAAGAAGCAACCGACGAAAAGGTCAATGAAGCAATGCAAAGTACCTTCTTCATGAAACTTATGGAGAAAGTGTTGGAAAAAGACAAGGAAAAATACTTCCTAGACCTATCCCAAGCGGGTCTCAAACTTCCCCATGACTATGATGTCAATCAACTTAAACAAAAAGAAGCTGAGGATAATCCTATTGATGTCATGAACAAACAATTTAAGTTATTTCAATTACAATTGGAAACGATGAAACAAAGCGGGGCTCCTAAACCCTTTTCTATTGAAGCTTTGTGTCCTTTTCCATTTGATAAGACCTTAATTAGGGTTCATTCCCAACTAATGCTATCTTTCCTAAATATGACAAGTATGAAGGAACAACTGATCCTCAAGATCACCTAAAGGAATTTTGCGCATTGAGCCTAGATTTCATGCATGACATGACTTATCTAATGAGGTTATTCCCTAGAAGTTTAGGAGGCATGGCCATGGAGTAGTTTTCGAAGTTACCCTCCGACATCCAAACCTTCAAAGAGTTGGCCTCCAAATTCATGATTCATTATTCCTACAATATCAAACATGAGGTTACAATGATAAATTTATGTAATACCAAGCAATGAGAGGGAGAAGGATTCCTACTTTTCTTATAATGATGGAGAGCGGTATTTTCTAGACACCCCCAAAGTGTACTTGAAAAAGAGAAGATGTACATCTTTATTAATAGCTTGAATAATGAGATGAATCACCAGTTAAGACTACAATGTCCTCGATCTTTTCAAGACCTAATTGAGAATGGGGTTACCACGGAAGAGGTATTGGTCAAAAGTGGAGAAATTAAGCTTTATAAAAATAATAACAACAATAGCTCCAATAACAACCAAAATAGAAATCCTCCTTACAATAACTGATTTTGGATGAGGAATAACAATAAAGGAGTGGTGAATGATGGAGTTATAGAGGAAAATAATTTGAAGGCCACCCCTTTAATCTTACCAAAATATTTTCTCAAGCTAATAATGTGACCCAAGAACCCAAAGTACCTTTCAAAAACAACAATAACAATAATAACTTTTGGAAAAATCAAGGGGCTAACAAGCCTAAGCCTTTCTTTACACCAACTCCTAAAAGAACATTCACACCTTTGGGTGAACCCCTTGAGAAGGCGTTAAGAACCCTCATTGCTAATAAGCTTATTGGCTTACCTAGAGCTCAACCATATGAACCACAAATCAAACCTACATGGTGGAGTGAGTCTAGTCATTGTGAATACCATAGAAATCAAGGATACAAGACAAATTATTGGATGCATTTGAGAAACATAGTGCAAGACCTAATTGACAATGGTGTGATTAAGGTATAATGAGGTCAAAACAACGAAGACCACACAACATTTAAAACTCCTTTTTACAAAAATGAAAAGGGTGAATCTTCTAATGTTCACAACAGAGGGAGCAATGGCAACAATTTGAGAGGCAGCAACAATGTAAAATTTTCCCATAGCTATGACAATTTACTATTAATGCCCTAACTATACATGATAGTACTATCAATGTTGTGGTAATCAAAGAACAACCTATGCAAGAGACCTCTAATGTTGTAACTAGGTGGAAAGTAGCAATAGTTACCCTACAAGGAAGTGCCCCTAAAACCTTTGGTCTTACTTCAACAAATATTTTGGCTAAACCAACATCTTCTTCAATAAATCCATATAGTTTGGTGGAGAAATTGCATAAAACTCTAGAAAAAATTTCTATTTTGGAGTTGTTGAAACTATCTCCTAATCACAAATAAATACTAGAAAAATCCCTAGTGGAAACCAATGTTCCTATAACCTTGGAGGAGGATAAGTTTGAAAATATGGTAGGACATCTCATAGCTCCTCATTGCCTTTCATTCTCCGAACAAGATGACATGTCTATTACCCACTCTCAAAATTTTCCCTTGCATATAGAAGTGTTAATCCAAAGGCATAGGGTTAAGAGAGTTCTCATTGATGGGGGAGCCAGTCTCAATATTTGTACATTAAAATTTGTGAATTCTTTAGAGATATTCAAATCATCCATTGACCCTAAAAATAAAATCACCATTAAGGCTTATGATGAGGAAGAAAGGTCTTAAAAAGGCATGATTGTTTTACCTATCCAAGTGGGACCTATAAAAAAAGATACCATATGTCAAGTTATCGACATGAAATTAACTTATAATATCCTATTGGGAAGACCTTGGATTCATTAGATGCAAGTGGTACCTTCTACTTATCACTAATGCATAAAATTTCCACATAGAGGTGAGGAGATCACAATTGGAGGAGATTCTAATCCCTTTCAATATTGAAACACATTGAAGCCAAGTCATGAATTATTTATTCCTCACAATAGGGAAGGAGTCACCCCTAATGATATTAATGAAGAACATAAAGAGGAAATTTTTGAAGTTGACATCAAACGCTATTTCCATCTCAAACCCTAATAAAACTAACTCAACTACATCAACTAAGGGAAAGGAAAAAATGAGTTATGAGGGTCAAAATTCACATGATAATTCAGTTAAGACTTCTACATTGAAGATGGAAACTTCAAAGCCTACCAAGGAAGAAAGAGAACAATTTAAGAAGGATCAATATCAAAAGATGAGTGAATTGATGCACACCTTTGAAAAACAATGTAGAATCAACTACAAGGGAGTGGGGGAATATTCTGTTTCCCTATCTAATTTACCAACCTCTCCTAGGACACATGGAAAGCCATCAAGTGCTCATCCCCCTCATAAATAAAACTCTCATTTTGTAAGAGAGAGTGATAAATCTGCCTTAGAGAAGGAGGATAATGAAGTACTACAATGACTCTATAAGGAAGATGACACTTCAAATAATCCTATGGAAAGGTTACAACACATAAACATTCAAACCAATAAATATGGGAAAGGGTATCAAATCATGCAAAAAATTGGATATAAGGGAAGAGGACCCTTAGGAGTTTGAAATAGAGGATTATTAGAACCCATTGAACCAGCTTGTAGATCAAAAGAAGAGAAATACGAAATAGGTTTCCAACATAAAGAAGAAAGTTCAAGTCCAATGCATGATTTCCATGAACATGTGCACATGGTAGGTTCCGAGAGTGAAGATGATTCTAGGGATTATGAGTGGGATTAATTTTTTGAAGGGTCTTTTCATGACATAGAAGTTGATGTTATTCACACATATGCAACTATTCCCAATGTTACAAGTCAAGACAATGAACATCAAGGTTTGAATCCTACACAAGTGTCAAGTGAACCTCAAGAATCCAACATAGGTCAAGCATCTAGGACTAGTCAATGGATAGGTGAACCTTGGGTACCTTCGTGGGGAGATGATTCAAATGTTTTATTTAATCCACATGCATTCTTTCTCATGGAAATCAACGAGGACTCTAGTGAAGGAGACTTTGATCCAACTTCCATGGAACATTTTGAGGAAGCCCGTATCATAGACCTAAGTGATACAATGTATGAACCTTCAAATGAGTTCATGTCCTTAAACCCTTCGAATGACAATTTTCCAAATGAATCTTTATCCTTAATGTACCCCGAACTCATTGATTGAGATTTATCTAAACCGAATGACCTATTATACTTTCCCAATGACCTTGGAATGGGCCAATACTTAAATGCGGTTGAGCCGTCTTCTTCCATCAATGAATATAATCTGGACATAATGATAGAGGCAGGGGTTCTACCTCTCAATCCACAAAATAAAAGAAAAAATATATAAAAAAATGAAAAGGTCTAGTGGTGAAAACCACCATGTGGCAGTGCTAGAACCTAAAAAATTCAAAATATCAGATGTTTCTAAAGGTGAAAAACCAATTGTGGAACCCAAGGAAGAGAGGTTGGATGCCCTACCCAAACATGAAGATGAAAGATCACCCATCCTTATTGAACCAACGGAGAAAGTTAACATTGGTACCGAAGAGGATCCCAAGTTTATTCATCTAGCAACATCTTTGAGTCCATTAGAAAGGAAGGAGTTCATCAAATTCTTTCAAGAAAAGAAAATCAACTTTGTGTGGTCTTATACCAACATGCCAGGGTTAGATTCAAGCTTCATAATGCATCATTTAAATGTGAAACTTGGTGTGAAACCTGTAAACCAAAAATTGAGAAAGATGCACCCTCATGTGGCACTTTTAGTCAAAGAAGAATTGGAAAAGCTCCTAAAGGTTGGATTCATAAGAGTAATTGCATATGAAGAATGGATATCCAACATTGTACTGGTCACAAAACATGAAAAATATATTAGAGTTTGCATGGATTTCAGAGATCTCAATATTGCTTGACCAAAAGATGATTTTCCACTACCTAGCATTGATACTATAGTGGACTTAACAACGTGTCATTCTATGCTTTCCTTGATGGATGGATTTAGTGGATACAATCAAATCTAAATTGCACCTGAGGATCAAGAAAATACAGCTTTTACATGTCCATGGGGTACCTTTTATTGGAATGTGATGCCCTTCGGTCTCAAAAATGCCAGAGCAAATTACCAAAGAGCAAAGACTACCATCTTCCATGATATGATGCATACCTTTTTAGAAGACTATGTGGATGATATTATAGAAAAATCACATGAAAGAAAGGATCTCTTACCAATATTAGACAAGATTTTCACAAGGTTAGAACAATTCAAAGTGAGACTCAATCCAAAGAGATGTTCTTTTGGGGTACAATCCGACAAACTCTTAGGTTACATTATTTTTGCAAAAGGCATTGAAGTAGATCTCGAGAAAGTGCAAGTAATAATGGACATGGAAATTCCTCAGAATATTAGCCAAATGAGGTCTCTTCAAGGAAGACTTCAATCTATAAGGAGGTTCATCTCCCAATTGGCAGAAAAATGCCATTCATTAACAAGGTTGCTACATAAAGACACTATTTTTACAGGGGATGAAGAGTGTGACAAAACTTTTACATTGTTAAAAATATACTTGGTGACTCCACCCATCTTAATGTCACCTATCAAAGGAAAACCCTTGTTACTTTACATATCAGCAATGGAGAAATATTTAGGGGTCCTATTGGCACAAGAAGACAATGAAGGAAAATAAAGAGCCATTTACTACTTGAGTAGAACATTGATAAAGTATGAATTGAACCATAGCTTCATGGAAAGGTCTTGCCTAGCTGTGGTGTTTGCCTCTCAAAATATTAGACATTACATGTTGATGCATAAATTGAAGTTAATTTCCAAAATTGATCCTTTGAAGTATCTACTTAGTAAAACAGCCCTAACAGGAAGGATTCCAAAAATGGGTAATGGTACTTAGTGAGTTTGACATTGAGTACATGGATAGGAAAGCAATCAAGGGACAAGTAATTTCCAATCAATTGGATGAACATCCTTTAGAGTCTACACACCCAATTAAAGTGGAATTTCCTAATTCAGAGATTGTTAATGTGGAAGAAAAGACATGGAGTTTATATTTCGATGGATCCTATACTCAAAGTGGTTCAGGGGCAGGAATTCTTTTGATAACACCTCAAGGTTGCACAATTCCCAAATCTTACAAACTATTGTTTCCTTGCACAAATAATATTGCTGAATATGAATTTTTCTCATAGGTCTCAAAATGGCTTTGGAATGGAATGTCACATAATTACAAGTTTATGGAGACTCTCAATTAGTAATCAACCAAATCAATGATGAATACAACACCAAAGATGAAAAATTGATGCCATATAAAAAGATGGTGGATGATTGGAAAAAACATTTTGTTTTGATTACTTTTGAGAGAATTCCAAGAGAAAAAAATAGAGTATTCGATGCAATGGCTACTTTGGCTTCATTACTCCAAATGCTTGATCAAAATGTGAGGTACAAATTCTTGGTGGAAGAGTTGGAAAAACTAGCATTTGACTTACCCGATACCCAAATAATTTCCCTTCTTAATAGACATGACTCACCTTGGTATGGACCAATTTATACTTATTTTAAAAACCAAACCTTACCTTTAGACCAAACCCGAGCCCAAAAATGGCATTTCATAAGACAATCGGCTCATTATAGCATCCTATCAGACACATTGTATCGCAAAGGTCTTGATGGAACACTCCTTAGGTGTCTAGAGGAAGAGAAATCAAGGTTAGATTTAAGAGATGTCCACAAGGGAATTTTTGGGTCACATTCTAGTAGATTAAATTTAGCTAAGAAAATCCTTTGCATGGGGTATTTTTGGAAAACCTTAGAAAATGATGTTTTTCACTTTGTGAAAGTTTGTACTAAATGCCAATATCACGAAGACATGATCCATGCACCTACGCAAGAATTACATCCATTTATCACACCATGGCCATTTTATCAATGAGGTTTTGATCTAATTGGCATGATTTACCCACCATATTCTAATGGACATAAATATATCCTCATAGCAATAGAATATTTCACTAAATGGGTAGAGGCCGTTCCTTTGACAACTGCCATAGGAAAGAAGATTTCCATGTTTATCCTTAATCACATCATTTGTCGATATGGTATTCCTCATGCCATCATTACGGACAATGGAAAACAATTCAAGAACAAAGATGTGGATGAACTTTTTGAAACATTTCATATTATTCACCATTCTTCCTCCATTTACTATCCTCAAGGTAATGGACAAGCCGAGGCTACAAACAAGAACATTCTCAAAATATTGAAAAGATCGGTCGATAAGTCAGGAAGAGATTGAAATATTCATATAAACCTGACATTATCGGCCTATATAACTAGCATCCATACACCAACAGGAGCTACACCATTTTCCTTGGTTTATAGGGCCGAAGATGTTTTACCCCTAGAAGTTGAGATTCCATCCCTAACAGTATCACTACATGTATTAATCACTGATGAGGATTATAGGGTTGCTTGACTTCAACAACTGGAATTGTAGGAAGAACATCAAACACAAGAATATGATCATTTGAAGGTATATCAAAATAGAATTTAAAGAAACTAAAACAAGCTCATCAAACCAAGAGCCTTTCAATTGGGAGACTTAGTGTTAAGAGAAAACCCTAAAAATCAGGTAGATAGGGAAAATAAATGAAAGTGGGAAGCAAATTAGCTTGGTCCTTTTGTAATTGTTTCTTCTTTTGGAATGGGAACATACAAACTAGCTGATTGTGAAGGGGATGAGTTGTAAGAACCTATTAATATCATCCATTTAAAGAGGTTTAATACCTAATCAGATGAAACAGAATCATATGAGTTAGCATTTTCTTTGTACATGATAAAAAGTAAAAATCCAAAAAAGGAGAAAAGATTAAAATACAAAAAATCAGAAAGATCAAAAAAGCCAAAAACAATAGAAAAGCATAAAATCAGAAAAAGGAGAAAATTGAGCATGAAGAAAGTCAAAACAGTGCAAAATAAAAAATGTTGTATTGTTGAAAACCTAGCAAATAGGCTCCTAGATGATAAAAAAAAATTGAAAAAAAGAAAAAAATCAAAAAAATCAAAAAAGAGAAAAGTGCCTTGGTGAAAACCTAGAAATAGGTGCCTTTGTAGAAAAAAAAGAAAAAAAGAAAAAAAAGAGAAAAATGAGCAATAAACCCAAAAGGTGAAAACCTGGAAACAGACGCTTTTTGTTCCATTAGGTCTTTCCTAGTTGCATTTGTACATATTTCTTTTTTTCCATCTCATTTGTACATATCCTCATTGCATCCATCATTTGTGCATAGTCATAATAAAGTCTCAAAGATGCATTATTTCATACTAGGTTTCATTTTCTCTAAGTTTCACATTGATCACATTTATCACTTGGGGGAAAACATCATTGATTTTGGTACAAACAGATTCAAAAGTGCAACATTTTGGTCACACGACAAAATAAAAATTCCAAAATTTAGAGGAGATATATTTTGGAACCTCTGATGGATATCATTGTTCAAAACCCTAAACAGTTTGATCCTACAACATGATCCTTGAGTTTCATTGACTTATTTTATCAGTATTAAAAATTGGCAACACCCTAAATGATTAGAATGTTTGGAAATATTTTTGAAAATATTTATACATTGCGATACACTTGAAATTTTTGATTAGTTTTTCATTGACTTTTTCAAGTCATGTATTTTTATCTAATCGATGATGTTTCGACTAGATTGGCGATGATGGAGACATGATGTTTTCTTAACTTTTGTGTGACTTTTTTGAGGGTGATCCTTTAACTTGTGTGAATTTTTCTAAGGACATGGTCATCAAAGAACCATCGAGGACATTCGTACAGGAAGGAGGGTCAACCTTTTTTTGTTTACGCAAAATGATGCCTTGGCTATTTAGATCTTCAATATCTTAATACCAACATCCACTTGCAACATTGAATCCGTTGAAATCGGTATTCATACTTCCATAGTTGGTCATTCAACTAGTGAGGGTTGTACTAGGTTCCTAAAAGAGGTTACCAATTGAGATGAAAGTCATATTCATATTCTTATGGTCGCAGTGGCACCAGTAATGATTGTATCGAATCCTAGTTCCACAATGCTCAATGATGAAAATATCTCTTTTTGCATTTCGTTCATAGAAATCAATGACAATTAGTTGCATTGAATTGAATATTCATGTTAGATTAATTTCATTATTTAGAGAGTTTTTCCAAGTACAAGGGGGTTCATCATTTTGGGGTTACATAAAATTCAATGGTTTCAAATTAATTATGTGAGATTATCTTTTGCATCCATTCCTAGCATTAATCATTAATCATTATTTATACATATCTTGAGAAAATCAAAAGAAAAGATACATTAATCATTATTCATTTATCCATTCTCTTTTAAAATTGCATTTCATAAACTACGTTGCATACATTAAAATCCCAAAAAAGATAGTTGCATTGATTTTACCATTACATTAAGTATTGCATCCATATCATTATATTGCATAAACCATACATCATGATAAGATAAAAATTGTATAGAAATAGTTGCATAAACATCATTTGTATCCATATATCTATTTCATAATCTAAGACATTGCATTCATAGCATAATAAAAAGAAGTGCATCATAGACATCATGTAGATAGACATATAAATAAATCTCACATAAACGTCATAAATCAACATCAAAGGGAAATCCATAAAATATCATCATAGATAAATGTCCATCATCAATTGTCTATAACAAATCTGTATATCAAAGATACATTGACAAAATGATCCATACATCAGTCCTGATCAAAACTCCATATGATACATCAATGAAATATCAGGATATCAATCTCATATATATCTCAAGACCCAGTAGCGGCACCTAATCCATCTCCAGCAGCACCTAATCCATTCCCTTAACCATCTGGATGCCTATCACATGCTCTGTCCTGAGTAGAAGGTGGTGCCTGACTCGTGCTAGCACTAGTAGGTAACTGAGCCATCATAGTCAAGAATTGATATAGCATAGTAGTCACCTGATCCAATCGTCCAGTAACTATAGTCATCCCTACCTATAAACCCCTCACATCCTATACTAAGCCATCAATAATAGGAGGAACTAGAGGTGCCTGAGGTTCCTACAGTGCTAATGGTACCTATGGTATAACATGTATCTGAGGTGCATCCTGAACCTGTGCTAAACTAACCTGTGGATCTACCTGAGAAGATACCTATCTCTGAGGAGATGCTAGTCTCTACAGATTCTGACCCTGTATAGGATCCTGTAAGGGAACCTGTCTAGCTACATGTATGCATCTATGTATGTGTCTAGCCCAATCTGCAGTTGGAATAGCATGATCCTATCTCTGAATTGGTACATGTGCTTGCCTCTGTCTAGGTTGTCCAAACCCACCACCTCGAGCCCTAACATGCCCACCCCGCATCTAAGGTCCTACAACTCTCTGTACCTGATGAGCTCAAGGTGCTCTCTGTATCCTCTATCTCTATGGTCTCCCACCACCACCACCACCACCATCCCCATCTCCACCATCATCATCAGATAAATCATCAACATCAAGAATCAGCTTTGCCAGATCTATGGATCTAATAAATCTATGTCGAGAAAACTACTCTCAATACTCAGTAGACATCCCTGCATCGGCCACATGCTCCATCATATCCCATCTAACATGACCTATCCAATCAATCTCTATATAGGAAAACTGATAATCTACCTAAGCTCCCCACAGGGATCACTCTGCTTGCACTCTAGCATATAATGCCATACCCTGTGGCATATCCTATACACGACCATACTATCAGAGAACTCTCCCAAAGGAGAACCTCTCTATACAAAGTGGTGACCGACCAATCATCCACTACAGGGAAAAAATATATGGAAGCTCATCATCATCCTCTCTCTATCCCTTGCAGATAAAGTACGGTCTCCATACGACATGATCAATATCATTGATCATCCGATGCCAGAACTCAACCTTGCCCAGACAATGCTGGACAATCATGCCATCATATAGAAATACATAAGGATATCCTCTACCTTGCACTCATGCTGATACAGGTCTGGTAATTAGGATATGCTCCCAGGTTCATAGCTATAACAAAACTACACCTGCTAATATAGTGGCACTATTCCTGTAAACAACCTTGTGTAAATCATGATATAGCTGGGGTAACACAAAGGATCCCCAATCAAATCTCCAAGGATGAGCAATCAAGTCCTCTAAAATGTAGCCCCATTCAACTAAAAAACCATGACCTCTTTTATCTAGTAAGAGTAATCCTCCAATCATTGCTCCTAACAGGGTTGGTAAAGTGGGACCATCAATGGTGTCATCTCTGAACACTCATCTACATGTGCTACCATTGTAGACCTGATCGTAATAAACCCGATCTCCATGGGTCAGGATCCTCAGCAGTCTGTATGCATCCTATGGCGTGATAGTCATCTCACTGAGGGGTAGATGGAAGGTATTATGGTCAGAGTTCCAACACTCTGCCATAGCTGTCAATAAACCTTAGTTCAGCTCAAATTGAGCGAGATCAAGAAGGAATCCGAGCCCACATGTCTCAATAGTACATTTCTCTAGAAAGTTCAGCTCACTGACCAGATCAAACACCTAAGACTCTACATTCTGTACATATAACTTATGGTAATGTGCCTAGATTTTATAAACAAAGTGAATTATATTAGTATCTTTCTATGGTGGATCGTTCCAAGTCAATCAAACAAATTAAATATATCTTTTCTCTTTTTGAGCGCATCAACCTATTGTTCCTAACCTCTAGATCTTGAGAAGGGATCAATTTGACAATTTCTTTTAATCAATTTAATTGACACATCAAACATTAACTGGTATGATTATTCTAATATCCTAAACACTAAGTAACATCATGGAATCACATCTTTCTAGCTTGGCAATCAATCTGGTCATCCAAATGATCAATTGAAGACAATTTGTTCCATCTAAAGTCAGGTTTTCATCAAAAAACATTATAGGCATCACTTGATTAAGTGTACGCATCATTTCACACTACACATCATTGAAAACATTATACGTGTCATTCAAAGTTTTGGAGGCATTTCTTTACAGCATACGCGACATTTGAAAGTCCTAGGCGACATTTAAAACTTAATTTTGCAAAGGGTTTCGTACGCATCATTAAAAACATGGGATGAAAATTTTAACCTAACTACTAGGCATCATTGAAAACTTCCTACATGTCATTTAATTGCACAGAGGCAGCATTTAACTACCCTAAATGTCATTCAAAAGTTCCTACGCGACATTTTGCTAAATCTTATCTAACAAGCATAAAAAATTTGCAATAAATGCTATCAAAAAGAGCAATAAATGCACTAGGAAGGTTCAAATCACTCATCGGAGATCTGTAGTTAGGAGGTCTCTAATACCAATGTGCTCTCTCAAACCGATGCTCTTGAATAGGGACCACCATTGCTATCAATCATAGAAGGATCAGAGCAAAATCTCAATAGTCAAAAGTTAAAATGAATAGTAAATTTGAGTTTTTCAACCTATTTAAGATATTTTGACCTAATTTTGGATAGATTTTTACCTAATGTGACCTAAATCTGCATTTTCTTTAAATTGGGGCATATGGTGATCTTATCATCATTATTATTAATGTTTTCAGAAATGAAATCATTTGGATCTGCTTGTTACATCAATCTCATCATATTTTGCATCTGGACATCAAAATGTTTTCATTTCTAAGGGGGCATATATCATCAGATCATCAAATCAGGATTCTGCATCACATTTTATGTCAAATTTGAGGCATTAAAATTTTAAACTTTTATCAGTGGGGCATTCTGCATCTTATCAAAATCATGTTTCACATCAATTTCTGCATCAGGTTTCACATCAAGTTCTTCATCAGGTTTCACATCAAGTTGTGTATCAAGTTTCACATCAGGGTTTTACATCAAAATTTCACATCAGGTTATCAGTATCAACATTAGGTTTTGCATCAATCAATTAATCAACATTTAATTTGCATCAAGACATCAAGTTTTCTTTGAATCAATACGCTTTGTACATCAATTCAAAGAGGGGCATTTGTAGACACCTAAATTTGACCAGGTGTTCTTTAATCTCAAAATCTGCAAATCTCAGTCCATTTCTCCTAAATCTCATCAAATTACATCAAAATGGATCAAAATCAAATCAAATGGACATTTATCAATTAAATGGGATTAAATCATTCAAAATCAAAGGATTAATTAATAATGACATCAAATAATCAAATATCAACCTAAAAGGGACCGATCAAATTATAAAATTGATTTTAATCAATTAATTGTATATTTTTAAATCAAAAATTAAATTGAACCTATTCCCCTACATGGCTAATTTAATTAATTGATGTAATTAAATAATCCTAATATCTTTAACATGAATTTGAGCAACCAATGAGAATTGAGAACACAAAGCACATGGATCACTCTTAAATTTGAATCTCAATCACTCATTTTCAACTTTGCATCTCAATCACTCAAATTTGTCCCTTTGTCCCAACCTTTAAGAAAAACATTTAAATTGTCTCCCCATTTGAAAGAATCTCAAATCCTTTCACCTAACCAAGGCTTAATCATGATCAAGTAACTCTACCCATACCCTTGGGAATTTGCTATAAATACAAGCCATTTTAAGCATAACTAATCCTAAAAAAATTGAATGCATAACATCATTACTATAGGCAATTTGAGAGAAATTGAGAGAATCTTGAGTATTTTGAGAGAAAATTGTGAGAATTGAGAGCATATCATGAGCATTTGAGTTCTATTTTCATATCATCTTGAGAGAATTGAGCTAGATTAGACATTAGTTTATCATTTTGTCATTCTAGGATTGCCATTGATAGAGATTAAGGCTGAGAGCTCTATTAACAAAGATTAGATAGAGATCCATGAAATTTTTAGTGATTTGATTGCAATTCTTTAGTTTAATTTGCATTATTCTTCCATAGAATTGTAGTTAAATAAATCAATTTCATGAAGGTGTATTAATTCACACACACTATCCTTGTGTGTGAATGAGATTGATTCTGTTGTTTTCAGTTGAATGTATTGATATTATGTGATTTATCATGTGATTTATTTAATTGAATATTAAAGGAATAAATTATTAAATATAGGGTATTTAATTAATTGAAAATTAAATTAAATACCTATATTTAATTAAAATTTAATTAAAGTGCAATTATTGAATATTGGTATTTAATTAGAAATTAGAGTCAATATGCTTTTACGTATTATTAAATAATTAAATATTTATGTGCATGGATAAGATTATGCTTTTAATATTTAATCTATTTAATCTATTATTTAATTAATTACATGTGCAAGTTCATTATTCAAATCAGAGTTTGAATTCAAAACGCAACTTGGTGTAATAAGTCAAAGTTGAGTTGTGCAAGTAAATATATATTTTAATTAATAATTATTATTTACTTTCAATTTTGAGTTGATTCCTTTTAGGGGTTAACTAGTGCGTTGTCATTAGAGTTTGCATGATTAGGGGAAGTTGATTCTCTTTAGGGGAATTCTTCTCTCATTTGGTGATAACAGGTTTTTGGAGCATTTTGGGAGAGCTTTTTGGTGTTCTTGGCATTTGGAGAATTTGGAGAATTTTGTGGTTGCATGTTGGTTTGAAGCTTGGTGTGAATTCGTGGTTTGTGTGTTCTTGGTGGATTCAAATTTTAATCTTCTTCAAAGGCATTAATTTTCACCGTTTCTTGCATTGGATCTAAGTTAGGGTTTTGATCCTTTGTTGATTTCAATTCTTGCAAAATTTGTCTTCTTTGTGCTTGTTGGATTAGAATTCCTTGATTAGGAGTTATTTATGTTTCTTGTTAAAATGGGTGTTCTTGAAACCCTAAATCCTTTATTGTTTGAGAAAAATATTATTTAGCACAGTAATGTTATGCTATTTGAATTTTGTAGAAAAATTCCTTATTAAAATCCTAGAAAATGAAAAATCAATTGCCCTATAGTTGGAACTATAGAGAAGAGAAAAATTAATTCCCTTTAGATAATTAATCTCTTAGAAAAAAATCAATTCGATTAAAAATACCTCTCTGGAGAAAAAAAATAAAGAGAATTAAAAAATGCAGTGAATAAAATTCACCAGTAAAAAAAAAGAAGAAAAAGACAAAAAATGGAAAAGACGAAAAAAGAAAGTCTTTTTAATATTCCGTTTCAGAATTTAAATTTATAAAAAAAAAAAAAAATCAAACTGCTTTTATCATTTTTGAAATTTGTTATAAGAAAAAATTATTAAATTTTTTTTTATAGGGCAGGTGGGGGCCACCACCCCCCACCCCCCAAGAGCGCGCGGGGTCGTGTGGCTAGCGCGGCAGCCAAGGCCGTCGGCGCAGCAACCAAAGCTGCCGGCACGATAGCTGATGCCACCGATCACGACCAAGGCCTGCCCGCGGCTCCTACCTTTAAGGAAGGAGACTCACGGAGGTAGAAAATAGGGGTGGGGGCCAAGGGGACCCCCCCCAATAATTTTATATTTTTGTTTTATAATTTTTTTATTATAGGTTCTAATTAATATTTATAAATTGTTTTTAGTTTTTTATAAAATTAGTTTTTAATTTAGTTTTAAATTTAGTTTTTAATAAAATTTAAAATTTAGTTTTTAATAAATTTAGTTTTTATTAATTTGTATCTTAGTTAATGTATAGATGTTTTTTAATGGGGTTTATTTCTATTATTTTTTATTAAGGTAAAAACAGGTTTTGAAAGGACCTCGAAACCTTTTACAAAAAGCTACTAAAGATAGACATCAAAAGCTCATACAAATAGAGAATGCCTGCATCAAACAAAAGGCAGGACGCAGCCAGAAATGAAAGACCTAAAACAAGAGAAAACAAAAACTACCAAAGATAGGCACAGATACCAGCATAACTTCTAGCACAACTGCTCGATCAATTTCCAGCAAAAAGTCCAGGCCAGTAGAAGGAATATTACATCATTTTCTGGTAGGCAACCTCAGCCTTGTTCTGCATTTCTTCCATTTTGTCAATGGACTCCTTCAGCTCTAGCATCTCTTTCAGAATCTCAGGGACTTTTCTTTTAACTCCGCTTCGGGTTCTAGAACCAGGGCCCAAGCTTCCAGTATTTTCTTCAATTGTGATTGTGGTGTTTTCCAGCAAGCTTCTTTCCAGATAAGCATATAATGCTTTCAGGTTCTGAATTGATACTTCCAGCCCTTCATTGCTGTGCTTGAGGATAATCCCTATGATGTTCCCATTATGGCTAATTTGTTCTTTCATCTCTTTTAGCTCTTCTTCCACCATCTCATTCACTCTATTTGAAAATTCCTCTTCTCTGTTGCTGTCTTTAACCTTAATCGTCAACTTATTCTCCATTTCCTCAACCTTGGCTTTAAAGGGATCCATTGCCTCCTACATATTAGTTAATTGTTTCTTCATTAACATCATCTCCTCATTTAGCCAGTCTTCTATATTAGCCCCATAGTCTACTTTGCTTTTCGAGATTCTATCATCTTTTTCAAACCTGACCACATCAGGGCTCATTCTCCTTTTTTTCCTGTTCCTTTTGTCCACCTTTAAAGTCTGCTAGTCTATTTTACCCTCCTCACCTTATTCCTCATTCTTATTTTCCTCTCTTTCATCTCCCTCTTTTCCATCTCCCTCAAGTTCCTTTTCATCATAATTCTCATCAGAACCCATGCCCTCATCGGAAATGGGCATTTCCTCCTCTTCCATCTGAGAGTTATCCTCTCTCAGTTGTTCCTCATTTTCTTTTTCCATGTTCTCTTTTTCATTTTCACCATTGTAATGATCCTCTTGATCTTTTCTTTGATTCTGTAGGGTTTCATCTCTAGTCTTCTCTAACTTAGCCTTCTTCATTTTAACCCTTTTTCTAACTCTATTTTTCACTTTCCTTCTTCACCTATCTCACACTACCTTTAACCCTCTTAGGGATTGGCTCAGGAAGATTGTGAGAATACTTAGAGATAAGCAGAAAGAGGCCCACATGGAGCACTGGGTTGCTTTATTTATTTTTGTGCTCCATCACACTATTATGCAAAGAACTCAGAAGATAGAAAGGGAATAAGATTTTTTTACTGTGCTTGAAGTGGTTGGCCAGAACGAAATGCAGGTTGTAGATTTTGGAGTATCTGCCATCCAGAGTGAAGTACTTGATCATGACAGTGAGAATGTCCACCTAGTGAGACTTAATTTTTTGAATGTCAACATAATCCCCTATACCTTTACTGAGAAGGGCTTCTTCATCCTCTATTTTCAGGAAGATCTTGTAGGCTTGAGTACTAGCCCTCTTGTTATCCCTATAGAATTTCATGCCCTCACAAGGAAAACCCATAATTTCTGATATAACCCTCATGGAGAGGGTAAAATATTTCCCCCACATATGCACTTTCCCATCCTTCCAACCCTCTGCAAACTATCTTTTTATCTCCGTATCCCAGCCATGGAGTTTCTCCAGATACTGAGATACACCTCTTTTTCTCAATCTTCTCCAAACTTTCCTCTTCTCTTTCCATTTTGTATAGTCAATTGGCTCCTCTCTCTTTAGACCTCCTCCCATTTTTCTTGTTTCTTCTTGGAAATTTTGGTCCTTTGCAATTTTGAACATAGAATTTAGGCTAGCTCTACTGTTATGATTAATCCAGTTCAAATTTAACACCTAGAAAGCGTGCGGAGTCACTATTCTAATTAAACCCATTTCCTTTGAATGACAGCACACATTACTTTTAATAATTAAAAATGACCTCATCATTAATTAAGTTTGTTTATAACTCATTTAATGCTATTCATCCTATCGTACTTGATAAGACTAGCCATCTCCATTTTGAAGTCCGCCTCACCTCGCCAGGATTGCATGACATCAGAGTACACACCCATGTTTGTTAATCCATCCGCTGTCATATTACCTTCTCTATAAACATGTGTAATATGGTGATCTTCAAAATTGGATAATAATGATTTAATTTTTTCAATGATATGGCTTATTTTCCATGAGGCCTTATAAGTACCTTTAATACAGTTAATGATATTCAGAGAATCTCCCTCCACCCAAAGTTTGGAGATTCCCATATCTTTAGCCAAAGTGACCATATGAAGGGCTGCCATAGCTTCATCCATATGGTTTGTCTAATTTCCCAATGGAACTACCACTAGTCCCAGACAATTTCCAGTCACATCCCTTATGATGCCTCCTACTCCAGCCACCCCAGGATTCCCTTTCGCTGCCCCATTAGAATTCCCTTTTACCCAGCCATTTGGAGGGGTTTTTCATCTAGTATTTTCCCTCAAATTTTGATTTTTGTCTTTCTACACCTGAGCCTTCATAAGAATTTCACTGATACTGAGAAGGTTCTTGTAAGGAGAATCACTAGGAAGCTAATTTTTAAAATTTTCCAGTATACTTCTACAAGCCCCATTAGCCATAGTTTGAAAGGGAGAGCTTTTTTCTCTAAATATTCTATTGTTTCTTTCCTTCCATATTATCCAAGTGAAGTGAGGTAGGATAAGCTTCCAGAGATCTTTGGCTTCCTTACCCTTGAAGGGGCAGTTCCATTGTTTAATCATGTCTTGGAAGTTAGAAGGATTGACCCACTCTAGATTGATACCATTTAGAACTGAGTTCCAGACTTTGGAGGAGAAGGGATAGTGTATCATTATGTGATTACTATTTTCAACTTCAGAGCAGCATAGGATACATCTATTAGGCATATTAATGCCCCTGTTTTGAAGATTATCCACTGTGAGGATTTTATTCTGTACAAGAATCCAGAAGAACATGTTAATTTTAGGAATAAGGTTGTTGTTCCATACCTTGCAGCTAGGACATCAGATACCCTTTTGGTGCAGAAGGGCTGAGGCAGATGAGACAGAAAATTTACCATTAGCCTCCAGCCCCCAGATCAAAGAATCATCTTTGTTAGGTATAATAAACCAGGGGGACAGAAAATTGTTAACCAAGTGTAGAGAATCATCAAAGGAGCTAAGATCAACCCATTTATCATTGATCCAGTAATCAGAGACCTTCTCTCCAACAATATCAATGCAATCTTCCATCACTAGCCTCCATTCCTGATTTTCACTTAGAGCATCTTCCTTCAGCCAGTTGTTAGTCCAAAAGTTTATTTTCCTGCCATTTCCTAGCTTCCATCTAGCCCCTTTACTAATTAAATCTCTATTTTTTCTAATACTATTCCAAATGAAAGAGCCATTTATCTCTGAGGGGTCCCTTAGTACTTCCTCCAGAGAAGATAAGTGGTACTTTCTCTTGAGGATAGTATTCCATTCCTTCTCTTCTTCAAAAATTCTCCAGCATTTTTTTGCTAATAGGGATTTGTTTGTGTTATTGATACTTTTATACCAAGCTCTCCCCATTTCTTAGGTTTACACACCACCTCCCAAGCCACAAGGCTTAAGCTCTTCTTCTCTTCAACTTTGGACCAAAGAAACCTTTTCTGAATTTTCTCAATTAAGCCAAAAAATTTCTGAGGAATTTTAAAGAGGCTCAGGGCATAAACTGGAAGGTTTTGAAGAGTAGATTTCAGAAGTTGGACTTTACCAGCTTGACTAAGGGTTGCACCTTTCCATCCAGCTAGCTTATTATGAAAGTAGTCAATTACGCCATTCCAAAAAACTTCATCTACTTTAAGACATAGAGGGAGACCCAAATAAGTAGAGGGAAACTTCCCAATCTTGCATCCCAAAATAGAAGAAATCTCCCTTTGTCTAACTTCAGGGGTGTTACAAAAAAATAAAGAACTCTTTTCCTAGTTTATAGATTGACCTAAAGCTTTGGTGTAGATATTCAAAACCTTTTTCATGTTACTAGCTTCCAAAACAAAAGCTTCTCCCATCATAATTGTATCATCCACAAATTGCTCATGAGAGCATTTTTGTTGAGCCGAAGAAGGTTGGAGACCAGAGATCTGACCAGAAGAAACCATGCTTTCTATGTATCTCCCAAGACTTTTTGCCATTATAGCAAAGATGATAGGGGAAATAGGATCACCTTGTCTAAGCCCTCTGGAGGGATGGAAAAAAGTGGAAGAGCCTCCATTTACCAACACCGAGGAAGACACAGTAGTGACCAATTGCATTATCAATCTAATCACATCATTATCAAATCCAAAGGAACTAAGAATTTTAGACAAGAAAGACCAGTCAACTCTGTCATAAGCCTTAAACAAATCTAATTTCATCAAGAAACCCTATTTTTTAGATGCTTGAAGGGAGTGAATGTTCTCATGCACAACCATTATAGATTCAAGAATTTGTCTACATGGGACAAACCCATTCTATTGAGGTGATATAAGACCTGGCAATAAACTCAAAATTCTTGTCGTCATAACCTTCGAGATAATTTTGTAGAGAAAGTTGCAAAGGCTTATGGGATGAAAACCATCAATCGTATCTGCTCGATGTTTTTTTGGGATAAGGGCAATGAACATTGAGTTGATTTCTTTGAGAATAGATTTAGTACCATAGAATTCTTTAACCATAGAGCAGACATTATTCCCAACAATGCTCCAAAATTGTTTGAAGAAGAACATTTGAAATCCATCTGGGCTAGGAGATTTCTCTCCTTCAAAGGAAAGGACAACCTTCTTGATTTCAGCCTCTGAAGGGATATCTCTTAAGAAGGCATTAGCCTCAGAGTCCAAAATGTGAGTAATAGAAGTAAGTAGGTTCCTCTTCTCAACCAAGTCTATGCTCTGATCTTTAGAAAGTAAAGAAGAAAAATAGCTCACCATTTCTTTCCTAATGTCATCTTGTTTGGAAATTTTTCCATTTCTGGTAGTTAGAGAGTGGATTCTATTAATAGCCTTATGTTTTAGAGCAGTGATGTGAAAAAATCTTGTGTTCTTATCACCTGCTTTAAGCCAGAGGGATTTGGATCTCTGTCTCCAAAATATTTCTTCTTTTTCTATGATATTATGAAGACCAACAAGAGCTATATTCTCTTGGCTTCTCAGAGTTTTAGTTAGCCCATTCCTTTGGATATCCTCCTAAATTTCTTTTAGTTCCATTTGGGATTTACTTTTAGCTTTGAAGATATCACCATGTATGTACTTGTTCCAACTTTTTACATTATTTTTAATATTAGCTAGTTTCTTGACCACTTTGAACATTACAGTTCCTTCAACCTCAATATTCCACCACTCCCTTATTTTATGTTCCATATCAGGATGCTCTAGCCACATTTTATCAAATCTAAAAGGGGCATTTCTTTTTCCACTAAACGGTGAAACATTGAGAGAAATTGGGAAATGATCTGATCCAATTCTTAAGAGGGAGGAAAGAGAATAGAAATACTTAGTAAACCATTCCAGAGTTATCAGCATCCTATCCAACATAACTTGAATCAAGTCCTCTCCCACCCTACAGTTGGACTTGGTGTATTTTATCACTTCTAGATCAACATCCATCAGCCCTTCATTGATGATAAAATTCATGAAGTCCACTCTGCTTTCCACTTGGGCAAGATTACCACCTTTTTTATCTTCCTACTTTAGAGGTGTATTGAAGTCTCCCATAAGAATGAAATTGTTATCTCTTTTTCCTTCCATCTGCTCATGCAAATTCTTCCATAGTTTACTTCTTCCTGTCTTCATATTAGGAGCATACACATTGACAAGAGTCCAAGCTAGATTATCCTTTATACTCCTTACAGAAACAACAATAAAGTTCTTATCATCTTTAAGGATCTTATAGTCATATAAATATTGGTTCCAGAAGATTGCCAGACCTCCCGAAGCCCCTTCCGAGCTGCTACCAATGCATTTTCCATTTTTAACCATCGTCATTTTTTCAATCTTATCTTTTCTCATTTTAGTTTCTTGAATCAACATAATATCAAGTTTAGAGTCTCTAACTAGATTCCTAACTACATCTTGCTTATGAGGACTATTAAGTCCTCAAATATTCTATGAGATGATCTTCATTTGGGGATTGGGGTACAAACCTGATGGATGGTAAGTTGTTTTCCATCAGCAATGTTTTTTTTAGCCTCCTCCTCCCTTTGGGTTTTTTCTAATATTCTTCCTTTTTCTCCCTTTGGGGTTCCAATATCAGCTTTCTACATTGTCTAGTTTGAACTCCTGGTTTTTGGCCTCCAGCCTTCTTGTTTGATTTCCCCATTAAAGAAATTTCAGCTTTCATACCAGAACTTAAGTTTGGTTCAACAGTAATGTGCCTTCCCTTAGGGGATTTGGGAATTTTCTTATTAGATCCCTTCTTTGAACCCACTATTAACGATGACTTCTCCTCTACTTCTTCATCCTCCTTCTTTTTCTCATTTTGATAAGTGTTCATTGGGGTATCAACTTTACTTTCCCTGATTAGGTCATTTGATTTGTTATGATTTTCTTCTAACCTGTGAATTTCCTTCACTGCCTTCTCCTTCTCTACTTCCTGGTGCTTATCTGATTCTTCTCCATTTTCTAGCTTTTCTTTGTCTTCTTTTCTTTTATCATTTAGTTTAGTTTCTTCTACTTTGGTGCTTTCCCCACTTTCAGCAGCTATTGGAGATATAGAGGAATCTAGCTTTTCTTTTTCTTGAGCTTCTTCATCATTTTTATTTTGCTGGGATGCAATATCCTTTCCTTCCAGCATGATCGGGTTTTCGAGCTTTTCCTCAGTCTTTGTTTTCCATTCCATTCTCTATCCTATGGTTTGCTCCTGATTCTTCTTTTTTCCTTTTGGGTTTTCTTAGGACAGTGTTTCACCCAATGACCTAATTTCTTACAAATGAAACAGGCAAGCAACATTGATTCATATTCTATCTCTTGAAGCCATGTTCCTAGTTTTGACTTCAAAGATATCATTTGAGGAAGGTCAACATTCTGTTGAATGTTAACACAAATTCTAGCATAAACTTGTCTAGTTCTAGCTTCAGTCATTGGGTCAATAGACAGAAGTTCCCCAAAAGAGCCTGCAATGACTATTAAGATATCTTCACGCCAGTATTCCAATGGAATTCTAGGAAGATGGACCCAGACCGGCGCCACCATGAAAAAAATTTCATTGTAATCTAGACTTGTTGTCCACTTTTGCAGAGATAGAGATGTTTTACCCATCATCCAGGGTCCCCCACACAACTTTTGAAAGATCTTCACCACTTGAGAACACAAAGGAGAAGAAACCTTTTGGCATTGCTACTACATCCACTTGGCCTTTTAACCTCCATTTTTTATCCACAAATGATCTAACTAGATCAATATTCGTCCTTGGTCCCAAAAATTTTCCTACCAGGGTAGAAGCCATTATGGAGACTGTGTATTCTAGAAACTGATTTGGTATCTTAATACCAATCTCTCCTTTCAATGGGTCTGATAAAATATCCACTTTGGGGAAGATAGACTTACCCAATGGTTTTATGCCAAAGAGGCTCGCCCACTTGCCTTTCCCCAAATTCGCGGGCTGATCATGTGACTTTTCTTGGGATAAATCTTTCCCTTCTTTTGAATTTTTAGAATTTTTCACCTCTGGTCCCATTTCTGACCCATTGTCCCCGCTGGACAGAAGCAATGATGATCCTCCTTCCTTTTCCATTGATCTGACAGCAACATTCTCTTCTCCTTCCTTCGAATATTCTACAGCAGAGGCCTCAGCTACCAGCTTCCGTCTAGAAACAAAATTCAAAATTTCAATTCCCTCCTCCTCTCTCTCTCCTCCTCCTTCCCTCTCACGCTCCATTTAAAGGAGGAGTTTCTAATTCAAAATTTGAATTCCCTCCTCCTCTCTCTCTCCTCCTCCTTCCCTCTCGCGCTCCATTTAAAGGAGGAGTTTATTTCTATTATTATTAATTAATGTAATTGTTGATTAATGAATAAAGGAGGAGTTTTATTTTCAAATTAACAATTTAATTATTATTAAGCAGTTAATTTATGATGTATCTCAAGTAATTTTTATTATGTTAGACATGAATTTTAAAATAGGTGTTTTAAAATGTATGGTGTGAATTAGGGGATAATAGCATCATTATTGGATGATTAGTATTAATGTCAATTAATAGTGTTACACCTATGCTTTCATAAATTTTTTAATTATAGCTGGAGTTGGTAATTAATCAATAGATTCATTTATATGTGAATTTTATAAATAAATCTATAGGGTTTGCTAATGTTTGTCTTCATTGAATATTTAATTATTCTTGGATATTAATTTTAATGGATGAACGAATTTGCATAATTAGGATATTATAAATTTGTTTATCCCAACATTAACACTCTGATTGAATTGTATATTCTTAAAATGCATTTATTACACCATGTGCTATTTGAGTATTTGATGAGATGTATTTTTTATGTTTTTATGTTGTGAGATGTTATCATCTTTTTGGGTATTTGTTGGGATAGATGACATTTAGGATGCAAAGGCAGAGGTTTTGGGGTTTTGATTTTTGCATGATATCTTGTGGGATGCCATTTTGTGTTTCTGTAATGATGTCATGGTCTTGATCTCTTATACCCAACCTGTTTTGGATATGATGTGTTATATGGTCTTATGAGGATGCGGTGGTTACTGTATGGTTATTTGAGAACCTATGTGCTCCTGTATGGGAAGGATGCAATCTGAGATTTATGCATTACCTTCATGTTGTGATTATGAGCCTAGGTAGGTTAACTAAGTGTATAGAGGGGAAGTGGCTTGTAATGAGTCCATGGTCCTAAGTGGATACTAGGGAATCTAATTGGAAAGTTACTAATAAGTGAAAATATGAAATATTAAAGGGTTTTAAAATGTACTAATAAGATAACTGAGCCTCTACCCATGCCTTGAGTTTACAACATGCTAGGATGGGAGAGTTGGGATCCTTGTCTTCACAAAAGGATTACTAAGCCACATAGAGTCACTTGGGGGCCATCGTCCAAGAGGGACTACTAGAATTAACTCAAGGGTAGACTTATGTAATGTCACTTCCCAATATATATATATATATATATATATATATATATATCTCTTAGGTTATCCTACGTGCGTCAGTTACCTCTGGTACTGTTTAGTATTCCTTATTGTGCTTTAGTGAACTTCTAGGATCTTCCTATGCATTGAGTATGATGTCATGTATACCTTGGTGTTTTCTTTCATGTTGTATACCCATGTGACTAGGCCTATTACTATCTTCTCAGCATGGTGGGAGTGGACCTTTGGTTCCACATGGTCGGGTGGTAGTGATTCTTATGACCATTGAGATTCTGGCGGATTCTTCTTCATGCTTGGATGATAATTGTTGCAATTTCATCTTCTTAGTCTTTTGGAGACTTGTTTAGTTACATGAGTTATATACTTGTACCATACATGGATATTGGTTATCATCCTTTGAAGTATGTATTGTATTTCTTTATTATGTATTATTACATACCCTGCGACTTGTGGAGTGGATGTTGATTAGGTTGTATACCTTTGGTATCTGATGTATATGTAATCTTTTATTACGAGATGTATGTTATTGAATTCAGTTGATGTATCATTTATGTTAGTTATTTATAATTGTTATTCATGGATTATTATGCTTAAGTAATTCTACATCAAGGAACCCTTGAGAAATGTTATCTATGTTGTGTTGTACTTACGTGTATGTCATGTACTTCATTGTGTTGCTTCCGCATTGTTATCATTATTGTTTGTAAATATTTTAAAATAATTTACCTTGTTAACTTAGTTTCATATTTAGGTTAGCTCTCCTGGGTTTCTTGGTGGGGCATTACACTTGGTATTAGAGCCCACGTTTCTACTCTAGGAGCTCTAGGAGATTTTTATGCCCATTAGTTATCTTTCAATTTTAAAATTTGAAAAAAACATAGACATAAAACTATGATGTATTTAAAACCATTTCTTTGTGATTATTGTTTTCTTTTGATGCTATTCAGTTTTGATTTTGGTTTTGAGTTGTGGGTTGGTTCTCTGGTTGATTCAGGAATCATGCGTGAGACTAGAGCTACTAGGGGTCATGGAAGAGCCCTAGATGGTGGCCATGGAAGGGGTAGGAATCACATTCCTTCCACGAGTGTTCATGAACATAACAAAGATGAGTAGAGGGATGTACATCGGGCTGAGTCTGGAGAGCAGGCAGTTGTTGCAGGAGTTACTAAATCATATTCCTGAGTAGGGTAGAGTGGAGAGGGAGAGATCTAGGAGCCCTCCAAGGAGGACTATTACAGTGGATCCTACGGTTGTGGAAGCAAACCACATGAAATATCTCATGAGAGTGCGACCTACTCCTTTCGATGGGAAAGGAACAGGGTTTGAGGCTAAGACCTGTTTGATTGCATTAGAGATGATTTTTTCCATGCACCCCTTTAGTAGCAGTACTAAAGCTAGATATGCAATGATGCAACTCTCTAAGTTTGCATAGATATGGTGGAAGATAGAAGAAGAGAAGTTAGGACTCCATATGGATACTATGACATGGGAGTTATTCCTTGAGTACTTTTGAGAGTGCTTCTTATCTGATCAGTGGAGGAAGTAGAGGGTGGATGAGTTCCATAACTTGAGGTAGTTGACTTTATCAGTGATTGAGTATGAGTGTCGATTCTTCAAGCTCAAACAGTATGCTGGTTATGGTTAGGATTCAACACTTATGATTCAATGCTTTTTTAGGGGGCTAAATGAATGCATCATTGGGGAGGTTAGACTCTTTGAGCCTACAACCCTTAGGGAGGTGGTCATCAAAGCTATCCTTGCAGAGGAAAACCTAGCTTTGGGCTAAGGTGGACAGTTGGGAGTATAGTGTAGAGAACCTATTTCTTTTGTCAAAGGTAATCATTCTTAGGGAGTTGGGAATTCGAGAGGTTATTCTACCATTCCAAATGGTAATCAGTCTCAGCAGTAGGGAGGAAAAAATCCTCCTACTTTTAGTGGTACTTGGATTAAGAACTTTCGTGACATTTAGCGTAGCAAGAGCAATTGGCTAGTTTAGCCAGCGTAGAGTGTGTATCAGGATATCAGTAGGGGTATTCTTCAACAGTCTATTGCACCTTCGGTTAGAAGAAGTGGTAGTAGGGGAGCTTGCTTTTCCTATGGACAGTTTGGGTGTATTGCAGTCAATTGTCCTCAGCGTGCACCATAGATTTCAGGACAGAGGCCATAAGCTTCTGAGCCTACATTGGGTAATGTTGGTATATCTCATAGAGTTTATGCAGTGTTTGATCATCCTCCACCTTTGTATCATGCTCCTATGTGTGAGGCTATGAGTAGAGGTCCAACAGCTAGTTTTCAGATCCCTACAGTGGGGAATGATCCTCAATGTTTGAATTAGAGACCTGGGAAGGGTCCTATGGGACCCACACTTTGAGTCTCTTAGGACTTGGTTGGATTTTTTTTGATGAGAGAGTGATATTTCTATCTTTTTTTAAGGCTTCCAGGAGTAATCCTAGTTTTACCGAAGGAGGATGTAATACCCACCTCTTAGTTTTCTTTTCAGTTTGCGGATGCTAAACTCTTTTAGGCCTTTTGATGTATATATGGTTTATTTCAGTTGATCTTGAGGATATTTATGTATTGCATTTCATTATGTTATGAATCCATTGCTTAGTGTGTTATATCTTTGGTGTACACGTGAGTTATGTTTATTTAATTATTCTTATGTATATGCTAGGATTTCATTTTGATTATGATTTTTTGACAATACTAACCCTAGATTTATATGCACATGGATCATTTGTATGTTTTGCATTACTGTTTGATGTGCTTGGTATGGTATGGGACAAAGTCATAGTTACTTGCTTCGGCAAGATCCACATGATAACCTAGTCTCAACCATTGTTTGTCATATTATATATGTATGTATGTTCATCTTTGTGATGAAAGGTTTGCAGGTACTGGGCTATATCTTCCCTGAATTGGCAGGAGTGAACGTTCCCTATCACAATAATCTCAATGGTAAGAGAGGGGAGATAGCATTCAGGCCCAAATCTTACCCTAAACCTAATTTTCCTAAGTATTGGACAAGTATTAGTTTGACTACCCTACATGAATTCATCTAGTTGACATGAATTCGTGGACCCTACCCTTGTGTGTGTGTGAGTTTGATTTTGTTGTTTTCAGTTGAATGTATTGATATTATGTGATTTATTTAATTGAATATTAAAGGAATTAATTATTAAATATAGGGTATTTAATTAATTGAAAATTAAATTAAATACCCATGTTTAATTAAAATATAATTATTGAATATTGGTATTTAATTGAATATTTAATTGGAAATTAGAGTAAATATGCTTTTATGCATTATTAAATAATTAAATATTTAAGTGCATTGATAAGATTGTGCTTTAAATATTTAATCTATTTAATATATTATTTAATTAATTACATGTGCAAGTTCATTATTGAAATTGGAGTTTGAATTCAAAATACAACTTGGTTTAATAAGTCAAAGTTGAGTTGTGCAAATAAATAGATATTTTAATTAATAATTATTATTTACATTCAATTTTGAGTTGAGTCCTTTTAGGGGTTAACTGGTGTGTTGTCATTAGGGTTTGCATGATTAGGGGAAGTTGATTCTCTTTACAAGAATTCTTCTCTCATTTGGTGATAACAGGTTTTTGGAGCATTTTGGGAGAGCTTTTTGGTGTTCTTGGCATTTGGAGAATTTGGGGAATTTTGTGGTTGCATGTTGGTTTGAAGCTTGGTGTGAATTCGTGGTTTGTGTGTTCTTGATGGATTCAAATTTTAATCTTCTTCAAAGGCATTAATTTTCTCTATTTCTTGCATTGGATCTAAAGTAGGGTTTTGATCCTTTGCTGATTTCAATTCTTGCAAAATTTGTCTTCTTTGTGCTTGTTGGATTAGAATTCCTTGATTAGGAGTTATTTGTGTTTCTTATTAAAATGGGTGTTCTTGAAACCCTAAATCCTTTATTGTTTGAGAAAAATATTATTTAGCATAGTAATGTTATGATGTTTGAATTTCGTAGAAAAATTCCTTATTAAACTCCTAGAAAATGAAAAATCAATTGCCCTATAGTTGGAACTATAGAGAAGAGAAAAATTAATTCCCTTTAGAAAATTAATCTCTTAGAAAAAAAATCAATTTGATTAAAATTAACTCTCTGGAGAAAAAAAATACAGAGAATTAAAAAATGTTGTGAATAAAATTCACCAGTAAAAAAAAGAAGAAAAAGCCAATAAATGGAAAAGACAAAAAAAGAAAGTCTTTTTAATATTTTGTTTTAGGAATTTAAATTTTAAAAAAAATAATCAAACTTCTTTTATCATTTTCAAAATTTGTTATAAAAAAAGATTAAAAAAAAAAATTATTAATTTTTTTTTGATAGGGCAGGTGTGGGCCACCACCCCCGACCCCCTAGAGTGTGCGGGGCAGTGTGGCTAGTGTGTTAGCCAAGGCCGCTGGCGTGGCAGCCGAAGTTGTCGACACAGCAGCCGAGGCCACTGACTGCAGCCAAGGCCTGCTCGCGGCTCCTTCCTTTACTGAAGGAGGCCCGCGGAGGTAGAAAATAGGGGTGGGGGCCATGGGGACCCCCCCCAATAATTTTATATTTTTGTTTTATAAAATTTTTATTATAGGTTTTAATTAATATTTATAAATTGTTTTTAGTTTTTTTTTTAAATTAGTTTTAAATTTAGTTTTTAATAAAAGTTAAAATTTAGTTTTTAACAAATTTAGTTTTTATTAATTTGTATCTTAGTTAATGTATAGATGTTTTTTTTAATGGGGTTTATTTTTATTATTATTAATTAATGTAACTGTTGATTAATGAATAAAGGAAGAGTTTTATTTTCAAATTAACAATTTAAATATTATAAAGCAGTTAATTTATGGTGTATTTCAAGTGATTTTTATTATGTTAGACATGTATTTTAAAATGTATGGTGTGAATTAGGGGATAATAGCATCATTATTGGACGATTAGTATTAATGTCGATTAATAGTGTTACACCTATGCTGTCATAAATTTTGTAATTATAGCTGGAGTTGGTAATTAATCAGTAGATTCATTTATATGTGAATTTTATAAATAAATCTATAGGGTTTGCTAATGTTTGTCTTCATGAATATTTAATTATTCTTGGATATAATTTTAATGGATGAACGGATTTGCACAATTAGGATGTTATAAATTTGTTTATCCCAATGTTAACACTATGATTGAATTGTATATTCTGAAAATGCATTTATTACATCATGTGCTATTTGAGTGTTTGATGAGATGTATATTGTATGCTTTTATGTTATGAGATTTTATCGTGTTTTCGGGTATTTGTTGGGATAGATGACCTTTAGGATACAAAGGCAGAGGTTTTGGGGTTTTGATTTCTGCATGATATCTTGTGGGATGTGAGTTCATGTTTCTGTTATGATGTCATGGTCCTGATCTCTTATACCTAGCCTGTTCTGGATATGATGTGTTATATGGTCTTATGAGGCTACGGTGGTTACTGTATGGTTATTTGAGAACCTATGTGCCCATGTATGGGTGAGATGCAATCCGAGATTTATGCATTACCTTCATATTGTGATTATGAGCCTAGGTAGGTTAACTAAGTGTATAGAGGGGAAGTGGCTTGCAATGAGTCCACGGTCCTAAGTGGCTACTAGGGCATCTCATTGGCAAGTTACTTAATAAGTGAAAATATGAAACATTAAGGGGTTTTAAAATTTACTAATAAGATAATTGAGCCTCTACCCATGCCTTGAGTTTACTACATGCTAGGATGGAAGAGTTGGGATCCTTGTCTTCACGAAAGGATTACTGAGCCATGTAGAGTCACTTGGGGGCCAGTGTCCAAGAGGGACTACTAGGGTTAACTCAAGGGTAGACTAATGTTATGACACTTCCCTATATACAGCTTAGGTTATCCTATGTGCGTCGGTTACCTCTAGTACTATTTAGTATTCCTTATTGTGCTTTAGTGAACTTCTAGGATCTCCCTATGCATTGAGTATGATGTCATGTATACCTTGGTGTTTGCTTTCATGTTGTATACTTGTGTGAGTGGGGCTATTACTATGTCCTCAGCACGGTGGGAGTGTACCTTTGGTTCCACACGGTCGGTTGTAGTGATTCTTATTACCAGTGAGATTCCAACAGATTCTTCTTCAAGCTTGGATGATCATTGTTACAGTTTCATCTTCTTAGTCTTTTGGAGACTTGTTTAGTTACATGAGTTATATACTTGTACCATATGTGGATATTGGTTATCATCCTTTGAAGGATGTATTGTATTTCTTTATTATGTATTATTACATACCCTGCAACTTGTGGAGTGGATGTTGATTAGGTTGTATACCTTTGGTATCAGATGTATATGTAATCTTTTATTACAAGATGTATGTTATCGAATTCAGTTAATGTATCATTTATGTTATCTCTTTATAATTATTATTCATAGATTATTATGCTTAAGTAATTCTATGTCAAGGAACCCTCTAGAAATGTTATCTATATTGTATTTTACTTATGTGTATGTCATGTACTTCATTGTGTCACTTCCGCATTATTATCATTATTGTTTGTAAACATTTAAAAAACATTATCTTGTTAACTTAGTGTCATGTTTAGGTTAGTTCTCCTGGGTTCCCTAGCGGGGCATTACAGAAATGTTTGCATTTCATGTATCCAAGGGCTCCCCAGTAATATGTGATAAGCCAATTGTAGATCAAGAACTTGAAAAATCACTTTTTGTTTTATTGGCCCTATTCTTATTGGTAAAACAACTAGTCCTTTGGCTGAATTTTCTTTCTCATCATAGGCATTAATGTTTATCTTACTTCTTGAGTCAATTATGTGATCTGAAAGTCATAATGCTTTGAATAGATTGAGAGTACATATATTCAAGCCCACACCTCCATCTATCAATACACGTTTTATATGGTGTTTTTGGATCAAAACATCAATGTGTATAGGATTATTATGGGGATGAGTCAAATATTTATCGTCCTCTTCTGAAAAAGTGAGGTAACATGGAGCTGATATGTGATTAACCATTGCCTTGAATTTGTCTACATATATGTCCTTTGGAACATTAGCTGAATGTAGGGCTTATTCAAGAACTTCCCTATGAAGTGAAAAGATCTTTAGTAACTCAAATATAGAAAAGGTTCTTTGCAGTTGGTCCACCAAGTTATAGTTAGTAGATGGTATGGGAGCTTCTTGTCTTGACATTGCTAGTTTAGGAATTGTAAAAATAGGTGGTTTAGACGATGTTTCTTTTTTAGATGAGGAATTAACCCCTTTGATCATAATTTTCACTTGAATTAATGTTACTGCATTTGAATGTGCTGACTTGTCCTTGACACCTTTGATAGTGATCACATCGATTGATTCATTCTTTATGTCCAACATATTGATCACATTATCATTATGCGAATAGGTGTAATTGACTTCATTTCCTTTTGCTTTAGAGGCTTCCCCTTTTTCATAGTTAGGAAATGGTTTATTATAGGCCATATGATCTTCATTAGATGTATGTCCTTCCACTTTGATTTTTCTGACATCTATGAGATCTTATATAATGTGCTTGAGTTTGACACAATCATTGGTCTTATGTCCTTTGTCCTTATGGAACTCACAATAGGCATTATCGTTCCACCATCTTGGTTTTACTTCCGGTACCCACAGTTTTGATTCTGATAAGGTGATGTTTTTTTTGTCTAAGAGATTTTTCAAAACTATTTCAAGAGGTTCCCCCAATGGAGTAAATGTTCGCTATGGTCTAGACACCCATGGATTGCTCTTGTTGGTATCATCATTTTTTTGTGGAATTGTTGTTGTTGTCTTACCTTCTTTTCTTTCTTGTAGGTTGTTTGTGATATTAAATACAACCGGTTTAACATTCATATTTGAAGCTTCCACCACTGTGTCATTAACAACATTTTTTTTCTTGCTCCACCATTTAGGTTTGTTTTTATAGTTTTTAGTGGATTTTTTGTCATTATAAAGTGTGATTTCCCCTTTCTTGATCATAACTTCTTCTATACGAATAGCATTCTTAATCATTTTGTCAAAACTAGGAGAATCTTGCATTTGTAGAACATAGTTCATTTCAGGTACTAAGTTATTGATGAAGATATTTGTAACACCCCAAAATTGGCACCTTACAATTCTAATCAATTTTCGGGCATTTTCTCATCATCGAAGTCCTTTTATACTAGGCAAATTTCTCTTCCTAATTGACTTTAATTGACTTAGTCTCAAATGCAGAAAACCTGAATTTGCATAAATCTTACACTATATTTAATTCCTAAATTTTCAAGGTTTATTAGCTAAAAATCCCTATGATTAATTAATTTAATTCTAAAGTCCTAAGTTCTTTTAAATTAAATTAATTCCACCCCCTTTAGCTAATACACATCAAAAGGAATTGAATAGTTATTTAATTATTTGAATGGATTATCCTAAAAAAAGGAATTCCATAATTCCACATGAAAAGTCACTCATGTGGCAATAATTCATTTCTTTAATTAAATAATTCCTTATTTTGTCTCACCTTCCTCCATGGAGATGAAGAGTCAGCCGTTTCTTTCCAAGAAACTCTTCATTCTCTTTCCAGGTTCTTCTATATTATGGACTTCATTTTCTTCATTTGAAGAGCAATTTTGAGAGTATCTAAACTATAGCCAATTCTTGTCTTTATTTTCTTTCATGCTTTCAAGCTTTTGTTGCATAATTTAGCTTAATTTCATTTAAATTAATAGCATTTTGCATCTTAAATTAGTTTTATTATACATCTAATAGCTTAATTCTATCATCTTTTTCAAGTTCTTAGCTTAACATATGTGCTTTCATTCTTAGATTGTAATGGCATTTCTCACATAGAATAGTTTCAATTTCAGTTTTTATAATGCTTTAAAATCCTCCATTTTAGCAATGGTCATGGTTGTTGGCTCTCGTTCTGAGAGTAATGGAAAAACCCCAACTAAATAGGAGGCAACATGTCGATTCAATCAAATTTGTGGAATGAAAAATTCATGTTCATTTTTGCAAATTTGATGATTTAGCAATGACCATGTTGTGTTTGTGCCTGATTTAGAGGATGATTGCATCATTGAATCTTTTCACATCATTTTCAAATCAGTTTGATCTGAATCAAAAGTCCCCATTGCTAGGGGCATCTCATCACTTGGGGCAGATTCAGTTTTTCGTACCCTATGGTCAAAATTGGATATTCCATGATCTTGAATCTCTATGGGCATCTTGATGCCTCACATCTTGTCATTTATCTTTCTAGGTATCTGAGCAATCTAACTCAGATCCTCAAGGATCAAGGTTCATTCTGGAGATGATTCTTGAAATCTCATTGGGTATTGGGGAAATCTAACCCTAATTCTTTAAAGTCACACTTTATTCTGAAGACAACTCTCAAAAGCTCTTTTAGACAATTATCTAGGAAACCTAACTCAGATCTCAGAGGGCTAACCTTCGTATTGGGGCAATATAACCCTGATTTTGGAGATATTCCCAAATCTTCATCATCTATCAATGGACATTGGGGAAATCTAACCCCAATTTTGATCTTCTCTCAAGTGGTGTTTGGACCATTGTCTTCGCAATCTAACTTAGACTTCAGAGAATCATGCTTCATTCTGAAGATGATTCTAATTTTTGATCTGATCGGTGTCTTGGCAACCTAACCTAGACTCTTGAAATCTTCATATGTCACATCAAACTATTCTTTGAATCAATGTGTTGCTCGCACATCAATTCAAAGAGGGGAAAAATGTAACACCCCAAAATTGGCACCTTACAATTCTAATCAATTTTGGTGCATTTTCTCATCATCGATGTCCTATTGTACTAGGCAAATTTATCTTCCTAATTGACTTTAATTGACTTAGTCTCAAACGCAGAAAACCTGAATTTGCATAAATATTACACTATATTTAATTCCTAAATTTTCAAGGTTTATTAGCTAAAAATCCCTATGATTAATTAATTTAATTCTAAAGTCCTAAGTGCTTTTAAATTAAATTAATTCCACCCCCTTTAGCTAATACACATCAAAAGGAATTGAATAGTTATTTAATTATTTGAATGGATTATCCTCAAAAAAGGAATTCCATAATTCCATGTGAAAAGTCACTCATGTGGCAATAATTCATTTCTTTAATTAAATAATTCCTTGTTTTGTCTCACCTTCCTCCATGGAGATGAAGAGTCAGCCGTTTCTTTCCAAGAAACTCTTCATCCTCTTTCCAGGTTCTTCTATATTATGGACTTCATTTTCTTCATTTGAAGAGCAATTTTGAGAGTATCTAAACTATAGCCAATTCTTGTCTTAATTTTCTTTCATGATTTAAAGATTTTGTTGCATAATTTAGCTTAATTTCATTTAAAGTAATAGCATTTTTCATCTTAAATTAGTTTTCTTATACATCTAATAGCTTAATTCTATCATCTTTTTCAAGTTCTTAGCTTAACATATGCACTTTCATTCTTAGATTGTAATGGCATTTCTCACATATAATAGTTTCAATTTCAATTTTTATAATGCTTTAAAATCCTCCATTTTAGCAATGGTCATGGTTGGTGGCTCTTGTTCTGAGAGTAATTGAAAAACCACAACTAAATAGGAGGCAACAGGTTGATTCAATCAAATTTGTGGAATGGACAATTCATGTTCATTTTTGCAAATTTGATGATTGAGCAATGACCATGTTGTGTTTGTGCCTGATTTAGAGGTCACTTTAAAGCATACACAATATCCAACTTTTCCAATTCAAGTATTTGTCTTAAGTACCTTACAAATATTTTTGTCCATCATTGCAAGAAATGTGTGAAGGATTAACCTATTGGTTGTTTGGTATTACAAAGATCCATCATGGTGACATTGTGTTGTATGTTATAGGAATAGTGTTGGACAAATATTTGAATCAACTCCTCAAACATTTGTATGCTAGGTGTGAGTTTAGAGAACCATTCCATGGCTTGTTCTCCTAAACTTTCAAGAAATAGTCTCATCAAGTATGTTGGTTCATGCATAAATTTGATACTCAATGCATAAAAATGTCTTAGATGATCATGAGGATCTGTTTCTCCCATGTATTTGTCATACTTTGGTCTTTCTGTGTTTGGTAGAAAAGGCACCATTTGAAAGTTCTTACTGAATGGGAATGGACATATATGTGTTCCAATGAGTTTTTTTTTTTTGTTTTAGTCTTTTCTTTCTTAAGCATTGTGAGTTTTGTTTGCATTTGATATAGCTATTTAGTTAGTATTGATATAGGTGTTTGTACCTCTTCAGCCTTCAATTGTTTGACATCATAATCCTTAGGAATTTTGACCCCAACAGAAGCTAGGTGGAGAAAATATTTTTCTTTGTCTTCTTTAATGATTTTCTCCAAAGTCTTTTGAAACTTCCTATTTTGTTTGAGTTTATTGTAGTCTTCTTCTGATATTTCTTTGTCACTATCTGATTCAAACAAAGGATGATCATGATTTATTTCTTCTTGACTTTCTGTTTCATCTTGTTTATCATCATGGTCATATTCATCAAAGGCAACACTCCATTCTTTATTAGGTATATCCATGTTGTGTGAGTCTTGATAAAAAAGAGGGTTTGTTCAAGATGTCTCTCCTCATTGAAATTTAAGAAATCTTAAGGGTCTTTCTGAATCATCATCAAGATATTTTTTTATTCTTTTGTTAACCATGGAAGCGGGATGTCAATCTCATCAAAAGCATACCAATAGTGCCAAAAGGAATTTCTGAATCATCCAAATGAGTTTTTCCAGGTTATGGTGAGTGTGAGTTTGATGTTTGAAAGTGATTGACTCTAGTGTTAGAGGGTTAGAATTCCCTGATAGTGAGCTGGGAATTAAGAAGATTTGTTTAGTGAAGTGACAACATGATAGACTTTCAATTAGATAGAGAAACAACATCAGGTGGACTAGAAAGAACAACAGATTCTGACTGACAAGCAAAAAGTGTATCTAAAACTGTAAAGTTCCCGACTATGACACATGTGGAAGTACCCTCTATCCTAGATGTGATTGACTAGATGCCAGACTAGATTTCCTATATGCGATAATTTTCTTCCTAAATGTGATACTTTTTGCTAGATGTGATCCATGATTGACCAAATGTGACTATGTTTACAAGATGTGACTATGTTCTGACCAAATGTGATCTAGGATCCTAGATGCGACCTTCCGATGGGTTTTTGAAAATTTTCCACTTTGTTTTGAAAGACATGAAATTTATTTTGATTCCAAGGTCTGTCTGACAAATTCCAGAGTGTTTGAAGTGATACAAAATGTTTGTGCCTCTCAAAAATATTGATTTATTTGAGGTTTTTTGACGCAAGGGAGGTATGGAAAGAGGGGCCAAAGGCTCTCCTAAGTACCAAACCATCTTGCAGATACAACAATGCGAAAGCAAAAACACATTGAGTGAGAGAAGGAACAACATATATCTTTTATTTGATTGATCAAACTCATTAAATATCAGGCTGTAAGGCCTTCCCAATTTTGTCCATATACATTCAATGAATTACAAAATGATCTTCACACATGTGAGGTCACAGACCTGCCTTTCCAATGCCTCAACAGTTAATCTTCTATCCAATTATACTATCCTCTAAGAACTGCCTAAAACTAAGAACAAAGAAACTAATATATACAAGAGTCCACCAAAGAGTTCGGTGCTCAAATCCCCAAGAGAGACCCACATTTAGGTCCACATAGATCCCAATGAGAGACCCCACATTAATTACACCACAAAAATTTTATGCAGAAGTTGGCCAGATTAGGATAAACAACTTGGGAAGAGTATCATTGAGCAACAACAATCTCTCGGTAAGATGATACCCAAGAAACATGAAATGACTTGTAATGCCCCTCCAACCCTGTCAAGTCCTGGCTATGTTCACTAGAAATTAGGAAGAGCTATATGCGAGAATGATCCTTCTCGAGATGGTAGCTTAAACCGAACCTCTTACAACTCACCATAACTTCTTATTTTAATAGGGGAAATAATAATATTTACACAAATA
>MU224930.1:2192312-2204357 GCA_018584345.1 Thuja plicata
TCTTGCATCTGGTTATGCTTGGTTATTTGCAAGGTGATTCATAAGTTGGTTTAACAAAAGATACATAGAAAATCAGTGTCCACATCAACAAATACTATGTAAACAACAATCTTAAGAGGTAAAACCTACCTAAGTATATGTGGAGCTCAAAAATGAAGAAAGACCTTATCCAGTCCTTAGCAATTAGGCTTTTCTTGTTCCTGAATCAGTATTAGAAGGCATAGTGTTCAAGTAGTCATTTCAAGCACTGTGGTTCATACAAGAAAAATCCCTAACAAAACACTTATGTGGAGATGAGATAGATTGGATTAGTAACTTCAATCAGAATCATTAGTAGAGAATAAAAGTCTCAAACTTCCAATAGGCATAAGAAAGTCTTGTGAGGGTTGGAGGGGCATTACATTACAACCTTTGTTTGTCCATCAGTCTATGGATGAAATATAGAACTATACTTGAACTCAGTGTCTAACTTCTTCCATAGTGTTTTCCAAAATAGATGAAAAATTTATTGTCTCGGTCAGAGATGATACTCCTTGTTAATCCATGCAATCTGAAAATCTCCTTGAAGAAAAGATCTGCTATATGTACTGCATCTGATGTTTTCCTACATGGTATGAAATGTGTCATCTTAGAAAATCTATCAACAACAAAAATATGGCATCATTACCTATTGATGCTCTCGGTAAGCCAAGAACAAAATCCATGTTGATATCACTCCAAGGTTTCTTAGGAACAGTAACTAGTGTATATAAACTAGTATTCCGACTTACTCCTTTTGCAACTTAAAAAATTCCACAAATTTTCACAAATTTATGAACATCCTTATACAAGTGAGTCCAAAAATACCTTTCCTTAATCAAACTCAATGTTTTATCAATACTAAAATGTCTAGCCAATCCACTACTATGTTTCTCCTTAATCAAATTAGTTCTCATTGATCCTCTCAATATGCACAACTGAATACCTTTGAAAAATATATCTTCCTGAATGAAATAGTCTTCATACTTACTTGATTGATTTGAATTAGGTTCTCTACACACGCTCCATTGCTCATAAAAATCAGGATCACTTTCATACAAATGCTTCATATCATAAAAACCATGAACTTCAATTCTCATTTCAGTCAATAAACATCTTCTTCTACTCAATGCATCAAAAACTTGGTTATAAAATCCACTCTTATGCTTTATCACAAATGTGAAACTCTACAAATACTCTACCCATTTCATATGTCCTTGATTCAACTTATTCTGACTACCGAAATACTATAAAGCCTTATGATTAGTATACAACAAAAATTCATTTGGCATCAAGTAATGTCTCCACTTCTTTAGAGCTTGAACAATAGCATAGAATTCTTGATCATAAAAAAAATATTTATGTTTGGCGTCATTCAAATTTTCACTATAGAAAGCAACATGTTTACCTTCTTGAGTTAATACAGCTCCAATTGTACTTCCACTTATATCACATTCAACTTGAAATACCTTATTAAAATCAGGTAAGGCTAACACAAGTAATTCAGTAACCTTCAGTTTGAAAGTTTCAAAACTCTTATCAGCTCCATGTGTCCATTTGAATTCTCTTTTGTCTCCTCTCATTGTCTCGGTCATAAAATTATAAGTAGAACTAAAATTTCTAATAAACTTCCTATAAAAAATTTCCAATCCATGAAATTATCTTACCTCACTGACATTCTCAGGTGTAGGCCAACTAAGTATAGCTTCAACTTTATCAGTATCCATCTTTAAACCATCAAATGAAATCAAAAAACCTAAATACACAAGTTCTTCTTTCATGAAGGAACACTTTTTCAGATTTATCAGCAACTTTTCCTCTTTCAATCTCTGTAACACTTGCCTTATATGCGTCAAATGCTCTTACCTAGTCTTACTGAATAAAAAAATATCACCCAAGTATACAATTACACATTTATTCAATAATTTCTTCAAAAATTCATTCATTAACCTCATAAATGTACTCACTGCATTATTTAAACCAAAATGCATAACCAACCACTCATACAAACCTTCCTTTGTCTTGAAAGTAGTCTTCCATTCATCACCTTCTCTGATTTTGATTTGTTGATATCTACTTTTCAAATCAATTTTGATAAAATATCTTGCTCCACTCAAAAAATCCATTATATCATTCATTCTCAGTATAGGAAACCTATACTTCACTGTGATCTTGTTTATTGCTCTTGAATTAGTGCACATTCATCATTCTCCATTGTTATTAGGTTCCAACACAACTTGTACTACACATGGACTCAAAATTTCTCTGATCAAACCCTTGTTCAATAATTCATGAACTTGTCAGTTAAGATCTTCATTCTCAATTGGTGTTAACTGATGTGGTGCTTTGTTCAGTAAAATAGCTCTAGGAATCAGATCCAAACAATTACTGATATATCTCATTGGTGGAAAACCATCAGGTACATTATCTAAAATGATTTCTTTGTACTCAATGAGTAACTGCTCAATTTATGCAGGAATTTCATCTTTGGTATTCTTACTCGGTTTGTTAGGAATCAAAGAATAAAAAATATCATTTATTTTCAAATCCTTAACAAGCTGTCTACCTTCCATAAAACAAACTTTCATAGATGTACATATCTCACCAACATATTCTTCCACCAAAGGTAACAAATTTTTTTCTTACCGTCAACCCAAATAGAATATCTATTCAATCTTCCATCATGTATAGCATGTCTATCACACTGCCAAGGTCTACCCAAAAAAATATGACAACAATCCATTGGCATAACATCACATAACACCTTATGATAGTATTTTCCAATTTTTAGATTCACAAAACATTGTTCACTCACCATTAATGTGTGCTCATCCTTGATCCATGAAATCTGATAGGGATTCAAATGCTTCATTCTTTCCAACTACAACTTTGTGACAATTTCCTTAGATGCCATATTCTCCAAGCTTCCACTATCAACAATTATCTTCCAAACTTTTTCTGCAACTCTACATCTGGTCTTGAACAAACTTTTTCTGAAACGATCTTTCTTATCTTTCTCACTCCATAGTATCCTTCGGATCATGAGATTTCCTTCATTCTCAAGATAATTTGGTGAATCTTCTCGAACTGAAGAATTTATGCTACTATCAACCTTCTTTATTGCATGTGTACACTCAAAGGATCTATTTCCTTCCTCACCATAGCTGTAACAAGTTACTTGGAACCCTCTTCTACTATAACCACCTTGGGAGTAATTGCCTCTTCCTTGGTATGAAATTCCACCTTTCCATTCAGTCTTTCCTTTGTATTGAGATTTGTTTGAGATTGAATTGTCTGGTTTAGATCTACTATTTTCACCATGAGATCTACCTCTTCCTCTAGGGAATCTACCACCTCTACCTCTTTGCCTTCACTCATATGCTTTTTTTAATTTATCCTCAGATTTTAGGGCAAACTAATATGTCTCCTTAATGCATTCCATCTTGATCAAGCTGATCTCATCTTGTATGAAAATTCTCAATCCATTTAGATATCTTTCTACTCTTTCCACCTCATCTTCAACATGTCTAGATCTGATGTCCAATCTATAGAATTCTTCAGTATAGTCTTTTATCAATCTATCTTTTTTCTTCAAACTTTGCATTCTCCTAATCAGGTTAATATGATAATCACAAGGTAGAAACTTTCCTTTTAATTATTTTACCATCTTATCTCATACCTTGGTTTTGTCTTTACCCTTCTTCTTTCAATCCAATTGTAGATGCTTCCACCATAAGGATGCATGACCTTTCAACTTTGTACTTGCAATATTTACTTTCTTGTCCTTTGATACATTCTCATATCTAAAGTACTTTTCCATCTCAGTTATCCAATCTATCAACTCATCAGAATCTAATTTTCCACTATACTCATGAGGATTAAAGTGAGGTGTGGACTTCAAAATTGTCAATGCTCAGATGAATCTCTCTTCTTCCTAATCCATAATAGGTGCAGGTGTAAATTTGTGTTGCACTTCCTCCAATTCATCATCACTAACATCTTCAAGATGTCTTCCTCTGTGCTAGGATGTCTCAACAACTTCCAATCTTGCAGCCATATGTTTTACCATATCAGCTAGACCTGGATCTTCATTTCCTCTCCCATGAATCCTCTTGAATCCCTTTGCAATTGTAGGTCAGATCGCAATCTACTACCCCACAAAAATATCACCAACTAGGGTTAGGGTTTACAAAAAGGAACTTAGATCTAACCTTGCTTTGATACCACCTGATGCAAGGGAGGTATGGAAAGAGGGGCCAAAGGATCTCCCAAGTACCAAACCAGCTTGTAGATACAACAATGTAGAAGAAAAAATACATAGAGTGAGAGAAGGAACAACAAATATCTTTTATTTAATTATTCAAACTCATTACATATCAGGCTGTAAGGCCTTCATGATTTTGGCCATATACATTCAATGAATTACAAAATGATCTTCATACATGCGAGGTCACAGAACCCAATGCATCAATAGTTAATCTTCTATCCAATTATACTATCCTCCAAGAACTACCTAAAAATAAGAACAAAGAAACAAATATATACAAGAGTCCACCAAAGAGGTCGGTGCTCAAATCCCCTAGAGAGACCCAAATTTAGGTCCACACAAATCCCAATGTGAGACCCCACATTAATTACGCCACAAAAATTAAATGTAGAAGTTGGCTAGATTCGGATAAATAACTCGAGAAGAAAATCACCGAGAAATAACAATCTCTCAGTAAGACAATACCCAAGAAAAAGGAAACAACTCAGTAAGAACATAACCGAGCGACATAAAACCAACTTGGTGAAAGCATAACCGAGCAACAGAAACCAACACACACCAAGATCCGTCTGTAAAGCAATATAGAAAGGATACCCGAGCAACAAGGTAACTGAGCACTTCACCGAGCAGTCTCCAAACAGGCTAAAGAACAAAAGAAAACATATTTTTGGTTGAGCAGGATTGCCAAGGACCCAAGATGCTTCTGCATTAGTTTTATCCTTTTATATGCAATTTCGATACATCAAGCATGTTTCTTAAGAATCAAACACACATTTTACTACTCAATGGAATAGCATGAAAATATTTTCTCATAGACTCAGGTACACACTCAAATGCTAATCATAATATGGCCATCACCAAGCATACTATGGCTCTAGTCATGATGTTGTATTATCTGACTTCAAACGCAAATGAGGACACAAAATAACGAGTATCCTGGTGCAATTACTATTTTCCTTGCATAAAGATTATCACCTTTTGAGGGTGAATTAGGTATCTTATATGCCTATATTTTCTAGTAAGGGTCTCTGTTCAGTTGTATCCTTTGCATTCATGCAAGCATGATTGAGACATATAGTCTCGCAAAGCATCTTAGCACAAGCAGTCATATAAACATGATTGAGATAAAAGTCCCTATTTTTTGTTGGACATGGGCCAAGTGTAAGCCCAAATGACATATGAATCCAAAGGCTTTAACCCCAAAGAGTATATTTGATTAACATGAGTTGGAGTGGTGTGGCTCAGACCTCATTCTCACGTGGGTCATCCTGAGATATTTTTTTGTCGCCAGTAGGCCCAACTAATAGGTGAAAAGAAATAAAGAGGATTGGTGACTTAGGGGTCTATATTTATGATTCTTCACAAGGAAGAGAAGAATAATCTCCTATTCCATACCATTTTATCCTACCAAACACATTAAAAAATGGTTCATTTACCACAAATTTGAACTCAAAACTTAACTTGATTTTTGAGTTTCTGATTTTGCATGAAGGAAAAGAGCATAATCCTCTAGTCAAGTTAAGATTCAACTCCAAATTTAAAATTTAGCACTTAAAGAAAACTTAACCCAGCATAAATTTTGATTATTTTCACCAAGGCAACCAGCAATTGCACTCATTAGTAGTTTTTCCATGGTTTACTCCATTTATTTCACCAAGGACTCTTTGTTGTGTACTGCAAGAACTCGTTAGGATTCTTAAATAATCATATTCATCAACAAACACACAAAGTTAGCTGATTAGAAACAAAATCAATAAATCATGCAATTAAGCCAACCAAATGTGATTCTGAATGTTACCAATTGTGATCTTATTTTCTAAATGTGATCTAGGAAAAACCAAATCCGATTAAGGATCCCAAATGCAAGCCTTTACCCTAAATGCAATCTGGAATTTACCAAATGTGAGACTTTAATAGATGTGATTCAAGACATCCTGAATGTGATTCAAAATCTACTAGATGCATTCTTCTTTACCAGATGCGATCTTCTTCTCCCAAATGTGAATTTACATCAAAATAGAATCCAAAAACTCAGTCAATTAGCTCCAAAAATGATAAAGAAATCCAGGGCTCAGCCACACAGTGGGCACCAGAAATGTGTGTGAGAATTATGTACATGCAAGTTGCAACACAAAACCTCAATATGTCATTACATCAATGGTTAGAATCATCAAATTACTTGAAAACATGAGAAATCCAAAGAAATTGACACATTGCTTCCTATCTAGAAAGAGTATGATTTAAGCTATGAATTTTCCCTCATATTATGCTTAAAAAAAGTGACACATTTAGTCTTAGAATGAAAGATTCAAATGAAATTCATAATAACTATCATGCAATTCAAGATAAAATGATTCATTAAGAACCAATGGAAGAAGCGATCTAATTAGCTATGAATTTAAAAACAAAATGAACAACATAAGAGTGCAATTAGAATTCTAAAATTATGGACCTATTGAGATCAAAACTCAATCTTTTTATGGAAGAATTTGAGAAATGAAGGATTGAAATTGATTTGTGAGGAGCGGTGAGGATTGAGTCTTTAGTGATCCATGTGAGTGAACTCGCTTTGGTTCATGGATTGACTTTCCATGTGCAAGAAATGAGTTGTATTTAGAGAGTTTTATTAGTTCCCTTTTAATTAATTACTTTAGCCAAGGATTTAATTTGGTTGATTTGACTTAAATAGGGCAAGGTAATTAATGTGAAGTAGTTTTGTAATCACTTTAATTTTAGGAGATTACTTTGATTTTTGATGAATTATGCCAATAATCGAATAGTTGGACTAGCATAATTGAGGGTATGATAATATTTAGGGAAATTAGGGTCTCTAGTTAGAGTAGACCAAATTAGGGTGGTTATAACTTTGAATATTTATAATGTGAGAGACTACACTTGTTGTTTGCATGTTTCAATGAATAGGTACCAGACATCATTCCATCTGTTTACAAGTTTTGATTTTGTCTTTATCCCCGACAATGGCACATGAGATAGTATCACCAACCTTTCATTACTGATCCAATATCATTCTTGCATGGACGATGTACCTGTGATTATAATATTATCCCTCCAATACGTGTTGGTAAATCAAAAGTTCATAATGTATTTTGTGAGAGACTAGTTGTGTGTCTATGCATTAGAGATCCCACATTTGTCACAAAAGAGGTTTAATTAAATGTTGATTATTTTAGTAATTATTTTTAATTACCATCTAATTGTTTGTAGTTGAATTCCACTTAGCTGGAATTGTTTTAATTAATTTTTGGGAAGTCAATAGTCCACTTAATTATTTAAGTGACTTTTGTTTAAAAGTCTATTTTGACTTTGGGAAAAAGTGCTTTATGCTGGGAGGAAATAAGTTATTTTCCTCATTCTCATTTTGGATGAATTGGGATTTTCTCTAGAACTTGTATGGAGAAAATTGACCTTTTTTTTTATTGTTGTGCTTGATTTGAGCATTGGATCTTTATGGGTAGAGGCTCATTAGAGTAGTGGCACATTTTATCTTGTTCCCGTGGATTCATTTACAATTTAGTTGAGTTTTTTATTTTCTTCTCCTTGTTTCTATGTCTTTAGCTTGGTGAGAGGTAGGGCTCACATGTTTTTATTCATTCCTTGTCCATTTCAGTTAATTTTACATTGTGGGATGATAAATATTAGTTCTCCATTTTCCCTTCTATTTATTTCTCCCAATTGGGTTTGCAAGTTTGTATGAGGTTTTTAGTTTAAAAATTTACACTCTAAGGCTATCCATTTTTTTCCATGACATCAGAATTAAGTTTTTATTAGAGTTTTAGGCTATTTGGACCCTAAGGGAAAATGATTTTTTCATAAAAATTATAAATATTGTTGAGTGTTTAATTGTACTGGTTTGATGGCAGTAAGATCAATTATTGTGTTGTCATTGATGTCAACTTGGTGTTGTATTTCTTGACAGTGTTCCTAATGTGCTACTAAATATTTGTACAGATGAATTCTATGTTGTAGTAGGAATTAGAGTGTATGATCATGGTTGGAGACTTATGGATGTCTCTAGATGCATTATATATGAGTGCATATGCTGGGAAGAAACATGGAGAAAGTTATGATTGATTGAAGAGAAACAAGGAAGATAAAAGAAAAGACAATACAAACAATAAATAATTTGATTGTTCTATAAAATCGGCTTGGATCCAAGTGTTTTGGTCATGATATGTTTATCTTGACTAGGATATATTATTGATACTATGGTCGAAAAAGGACCGGAGTACCAAAAGGCATCGTTTCAGTTGACAGAAGATCATTTGTGCCTAATAGCAAAATGTTTCAACTAGTTTGAGAAGTTGGAGTTAGATCAGTGTACGGTGGTGATGCGATAGGTTGTAGTGGATGTTTCTATGATACATGTGTCAAGGTGACATGGTATAATAGATTTGTAATGATTAATTTCTATTTCATTTCTCAAGTTGATAAGATTTAATCAAGTTTTGGTAGCATGTTGACACTAATACATTTGGTGTTATTTTCTGATGACAACTTCCGATGGAGGATACACTTATTTGTGAAATTGGGTCTTTTTTGTAATTATCCCTAAAAAAGTTGGAATTCCAATGACTCTTTAGTAGAATCTCAAAATCATGATGTCGGTAGGCTATACAAGAAAAAAAAAATTGAAAACCAAATCATTTTGATGCTAAGTTCATCGCAGGAGCAAAGGGGAACAGAGTCATTCAAAGCCAAATTGAGGTAGGTTTTTTTTATAAAAATTTGCTAAGAATTCCTTTCTTTTCAAATTTCCAGATAGAACAATGGTTTCAAGAGGCATCAACAATTGAAAAGGATCATTTAGCCATTAGGAAATATTAATCACCCCCTCAACTTCATACCATCTGGATAACAATATAAACCCAAGGATACATTTAGTAGAAGGAGAGGTAGATCATTTGGACTTACAACAAACAACATACCTCCTTACTCAATGAAGGAAGATCTAATTCATTTGGAATAATATATATCAACATTTTTGGGCTATGGATACATAAATTACTCATATACATAACCAAAGCTATTCAACAAAGCATGTTGAACCCTCTTAGCAATCATAGCATCAATATACTTATAATATCTCCATGCTTTGGATTTCAATACAAATATCCATTACTTAGATGTAAATTTGAGTAAATTTTCACAATTCATTTCTTAAAGGAATTGTTATGCTCTATTTTGAGTAGGTTTAGCTCCTTCACCATATATTGCAAGATCTTCATTTCTTCTTACGACATGAACCTTGGAAAAATTTCTATTACCACAGTATATGGTAACATTAGTACAACATAAGGAAGGTTATAGAATACCTCTCTACTTATCATTCCAAGTGTTAGCACTTTTTCTTGCAAAACAACTTTAATATGACAATATACTTGTATACTTGAATGTAAACTCCTATTTTATGCAAGAGAAAGGCTAATTGATGAGGATTGGATGATATCGTCCTTCTTCTTCAAGCTCCACATCACTCAAGTGGGTATTGCCTTATCTGCACATATATGACTCCTTTCTAATAACTACAAGCTTGCATATATATAACTGTGGAATGATTTTTTTAGACTCTTAGGTAACAAAGACCTCAATACTTTATCAAATTTATATGCAACATTCACTTGTAGAGAGTAAGTCTGAAAACCAGAGAAAAACTAACTCCTAATAGTATGAAATGGAAATGGTTTTTCAATTATGTGTTTGATGTATGGATCTATGTAACATATCAAATCTTGCATAGGCCGGTGCCTTATCCTTTGGGAAATGGAGTCAAACATCCACTTGCAAAGAGTGTTAGAATAGTCCCAAAGGATAACTGAGAGGGGGGGGGGTGAATCAGTTATCAGCCAATTTAATTCTTATTAACTTCAGAATACAATAAATTAAATACACATTCAGATGACATAATAGACAACACTTCAATTTGGTAATGGGGAAACCAAATGGTAAAAACCCCGGTGGGAATGAGTACCCATAATGAACTATACTTGTTTATAGTAATCCATGTTAGAAGATATTTCAACCCTGTTAGGAGTTATACTTTACAATTCAATAAGTATAGTGACCTGAATAAGGGTCTAACCCTGTTAAGATTCTTTTACAAATAACCCTGTTAGGGGTGATGACTCACAGTCCAAAAGCTCATTGCTTCAATGGTGAAGGCTACAACCTTCTATAGAACAGATATACACAATATTTGATGATGAAATATAGAGTAGACCTGATGTATTGATCAATTCCAATGTATTGTAATCTTCTATTGCTTCTTCACATAGACCCTTGATGAATGAACCACAAATGATATTCTTCCCTATACATTTTCTGTCTATTTTAGTATCATTCACACTTTGCGTTTACAAACAAACTACTATAAGTATCTTCTTTAAAGTAGAAGGTCATGATGGCTCTTGGAAACAATTCAACAACATCTTTGTCAGCTTAACTAAGCATTCAAACAATATTAAGTCCATGCAACACAAACTAAACAAATGCAACGCTTCACTAAGTCGGCTTCACCAAATTAACTCTTACTTTGCAATCTTCTTGAAACACATTTGGCACCTTTAGATAATTGTCTTCAACTCATAACTAATCATAAATATACACATGCATACCCTAAAGATAGGCACAACTCAAGAAACACATTAAATATGTCGGCTCCAAACAGATACTCTTCTAGAACTATAATTGCCAATAACAGAATTACACAACTTGACTGAAACATCATATCTGAGTCTGCTTGTATGAACATAACATACTAAACATGTCTAAAACCTAAATATATCCATGCAAGGATTGATATCATCATTATGATAAGTACATATAGAATAACTACTGTATATAATATGTTGTCATCAATGACAAACATACAATCAATCAACTACACAGAAACAAATCTCCAACAATCTCCCCCTTTAACATTGATGGTAACATATGATTTTAAAAACATCCTTTGTTCATGGTGTCCTCTTTCTAATACAATCTTCTCAATATCCTCATCAAAGATTTCTTTACACTGCTGCAATTCCTCTGACTGTGTTTTTGTTCCATATATATATTCCCCCAGAGTATATGCTCCCCCTTAGTACATACTCCCCCTTTGACATCAATGGAAAAGGGTGCCATAAACCATTAGGTAGAGGTACTACTTTAGAAGTAGAGTAGTCAACCATTTATCAGTCACAAAGGACTGATGTTCTTCCTATATTCTCTAATTAGACTTAGGAGAGGGGATTACTCCCAACTTCTCTCTGAGATACTCAAAAGTATCTTTTGATAAAGGTTTTGTGAAAATATCTACCAACTGTTCTTTGGTGATCACATAGTCCAATTTTACTTCTTTGTTTGCAACCTTTTCTCTTAGAAAATGGTACTGGATCTCTATGTGTTTTGTCTTTGCATGCATCACAGGGTTCTTAGACATGTTAATAGTGCTAGTGTTATCATGGTGAATAAAAATAGGATAATCAACTTGAATACGAATGTCTTTAACCATCTGCTTGATCCAAACCATTGTTGAACAATTCAGTGCTGCTGCAACATATTCAACTTCTGCTGTTGACTGAGAAATATAGTTCTTCTTTTTGCTTATCCAAGAAACCAACCTATCTCTAATAAATACTGCTCCTCCTGAAGTACTCTTCCTATCATCAATACAACCTACCCAATCTGCATCTGTATACACATGAAGTTGTACATTCTCTGATTTAGGATACCATAAACCATAGTCTATAGTTCCCTTT
>MU224930.1:2215787-2232097 GCA_018584345.1 Thuja plicata
TGTAGGGCTTGGAGTGGTTTGTGAAGAAGGTTCTTATGGAACACAAGAATGGTGTTTTTTAACATGATAGTTAGTTTCCTTGGTTGAAGAGGAAGAACTGATTCTTCAAGGTGTTGAAGGGTGGATTAAGGAAACCCTAGAGGTCCTAAGAGAGACCTATTAAGAGTTTCAAGGAAACTTAGAAGGTTACCAAGGAGGATCCCTATCACTTTTGTAGAACATATATACACTATATTTGATGATGAACTGTAGAGTAGACCTACTATCTTGATCACTTCCAATGTATTTTAATCTTCTACTACTTCTTCACATAAACCCTTGATGAAGGAACCACAACTGATATTCTTCTCTATATATTTTCTATCTCTTTTCATATCATTCACACTTTGTGTTTAGAAATGAACTACTATAAGTATCTTCTTTAAAGTAGAAGGTCATGATGGCTCTTGGAAACACTTCAACAACATTTTTGTCAGCTAAAATAAGCATGAAAACAATATTAAGTCCAGGCAACACAAACTAAACAGACACGACACTTCACAAAGTCGGCTTCCCCAAATTAACTCTAACTTTGCAATCTTCTTGAAACATGTTTGGTGCTTTTAGATAATTGTCTTCAACTCATAACTAATCATAAATATACACATGCATATCCTGAAGATAGGCACAACTCAAGAAACACATTAAATACGTCAGCTCTGAACAGATACTCTTCCAGAACTGTAATTGCCAATAACAGAATTACACAACTTAACTAAAACATCATATCTGAGTCTGTATGTATGAACATAACATACTAAACATGTTTACAACCTAAATATATCCACACAAGGCCTGATAACATCATTCTAATAAGTACATACATAATCACTACTTTATATTATATGTTGTCATCAATGACAAACATACAATCAATCAACTGCACAGAAACAAATCTCCAACAAAGAGATCATGAATGAAGGGAAAAAAACTCTGTCTGATGTGTTTTTTATGCCTTACATAAAAACAAACCGTATCAATCAAGTTCTACCTATTGAGCCACTTGTGTGTTTAGATATGCAACTTCCTACTCAAAGAATTTAACTCTCTCCTTGAAAGAGACCTTGGAAATAGAGAGTAAATAATCAACATCCACTGGAAAGAATATATTGGCAACACCCTTGATGTTCCAACTCATACAAATCTGAAAAAAATATTAAATCATAGTTATCCTCTAAATAACTCCATTGCTGATTAAAAAATAGACAAAACTAAAACACCCTGGATCCCTAGTTTATATGATTCAGGAAAAAATGGAGACAACTTGATATCAGAACAACAATACTAAATTTTCATTCATAAACAAGCAAAAACTGCCTTTTACAATGATGTTCTTGTCTGAGAAAAAAGGAAATAGAATACTTTCTATGCATGGAAGAGAGAAAAATATTACAGAAGACATCAATGCTTGGAACCTTCTCTGAACTTCTGTAGGGAAAAACCCAAAATAGAGCAGCAACCAGGGATAGGAACCCTCAAAACTGAGAAAAGAAGAGGATATATAGAAGAGAAGAAACCCTAAAAACTATGTCTGGCAAACACTTGTCCTTCTCTTGTAAATACGATCTACAATCATACTTGTTTTCTCCATAAAAATCTAAAATTATTTTGTCTTTTCAAAATCTAACTTTGCTCTGTCGATGATCTTAAAATCTTATTAAACTACTTCCAAACTTTGAATTTTACCAAAGAAATCTGATTGTTCTTTTGTCAAAATCTGATCTGTATCTATCCTCTGAGAAATTTGACTTTGATCTCTTTTGGTGACTGTCAAAATCTAATTCAACTACCTCCAAAACCTAATTTTTTCTTCTCAAAAAATATCCTCAGTGAATGCTTCAATAAATCTGATTTGACCACAGAAATTTGACCTTTACTTGCTTTCAAAAATCTGATTTTTTCTCAAGTTTGATTTCAAAATCTGATTTAAACAACCTACCAAAATGCTCCGAGAATGCATATTTTCAAATAATTTGAAATAAAAAAATGTTGCACCAGACTATGGAGATAAAGCCCTAATCTTACAAAATATTTTAATCTTTTCAAAACTTGTCTCATTCACTTGCAAATCAGATTTTTGCATAGACAATGACTTTTAAATTCATTTTAACTTTTGAATTCCCATGCATTTTTGCCTTTGAAAATCTTCATTTTCTGCAGATTTTCCCTAGATTCCACCAGAATTTGACATGTGTCATGCACTAATTAGCTATTTTTAACTGGTTTGTAAACTCATCCTTAACCCTAGTTCTCTTTTTCTCATTGTCTCAAAGTCTCTTGGTAATTTCGTTGACCCTGAGTTTGTTGGGAGACTTGGAGACTGACCTTAGTCTCTATAAGACTTCACCTAACTCCACCTTGACTGCACTTTAACTACGGTTAACCTTGCACCATATAGTCTCCAAGTCTCTTGATTCTTCCACTAACCATGGTTTAATCTAGAGATCTGGCGACCACCTCCTCAATCTCCAAGTCTCTTGATGTTTGGGACTTAGAATTTTTGATCCAGCGACTGCGCGACTGTAGTTAGTCTCTTAATCTCTTGATCCTTTCACACTAACTGCTAGCATCTAGTGACCTAGTGACTAACATCTAGCAGTTAACTTGATGGTTAGTCTCTTAATCTCCTAATTTCTAGAGGTTATCTCATTTTATCTCTCGACTTCGTGACTAGCCGCCATGTGTCACCTATGCCATGTGTCCACCATGTCACCACTTTTCTACAAAATTGGTTCACCATTCAGTCATTGGCATAGAAATTGATGCACCAATCACCCACACGTGTGGATAGCCTCCAACTCTACTTCAGATTTCTTATGTTTGTGCGCTTCCTTATAAACATTGGAAATTTTCATTGCAGGGTGCATGTGGGATTAAGTTCCCATGTAGTTTTTAAAATCTTTGCATTCTGGGTGCCAAAATTGGGGGTCCCACTATGTATTAAGTCATCCAACTAAGAGGCCCACTAATTGGTCTCTTATTTCTTTCTTCAAATCATAATCTGTGTGTTTTAGTATATAAATACTAAAAATAATCAATCCCTGGTAAATGTGGGACATGAATTTTGAGTTTTTGAATCTTTAACTTTCTGGGCAGGCCTCTGTGCTATGCATCTTCAAACATTTAATGTGTCTTTGCCTTGCCACCATGCATAGGATCTTAATCCATTCTACATTTTCTATGTTGTAAATACATTTTCCACTTCCTCCATGTGCTTTTAGCGCTGGCATTTATTAAATCATCGTGGGCTTTTCTCATCAAATGCCTTTTAAAAAGCTTTAAAATCACTCCATATGCTATCTGGGATCTTCCCTCCATTCTCCCATGCATGGGCCTCTTGCAATTGCATTTGGTTTCTTCTGTATTTGGCATGAAAATCCTTGTTGGTCTTCCATATGCTGCGCAAGGTTTCTTTTAAAATGTGTTGGATTCCTTTGCATTATGTCTACGCAGACTCTCTTCCATGTCTACACAGCATGTATTTAGATTTAAATCCTTTCAATGTTTCATGGATACCTGTCATTGTACAAGGTCTTTGGCTTAAAAATTTGATGAAAATCCCTTCTCCATATGTTGCGTAGGCATCCATGTTGATTTTTCAGACTTCCTTCAATTCCATATGCTGGCTTTTCCATTGGTTATTAAAACAAATACATTAAGCTTGATTGCTGTGTAGACACCAAGGAAAACCATTCAGTATTTTGTAAAGCTCTACTTTAGTAGTTTCCTTATGCTCTGCGCTGATCTCTTCAATTTTAAATATATCATTCCTAGCAATTAGCACAGGCATCTCTACATTTTCCATCGTAGACCATTTTTCATTGACAAGGAAAACATATTAAAGCTTTTAGGAAATTATCTTACAACCATCAATGGTGTTGAATTTGATGATCTCCAATGGTTTCTTGTTTTGATAAATTCACCATGCTCATCTTTCAAACTATGTGTAGGTTGCATTTGGTATTTGCATTTACTTTTACCAACATTTCACTATCATCATCTGGACTGTAGCCACAGACAATAATACACTCCTGCATTATGCACTTTGATTGGTAATTTTTTTAACACCTATCCTCATGCCATGTATTTACCATTACATATAATCTATGGATAATTCATATGCCCTATTCATACTTTAACATTTGCAAACTGTATGTCACTCATCCACGTTTTCAAATTTTATACTCCCGTGCTCGATGATCCCAAATCTCCATGTACTTCTGACATAATGGAAAAAATAAAAAATGTCTTTTGGTTTTAATCAAAATTGTGACCAATGAAAATAACCTTTTATCCTTTTGCAAATTTATCTCATTTTCAGTATTTGGCCTTTGGAACGGGCCTTAAAAATTGACTGAAACAAGAAAATCTGACCCTGTCACTTGGAAAAAAGATTCATTCATCTATAATAAATATGCATGCAAAAGGGATTCTCTAGATATTACTCTAGGTGCAAGGGGAAACTGATCAAACCTAGCATTTCCATAATACTATGTAGGTGAAAATGCTGAAGCACCATAAATCTCATTCGGATCGGCCATTGCAAAATCACTTAACCATGCTTTGCTTCACCATCAGGTCAGATGGTACATTTACTTTCCATAAGAATTATTCCATGATTGGTTCTTGAAAACAATATTCAGACAAAAAATTATCACTTCCTTAAAAGGACCATTTTGCAAACTTCAATTCGTTCAGCATTGGGAAACTGCAAAAAACTCCTTCAAGTTTGAATTCAAAAAATCATCAAGAATGATCCTTCAGAATCTGAACCTCTAGAATATGATTCACCTTCCCACATGGAATAAATATGTTCAAGTAAATTTCTCTAATAATGAATTTATCAACCAGTACTAATCTGTAAAGTTAGCACTTAAACACTTTTCTGAACTTTTAACACAGTGAAAACGTAGAAACTAGATTTGGAATTAGCATAGAAAAGTGATCAACTAGATTGGTCAAGGTCCAAAAATCTTCAAGGAAGTAAAATTCCAATTCTAATATATAGAACAACTTTCAATTATGCCTGAACTTAAATTGGGTGCAAACAGAGAAACCACAAAGTAGGTCACTTAAATTTGGATTCTGCACATTCAATGAAACTTAATAAATTGGAAATAGAAAGGCTCTGGCAAAGTGGATAACTCGATTGGTGTGAATATGAAAATATTTGGGAAGGTACAGCTCCAAGTTTTTAATGCAAGGGAAAACTCAATTCTTCAAAATCTTGGACTGGAGCACAACTTGTAGGACCTAAAAGTAGGCTACTTAGTAATTATGCATTTGACACTTTTGGAAATAAGAATTAATTACAAATAGAATGGTTCTAGATAAACTTGCCATCTGATTTCATAGGGATTTACAAATAGGCATAGAGGTTCATTCTAATGCTTACAATACCTGGGAACACACCATATTATCATTCCTATCCATCTAATGAAAGACACAGACCTTCAAAGTAGGGCATTCAGAAATTTGTATTTGGCAATTCTAGGAAACTCAACAGAATGCAAACAGAAACATATTGGAAAAATACTCTAATGGATTCATCATGATCTGAAAACCAAAAAATATGAAGTATTTGACCCAAAGAACACAGTGAAAAATAAATTTTTACAATTGAATCAAATGGTCAAAAGTTATAATCAGTCAAACTGGGCTATTCAGATTTCTGGGCAGAACAAAAATACAAACAATTCTGGGCAATCGACTTTGGGGAATATGGAAACTTATCAAATGGACTTGAAATGAATTGAGTTTTGAAAAATAGTCTCTCTGATATATATACTAAACATTCCCAAATTGGCGGCATATGAAACTCAACAGGGCACAAGTTATTCAGAAGCAAACTAGGCTAGGTATAGAAAAATGACACTTAGAAAAAATGCAGATTTATGTAACCACCTTCAACTGGCTACTCCCTAAACATGCCAGAATTGAAATTTAGGAGCTGGAACCTACTGCATATGTCAAATGTAAGGAGTTGAACCCACTTCCCAAGTGGTATAACATGAAAATCATCAGAGTGCCCTCTATAAGCATTCAAACTAAGCCTTCTCACAAAATTTTTCAAGGGTACTCACCTTGCCTTATAGAAAATTTCAAAATGGTCACTCCAAATTTGTGCCAAATTTGAGAGTACCAATAGTGGCTCTAAGTGTGGATGTGTGCCCCATGTGGGCATGTAGAGAACCTTCAGAATCTCATGGTAGAAGAAGACTACCCCAAAAAATAAATCAGAATCCCTTTTCTCTCTTACTTCTCCTTTCTCTTATATCTCTCAAAACTCTTCTCTCTTCTCAAAAAATGGGGAAACCTCTTACTAAAAGAAAACACACCATGAAAATGAAAGTGAAAGAAACTATACAATATGTACTTTTTTTACAAGAGGCCCGAAGCCCCAAAACTAAAATCAGTTCTTACCTCTGTCATACACTTGGTTTTCATCTTCACAAATCAGAGATAAGATGAAATTACCATTTCCATGCATCTGATATATCTTATTTCCATTATCCATTAGCTTCAGACAAAAAATGTCATCATAATCCACTTGAGAGATAAAATGGAAATCATACCAATTCTGAGAAGGATGTGGCATATGCATGACGCATTCATTAGTTAGAAAATTCTGAGATTTAATAAAATAATCAGCAATACCTAGTTTCATGCCATATCTCTGATAATCACCACCTCGCTGAAAAATAAAATACTCAAAATCTTCCCTATTTCTTGGGCTAGTATTATTATATCCATCCACATTAGTAGTTTTCAAATCCAATAAGAAATCAGCATACTGCACCTTATGCAAATACTAAAAACATTCACCGCTTGGGATATGATCTGGTTCATCCTTCAAAGGATAGGGAACAACAATATGAGGAACATCACAATTAAGCTCATCATAGACATCATAGATCTTAAGAAAATGGTTCTAACTTTCTGCAAGAAGAGATAAATCAAAAGAGCAAGATTCATCATTTTCATGATCAAACAATGGTAATCCGATATCATAATCCATACTCAGCTTTTCAAAAGGACTACCATCCTGCATCTTGTCAGTGATTTGTACACTCATATAAGAATCCTCTTCAAGACATTCCTGCAAATTATCATCATCATCATACAAATCCAAAACTTGTTGGTGGGTGGGATGGAAAATATTAACACATTGATCATAAACATGTGAACCTTGAGCAACTGAGATACTGTCCCTTAATGGTTGATTGGAAAATTTAGAATCTGAAAAATATTTAAAATCTAGACAACTATCCAAATCAGTGCCCAAAATGATATCTAGAGTCTCTTCATTCTTTAAATCTGAAACAATATTGAGTCTTTCATTATCAGACATGTCATACTCAATCTAATTGTGACTTAGAAACATAGGAGTACAAGAAAAATTAGAAATATAAGTATCAAAACTTTGACCATCTTATGCATATTCCTTGTCAAACTCAATGTGTATGAAGTGCTGAGATTCAAATCTATCTTTCCCTAAAAATCTGAGATATTCATAAGACAATAATTCTGAAATATGTTCACTATGAAGTGAACAACTATCATCATTTATAATCATCTCTGATACACTTTCATAATCAGCATCTTCATAAATCTTATTCAAACCCTCAGCAATGTCATCAATATCAAAACTTATATCCATAGGGCGTGAAATTTGAGAATCATTTTCTGATACATACCTCTGAAAATTAGTATTTAATAAATCTGAGATTTTATCACTGCTGAGCAAGGATTGACAATCTCGTTTACCCTCACTAACTTCTTGCTTGATGCTGCAAATTTCTTCCTTATCGAGAACATGGAATGAGATCTCTCAAACCATATCATCTTGTGTAAATGAATCACTACACACACTTACATCCACATCATAGTTATCATCTTGCTGTCCACACAAAACATCTTCACTATCTTGCTACTCACATATTTGATTGTTAGTATCATAATCAGAAATTTTTTTAGCATAAGTGGAATCATCATCATAATCAAAATAACTAGATTGAATATCAATAGATTCAGCCTCATCAACATAACTAGATTCATATTCAGCATCATCAACATTTTTCAGATTCAAAATCACTAGACTCAACTTCAGATACATCTTTAGAAGAAAGATTTTCTACATGCTCTATCCATTGCATAGTATTCCAAATAATGTCCACCCTTTGAGAGCTTGGCAAATTCATAGAATCAGGAAAACAAAGTTCAACAAACAAATTTTCCCAAATAAACTCCTGAGGACAAAAAGGGATATTATACTCTTTAATCTGATCAGAAAACCTTATGTAAAATTCAGATTAAGATTCACTCTCTTCTCTTCTCATACTTTCTTGTAATGTCAAAACAACCTTTGTACATTCTAGAATCTAACCTATTGGGAGCACGATCTGACATGAAAATATTAGAGAAATATATCAAATAAACATACTTAACATGTCTAAACATACTCTAAAACAAAGGATCCTATCATGACCTCCAATGAGCTGAACAAGGGCACCCAAGACCTTGTTGATTTTCTCTTAGAGAGGTGTGTGGGTGTGCTCTCCCAAAACAATATACTAATTCCACTTTGATCTATGAATGCAAATTAAATGATTAAGATGAATGAAGAACTCAAGAAACAAGCATTGAAAACTTGTCCCAAGCTCTCACCATGATTGCACATGCAAGACTACACTATGATGAAGATTCAATGATTGAACTAGGATGATATGCAAGGTCTAAACTAAGATTCATTCCATTATAAGCCTAGATGTAATATCTAGATTCAAAATAAAACAAACATGAACTAATGACTACAATTTCTATGAAAATGCTAAATGCTCTAGAATCAAACTAACATGATAACAATGCATAAAAGGAAGATGATTTGCTCTTGACAAAGGCCTCTATTTATAAAGTTTTTGGAGGAGAGAGAGGGCTTGGATGAGGTGGAGCTCATGTGACATCCACATAGGTGCCACATGAGGGACACATAAGCCATGCAAGAAGCCCACTTTTCTCATACATGTGTGAGCAACTTTGGATGTGATGGGTCAAATTGTACTTAAAGTACACATGTGAAGGATCTTGTAAGAGGTGTAAGAGAGTGTAAGAGTTTTAGTCCAATGAAACACTTTTAGAAATTGTAAGAAGGTGTCATCATGGGTGTAAGAAACCTTGTTGGCACCAAATAAGGATCATTTGGAAAAGTATATTTTTAGAAATTTGCTCACACATGTGTGAGCAAATAATTAGGACTAATTGGTGTAGGAATCAATAAATTAGCCTAATTAACCTTAGTTAATTAGTGAGTAGATTTATTTGGTAAGAGTGATGTGAGGGAGGGTAGGATCTAGGTTCAAATTAGCTTAATCTAAATTTAAAATTTAGATTAATTTGACTTAGTAGAATTTAAGTCATGTAGAGGAATAAATAAATTAAAAATTTATTTGAAGGGATTAATGAGGGATAATGTATTAAATAAGATTTAATACATTAAAAGGGGTAGTATTTAAATTAAATTCAAATACTAAGGAAAGTGAATCATATTTAATTAAATAAATTTAATTAAATAGATAGAAAAATATAACAAATATAACTAGTTAAAATTAACTATAATGTTATGGGAATATTAATTAAATTAATATAAGGATGATTTTAGATGTCTACATTTTGCCCCTCTTTGATGCAGCATCAAAAGTGGCGTCTCGTCAAAGAAAAAAAATAAGATGCCCCAGAGAGGACACAAAAATCTACGGCAGTGAGAGTGGAGGAGTGTGCCCCCTCGAGAAAATAACATGAAAAAATACAATTTTTTAATAAAATTTTCTTGAAAAAGGTAAGAAAACAGGGAAAGCAGACCAATTGAATGGCATGTCTAAGGAAAATGGAGGAAAAATGGGGACCAAAATGGGGAATGGGGAGATAGATGGAAGAAATGGGTCCCAAGGGGCTATAAATAGTCCACCGGGGCCCATAGACAAGTCATTTTCACTTACTAAGAGCAAAAAGAGAAGAAGAAGAGAGCACTGGCAGCATAAAAAGAGTGAGCACAGCTTGGAAAGTGCCGGGTGCACCAGTAGCTAGCAGATGCGGGACCACCGATGAGTAGTCAACTATCGTTCTGTCAATTCTACATTTAATGCTTTCATAGGTTGGCAGGGAGTCATTGATGTGCTTGAAAGTTGGCGCACAATGTAGACGACGGTCGCCTCACCACCATTTACGTAGATGGTGATCGAAAGACCACTGCCCTTGTAGATGAATGATCTGTGATCAGCATCTATAGATGGAGATCGACCGATCTCTGTCTATGAGTGTTGAGGAGGAGGGAAAATGTGCAGCAGAGATGACAAAGTTAAGAATCCACCATCTGCACGACAGGAATATGGTAGTGGAAACCGCCGTCTCCATAGACTAGCATTTAAGAAGATCTGTCGGCTCCGCAGACTAGTGACTAAAAAAGTCTACCGTCTGCGAGGGTCAACTATTGTCTACACGGATTGACCCAAAAATGGAAGAAAAAAGAGGAATAGGAGCAAAGACAAGGGTCCGGGAGTATTTTTTGAAGCCCTTGACAGGCTTGGGACATTTTTCGATGCCCCAGAATGCTATATGATCTATGATAGTTTCTTGCTGAATGCAGGAGGAGACCATCACTTTTTGGGTGAGGGAGTGCTATCCAATGACCATGGAGCTGGAGCAGTAGTTGACGATGGCTAAGTGGGCATTGGCTACACTATGCGGTCTAGAGCATGTATGGTATTGGCCACATCTGCGAGTGCATAATGCGCTCATGTTGGCATTGATAGAGAGGTGGCATAGCACCAAATCTAACTTCCACTTCCCTACAGGGGAAGCAACTATCACACTCCATGGTTTATGGAGGAATTACAGAGTGCTGATTCAGGGGCTAATACCTGAGTACAGTGTTGAGGGCTCAGAGCCCTATATGGAGATGGCTTTTGGTCGGAAATATGCAGATCTACCTACCACACAACAATGGATGTCCTAGAAGGGGGCAATGGAGATGGAGCCACAGTTGCAGTAGGTGGCCCTATACTTGGTGGGGCTGATAGGGGGATGACTTATGCCTGATCATGCAGGCAAGAGATTCCCTATGGGTTGGGCATGCATTTTGAGAAGTATGGTTGAGGATGGAGACCAATATTGTTGGGGTTACACCATCCTTGGATAGGTGTACTACGATCTTCACATGTGCGCCTACCGCAAGGGTAGGGCACTAGGGCTAGGTTAGACGCTAGTTCTTGTATGGGTGTGGGAGCATATTGCAGTCATTCGATTGATTAGGACTTGGGAGACTAGAGAGGCTTACGATCCGTTCACATGCAGGTACAGGCTATCCATTAGCTATGAGGCCATAGATTCAGTCAAATATTGGCAAAAGAGGCTTGGCAAGATGGGGGATATTTAGTGGGCACCCTATGCGGGGTACGAGGCTTGGGGTCATGAGATCCCTCAGTAGGGTGGATATACAAAGGATGAGTTTTATGACTTGTACTATATGAGGTTTGTATAGACTGACTACTAGATGATTGGGAGGATGACCTACATGATCTCTAGATACATGAAATCCAGAGTACGACGACAGATGGGGTAGGTCTAGGAGGTAGTCCTAGATAGGTTCCCTCATCCATTGGTGACCTGAGAGGTGGGGAGCATCTAGGGAATAGGTGCAGATTCATGCATAGCTCAAATTTCATTTATGGGGATGATCGAGGTCCCATGGATCAGGGCTCGAGAGTCATTGCAAGATGCATTAGTAGTGCCCGCATATGCTCAGTGGTGGGCTGCTCATAGGCTGATTAGATTGACTGTCCCAGGGATCATATAGGAGGATGAGTAGGTAGGGGGTGGAGGGGATGGAGGAGGGGAGGACGATGATGATGAGGAGGGAGGAGATGGAGGAGGGGCCATTGGGAGGAGAGTTCGTCCTAGGGTTGCAGCACCGAGGTAGAGGGGACAGGTACAGATACCTATAGGAGGGAAACCACCCATCATTCCCAATGTATAGGTACATGGATAGGATCTATAGGGGCCACCAGTACAGGGACAGGGGCCATTGGGGCTACCAAGACAGGGACAGGAGCCACAAGGGCTACCTGGACATGGATAGGTACCACCAATGGGCTACATAGCCCAGGATACACATGACATGGTCATAGTAGAGTGAGATAGCCTATGGACCGAGATGGGTAGAGTACAGGGTTTATTAGTGACATCTCAGGTGACTAAGGTGAGTGCATAGGCTGAGATCTAGCGGCTATAGGGACTACTAGCTATGGCACAGGCCATAGCCAGTAGCCTATAGACAGAGGTCGCTAGGGTACAGGGAGAGCTAGTAGCAGAGACTACTTGGGGAGATAGCGCTCAGAGAGTGCTAGACATATTATAGGCTCAGGTGGACAATGAAGAGTTCACTATCATTGAGGAGAATGAGGATCATGACGAGGAGATGGCAGCAATCTTAGCGTAGATAGAAGCTCTTACGACAGAGCGAGATCTAGCATGGACACGTGCAAAGGATTACTGGGTAGACCGTGATATAGCGTGGCTAGCAGGAAGGGCTATAGGAGTTGGGTAGATGATGGTAGACACCATGGTTACATAGAGGGAGGCAAGGCTGAGAGGCTGAAAGGCTGCATATTACATGGGGCTCTATTATGGTGTAGTGCCAGAGGAGGCACAACAGCTTGCATAGTCCGAGAGAGCTCAGACAAAGAGCACTAGACGAGGGTCACAGGGATTAGTGGGGTTACCACCATGTCCCAACAGTGGTGCAGGACCATCGTGGCCACCACCATGATTCTTTCATACCATTTTGGATACACATTTTTGACACATGATGTATGATATTGACACTTTTGAGATATATACATGGACTACTTTGGGACTATTGGACTTTTATTTATGGACTTTCATGCTGCTATGTATATGATGTGATGTTCATGTGTTAGGAACCTATGTGTTCCTTCTATTTATTTTGTTATTGTAGTGTTGTCGGACGCATATGCTTTGTAAGTCATCCCGTGAGTATATTTTATTATCCCACATGCATAGGTAGTATTACTTTTCTAGATCGTACTTAGTATATAAGAGTAGGTTGAGGCCTTTGATGGACACCAGAAAATTTATTGTATTGAGCTTTCTCAAAGGAGGTTACCCCCTTGAAGTGGCCCGCGATCAATAGATTCATTCTAAGTTCTGCTATTGCTCTATATTCTGTTATTTCATGCATTCTCACCATATTGCTGTAAGGAGGTTCCTCTCATTTGGTATCAGAGCACTTTCTTGGGCTCGCTGGGTGGAAATTACGTCAAATTTTTTTCCGTCATGGCCTTCAGGTTCCTTTCAATTCTAATATCTCTTGTTATTACAATAACTCTTTTCCGTTATTCTGAGTGAATTTTTTCTATTTTTAGCCATAGCTTCCTTGCTTTCTTCCTATTTCCTCTCACAATTCCTTAGAACGCCTAAAATACCATTTTTCATACTTCCTTCCTTGACGACCCAACCCCAAATTCTACATATCAAAGCCCTAAATCCCTCATTTATCAAATTTTAGGGTTTGCCCTATCTTTTTTGCTTCTCATCCAATCGCCACCAAATCGAGACACAAGATTCAATTCCTCATTCTGCTCCCTTGTCCCTCTTGGACTACTCACCTCATTCTGCCTCCCCAACCCTAAAACCCTCATTTTTCTTTTTCCCTTTTCCTCAGAAAGTCTCAAACCACTCATCAAACACCCATTTCCCATATGAGTTTTGCCCAAATCCAAGTTTTCCCTAACTGAAAAAGTTTTTGTTTCTCATTTTCTACCAATTTCCAAAAAAAAAGAAACTGCTTTATGGTTGTTACACGTACAGGAGAAAAAATCATGGAAGAGGAAATTGCATCCCTCAAAACCAAACTTCAAGATCTGGATGACAAAATTATCGGTCTCAACCTTCAGCATTCAGCCATGAACCGAAACCATTCTAGAGATGCTGGGTTGTCTTTTGGCAATTTACATGGACCGAAGCTTGATTTTCCGTGCTTCGATGGTACTGATCTGACTGGATGGATTTATAGGGTAGAGCAGTATTTATGCTTGCATAATACTTTGGATAACAACAAAGTTTCCCTTGCATCTTTTCATTTGGAACATGAAGCTCTTTAATGGTTCCGTTGGTACATCAAGGCTAATGTAGACCCAACATGAACAAAATTGTGCACACTCCTTTTGGAGCACTTTGGCCCTAGTGATTTTGATGACTTCACAGGAGCACTCACTAAACTATGCCAAATAGGCACTGTAAGAGAATACCAGACAGAGTTTGAAAAATTAGCTAATCACACAGAGGGCTTGTCTGATGAATTCTTTCGTAGCTGTTTCGTCAGTGGTCTGAAGGATGCACTTCGCTCAGAATTCAAAATGTTTTGACCCACTACAATGATGGAAGCCCTTGGGTAGGATAAGTTAGCAGAAGACAAGATTAGTTCTCTCCAATGTTCCAGATCTAATTTTTTTCCATTCAGAAATATAGGTTCTCACAACCCTCAGGTCACGCCAACTCCTAGAACTACTCCTATCAAGCACTTGTCTAAAATAGAGATGTGGGCCAGGCGAGATGCTCACAAAATAGTGGATGATGAGGTTGAGCCTCAACAACCTGAACCTCCTTTGCCAAAAGCTCAACCAGAGATATATGTCCATGCTTTGGTAGGAGTCACTACTCCACAAACCATGCAGGTTTAGGGTTTCTTCAAGAAGATCCCTCTTACTATACTCATTGATTCTGGTAGCACTCATAACTTCACAGACCCCCGAATAGCCAAACAGGCTGATTGCTTTGTCCATCCCTGCTCTAGCTTTGAAGTCATGATTTCCAATGGGGGCACTTTACCTTGCAAAGGGAAATGTCACAATGTGCATCTCTCTATCAGAGATTATCACATGCGCTCTGACATGTTTTCCTTTCCCTTAGGTGGCTATGATGTGATTTTGGGTGCCCAATGGTTACACACTCTTGGCCCCATTCTATGGGATTTTGCTGAACTTTTGATGCAGTTTTCAGCCGATGGGCAACAACACACTTTGAAAGGGTTACAGCCGGGGTCTCTCAGCATCATCAGTTCACATCATATGGAAAAAATTCTTAAGAATAATTCACATGGTGTCATTGCTTAGCTCCATTCCATTCAGATGCAGGCATCAGCGGTCTCTAGTACTCCTGCAGATCTCCAACAAATTTTGGATAAGTATTCAGGTGTATTTGCTGAACCTATGGGATTACCCCCTTCTCGCCCAGAGGACCACCGTATTCAGCTCCTTCCTGGCAGTGTTCCACCCAACATCAGGCCCTATCACTACCCATTTCATCAAAAGAATAAAATTGAGATGCTCGTTCGTCACTTACTGAAGAAAGGTATCATTCGCCCTAGTACCAGTTACTTTTCTTCTCCAGTTCTGCTTGTCTATAAAAAAGATGGGTCATGGCGACTCTGCATTGATTTTTGAGCACTTAATCATCTCACTATAAAGGATAAGTTTCCCATTCCAGTTGTTGATGATCTTCATGGGGCTCATTTTTTCTCCAAGTTGGATCTTCGTTCTAGGTATCATCAAATTCGGGTTAATGAGGAGGATATACCTAAAATAGCGTTCCGCACACATGATGGTCACTATGAATTTTTATTCATGCCCTTTGGCCTCACTAATGCTCCTTCAACATTTTAGGCAGTGATGAATAAAATATTTTGGCCATACCTCTGAAAAATTCATTCTGGTCTTCTTTGATGATATCCTCATATATAGTAAAACTTGGGCTGAGCATCTCCATCATCTGGAGCTTGTCATGAAACTTCTCTCTGATCATCAACTCTGTGCAAAACTATCTAAATGTGTGTTTGGCCAGGAGGAAGTGGACTATCTCGGCCATATTGCTACACACCAAGGAGTTTGGGTGGATCCTACAAAAATGGATGCCATGAAAAATTGGCCGCCTCCTAAAACTCTCAAGAGCCTTTGGGGTTTTTTGGGGCTGACTGGCTATTATAGCAAGTTTGTCAAGAATTATGAGAAAATTGCAGCACCTTTGACAGCTCTGTTAAAAAAGGATGCCTTCTCCTAGACCCATGTTGCTAAGAATGCATTTGAACAACTGAAATAGGCTATGTGCAGTACACCTGTTCTCGCTATGCCATATTTTTCCAAGCCCTTCACTATTGAGAGTGATGCTTGCGGCAATGGATTGGGTGTTGTTCTCCTTCA
>MU224930.1:2246478-2257302 GCA_018584345.1 Thuja plicata
GAATCAAGAAATTAGCTTAATTAACCTTAGTTAATTAATAGATAGGTCTATTTGGTGAGAGTGATGTGAGATAGGGTAGGATCTAGGTTCAAATTAGCTTAATCCAAATTAGATTTAGATTAATTATAGTTTAGTAGAATTTAGGTCATGTGAAGGAATAAATAAGTTAAAAATTTATTTAAAGGGAATCAATGAGGGATAATGTATTAAATGAGATTTAATACATTAAAAGGGGTAGTATTTAAATTAAATTCAAATACTAAGGAAAGTGAATCATTTTTAATTAAATAAATTTAATTAAATAGATAGAAGAATATAACAAATATAATTAATTAAAATTAACTATAATGTTATAGGACTATTAATTAAATTAATATAAGGACAATTTTGGACGTCTACATTTTGCCCCTCTTTGATGCATTGTCGAAAGTGACATTGCGTCAAAGAAAAGAAAATAAGATGCCCTAAAGAGGTCAGAAAATCTACGGTAGTGAGAGCGGAGGAGGGTGCCCCCTCGAGAAAATAATAGAAAAATATGCAATTTTTTAATAAAATTTTCTCGAAAAGGCAAGAAAACTGGGAAAGTAGACCAATTGCATAGCGTGTCCAGGAAAAATGGAGGAGAAACAGGGAACAAAATGGGAAAAGGGGGAACTGACGGAAGAAATGGGTCCCAAGGGACTATAAATAGTCCACTTGGGCCCATGGACAAGTCACTTTCACTCACAAAGAGAAAAAAGAGAGAAGAAGAAGAGAGCCATGGCAGCACAACGAGAGCGAGCACAGCTTGGGGACCACATCCAGGTACACCAGTAGCCAGCAGATGTGGGAGCACCGGTGAGTAGTCAAGCGCCGACCTTGTCCTTTATGCATTTAATATTTTAGGAGGGTAGTCCTTGCAGACGACCGATAGGCTACAGTCGTCTGCGCAAACAAAGATTCAACCAATCTCTGTCTGTGAGGGCAGGGGGACAAAATGTGCAGCAAAAATGGTGATGTGGAACACCACCTTCTATGTCGCAAGGGAGGCGGTGGCCTAAACTGTCATCTTCGCAGATTGACATCTACGAAGATCTGCCAGCTCCACAGACTGGCGACTGCAAAAGTTTATTGTCTACGAGGGTCAACCATCGTCTGAGTGGATTGACCCAAAAATAGAAGAAAAGGGGGGAGGAAGAGAAAAGAAAAGGGTTCAAGAGAATTTTTTGATGCCCCGGACAGGCCTAGGAAATTTTTTGATGCCCCAACATGCTATCTGATTGCTGAAATTTGCGTGCTGACTACAGGAGTAGACTATCACATTCTGAGCCAAGGAGTGCTACCAAGTGACCATGGAGCTGGAGCAGCACTTTACAACGATAGAGTGGGGAGTGGTGAAACTGTGTGGTTTAGAGCACGTGCAACATTGGCCACATCTTTGAGCGCATAATGTGCTCATGTCTGCGTTGATAGAGAGGTGGCACAGTATCACCTCTAGCTTCCACTTCCCTATAGGGGAAGCCACTATCACCCTCCATGATGTATGGAGGATTTATAGAGTGCCCATTCAGGGGCTCATACCAGAGTACTGTGTGGAGGGATCAGAGGCATAGATGGAGATGGCTCTGAGGCGAAGGTTCATAGATCTACCGTTTACACAGCAGTGGATGTCGTGGACCAAAGCAATAACCATGGAGCCACGGCCATGATGACTGGCGCTGTATCTGGCAAGATTGATAGGGGGAAGTCTCATGCCTGATCATGGAGGAAAGGGATTCCTAATAGGCTAGGCACAAGTGCTGAGTAGAATGGTCAAGGATAGTGACCAGTACTATTGGGGATATGTCATCCTCGGTTAGTTATACTATGATTTGCATATGTGCGTCTATCGCAGGGGTAGGGCACTAGGGCCTGGATGTACACTCCTATTGGTATGGGCATGGGAGCATATAGAAGTCACATGACCGATTCATCATCAGGAGACCCGGGCAGCATATGAGCCCTTCGTGTGCAGGTATAGGCTGCCTATTAGTTATGAGGCTATAGATTCAGTAGGATACTGGCGTTGGAGACTAGATGAGATGGGGGCCATAGTATGGGCACCCTATGTAGGATGTGAGGCCTGGGGCCATGAGACCCCACAATAGGGTGGTTATGTAGAGGATGGGTTCTATGATTCATATTACATGAGGTTTGTACAGACTGACTGCTGGATATTCAGGAGGAAAACATACATGATATCATGATACATGCCCTCCAGGGTTTGGAGACAGATGGGTCAGATTCAGGAGGCAGTACTGGACGGGTTCCCTCATCCATTAGTTACCCGCGAGGTAGGGAGCGTATGGGGGATTGGAGCAGATCCTCGAATAGCCTGAGCATATTTTATTGGCATGATTGAGGTGCCCTGGATCAGGGCGAGAGAGTCATTACTAGATGTAGGGGTAGTTCCTGTGTATGCACAGTGGTGGGCAGTACACAGACCCATTAGACTGACAGTACCAGGGGTGGTTCAGGAGGATGAGCAGCCAGGGGTTGAGGGAGATGGAGAGGGATAGGGGGATGATGAAAATGACGATGGAGGAGATGGAGGGGCCAGGAGGAGAGTCCAGCCTAGGGTGGCAGTACCACGGTGGAGGGGGTAGGTTCAGATACCAGTAGGTTGGCAGCCACCGATTATGCCTGATATATAGGTATAAGGACAGGATCCACTATAGGGGCTGCCACAGGCATCGTAGGCACCACCACAGGGACCACCACCATAGGGACCATGGCCATAGGAACCTCCACAGGGACAGGGACCACCAATGGGCTACATAGCCCAGGAGACACAATACATAGTCATGGCAGAGTGAGATAGCCTGCAGATAGAGCTAGGGAGGGTTCAAGGGTTATTGGCAACATCTCAGGCTACTGAGGTGAGCGCACAGGTGGAGATTGTGTGATTAGAGGGGTTACTAGCCACATCACAGGCTATAGCCAGTAGCCTGCAGATAGAGGTGACCCAAGTTTAGAGGGAGCTATCGTCAGAGACAGCTCGGGGATACAATGCGTAGTGGGTGCTAGACATTTTACAGGCTTGGGTGGATAGTGGTGAGTTCGCTGTTATTGAGGAGTATGGGGATCACGAGGAGGAGCTGGCAGCTATGTCAGTGCAGATAGCAGCTCTGATGACAGAGCAAGATTTAGCACGTAGACATGCTGAGAAGTACATGGTAGACCGCGATATAGTGTGGCTAGCAGGCAGTGCAGTAGGGTTAGGTTAGATGATGTCCGATGTCATGGCAGCTCAGAGAGAGGCAGGGCACAAAGGCCGAGAGGCTGCATATTATATAGGGCTGTACCATGGAGCAATGTCAAAGGGGGCACAAGAGCTTTCATATTCGGAGAGGGCCTAGTCAGAGAGCACTGGCAGAGCATCACAGGGATCAATGGGGTTACCGCCACGTCCTAGTAGGGGAGTAGGACCATCATGGCCACCGCCATGACTCTTCTCAAATTTTTTTGGATACACACTTTTGACACATTTTTGACACATGATATATGATATGACATTTTTGAGATATATATACATGGACTTATTTTTGGACTATGGGACTCTGATTTATGGACCTTTGATGATTTTATATTCTTATATGATGTGATGTTTATGCAAATGTATGGATGCACTTATGATGTTATATTTATAGTATATGATGCTTATGACTGACATGAGATGAATATATGATGATACTGACAAATTGATGATGTAGGGATGAGATGTATATATATATATATATATATATATATATATATATATATATATATATATATGNTATATATATATATATATATATATATATATATATATATATATATATAGATGTGATGTGATGTGATGTGTTAATGCTTATATTTTATCATGTATGGATGTAATGATGTATAAATGTTTTTATGATGCTTTATGGAATGAATGAATCCTAAAAGATGTAATGAATGTCATGGATGCAACTAATGGAATGTAATGAAAATGGTTATAAATGTATAATGCTAATGAAAATGATAATGTAACTATAAATGTGTGAACAATGTATATAATGAACTAAATGAGCAATGCAAATGATTTAATTTAATGTACTAATAATGAACACTAAATGAATGGATAATGTAATGTATAATGGTTAATGATGAATGACATGAATGCAATGTGAGACTAAAGTGAAATAACTTAATGATTAATGGATGCGATATGAAACAAATGAATAATGACAAATGAGATGAACAATGCAATTTATAATGACTAATGATTAATGAACGGAATGGATGCAATATGAAACAAATGTATAATGATTAATGATTAATGAACTAAAATAAATAATGCAATACTAATGAAGACACTATTTTTGTGTGTATTATAATAAGTCTGATAAAATCACGTAAGTGACTGGATAGGGGAATAAATAGAAACCTTTGGCAAGAGCAAAATCATAATGCAATATGACCTAACTACTATGAAAAGACTAAATATATGATAATAGTGGGATTAATACCATGTTAATGTTGGAGAGCACACCCTAGTTTGATATTGCAAAAGGAGTTATGCACCATGTGCTAGAAAACACAAGTGACATGGTTCCTTTGTGTGGACTAGACTCTCAGACAAATAGGTTGTTAGGAACAAGAATGTGAGATATCAGGTATGATGAGAGCTATGAAATGTTACTCATGAGGAGACACAGTACATCCAGATCTTTTGAGGGATTTGAGATGCATGAATCCTGCCCTGAGTGAGGCAAACATAGTCATAACTGAATATCAAAACATAAATGCACTAGAAAACTATGACAAGCAGATCATACCACAAAGTACACGTATTTCACTGCATACTCACCATAACAAACCAAGATATAAAAGATCGAGGCTGTCGTGATAAGGACATAGTAAAACACAAGATAAAATCAACAAAAAAGCATCCTGACCAAGTGGTCATTCAATCCAAAAGTTCTTTCCATGAACAATTTTGATGTGAAAATTGATAGAACAGCCAACACTGGAAGGATTCATCCTAATGGGCCAAAGATTGATTGATAGAAAATAGAAAATTGCTGGCAATTGCTCATGAATAGAATGATCATTTAGGAAAGTCAATTTGTATGATGATTTGATGTAAAACATTTGTGATCACTGTGTCTAGAAAAAATCTCAGTTATGTGATTTGGTAAGCTCAGTCGTGCGGAAATCATTATTGCAAAAGCGGAAGGATGGTCAAAGAACTACCTGCACAAATATGGGTAGTGACACTTATTATGGAAAGTGATGCAAGCTATATAGACAAATGATGGAAACTGATGGTGGATCTGACTACACATGGTGCCTGAAACAGGTTGTCACCATGGTACTTATGCACTGCGCCACTGAAGTGGTTTTCACAGATGGATGGATTTTAGTTTTCTCTTTCTCTTTTTGATTTTCTTTTCAAGATTTTGTATTTTTTATGCTTTTTTTTATATTTCTGATTTTTTTTCTTTTTTGAATATTCTAAATGTTTTTAGGATTTTCTACTTTTCTGATTTTTTTGGATTTTTTGAATAATTTCTATTGTACAATGGACTATGAAGTGATCAAGCATAGAAGCGCTTGAGATGTACAATATTTACAGGATCAGGGAATGGATCTCCCTCTGGCGATGCAATTTGATAGGCACCTAAACCATATTTTTCTATAACAATAAAGGGACCTAACCAATTAGGTTCAAACTTCCCTTTCTTCTTATGGTTCTGGAGGTTCTTCATATTATGCTATAGGACAAGATCACCAATCTCAAACTGACAAGGTTTGATCCTTTTGTTGAACTAAAGGTGAAGGTGATTTTGATACACGCGGAGGTGGTCTAGGGCATTGAGGCATCTCTCTTCAAGGAGTTCTAGCTCTTGCAAGCGGGAAACTCTATATTCTTCTTCAGACAATAGATTCTTCAGAGAGATTCTGAGGGAGGGGAGCTCAATTTTGATGGGTAGAATAGCTTCAGTGCCATAAACAAGGGCAAAGGGAGTGGCTCCCATGGGGGTTTGAATGGAGGTGCGATAAGCCCAAAGGGCAGGATTGAGGTGAAGGTGCCAATCACGGCCAGCTTCATCGACTATTTTCTTGAGGATTCTAAGGATGGTTTTATTCATAGCCTCAGCTTGACCATTGCTTTGCAGAAAGTACTTGGAAGAGGTATGGTGGGTAATGCTGAACTTCCTACATAGCTCTATGACATCCTTGTTCTTGAAATGTCCTCCATTATCAGTAACAATGTCCTAAGGAATGCCATAGTGACAGATAAGATAGTTCAAAATAAACTTCAAAATCTATTTTCCAGTAGTGTAGGTGAGAGGAACAGCTTTGACCCACTTGGTAAAGTACTCCATAGCAGCCAGGATGTATTTATGGCCATTAGATGAATTGGGAAAAATTTGGCCAACAAGGTCAAGACCCCAGTGTGAAAAGGGCCAAGGGGTGATGGTGGGTTGGAGTGATTGGGTGGGAGCATGTATCAAATCACCATGCTACTGACAAGGTACACACTTCTTCACATAGTTGTAGGCATCTTGCTCCATAGTAGGCCACTAATATCCAGTGCGTAACAACTTTTTGGCCAACATAAGTCCACTAGAATGGGCCCCGCAGATTCCTTGATGTACCTCCTCCAGGGACGTTTGTGCTTCATCAGAATTCAGACACCTTAAAAGAGTTCCATCGAAATGCTTTCGGTAGAGGGTATCAGCAAGGATTGTGTAGCAGGAGGTTTGATGAATGAAGGTTTTATGTTGATTGGGGTTTAAAGTAAGCGGGGTATGTCCATCACGTAGGTAGGAATACACTTCTTGGTACCATGGGGAATTGGGATAGTGATTTCACACACCATTTCAGAATTTGGTTTTTCATAGGCAAGGACCATAAGATTCTCAACAAGAAACTCACACCATGCGCTATGTTCTGGCATAGTGATCAAGGACCTAATTGTTTCCATGGCATCTGCTACTTTGTTGTTCGTGCAAGGGATCTGTTGAAAGGTTAGTTCAGTAAAATGGATCTTGAGATCTTCAACTATCCGGCGATAGGGAAGCAACTTGTCATCCTTCATTTGATATTCATCCATAACTTGTTTGATAACCAATTGTGAATCACCAAGCACCAATAGAGTGAGAATCTACCATTGTATGGCCTATCGAAGTCCAAGTACAAGGGCTTCATATTCTACAATATTTTTGGTACAAGGAAACTGTAATTTGAAATATTTAGGGATGAGATCCCCTTTTGGTGTAACAAACAAGATTCCTGCCCCTTATCCTTTCTGTGTGAAGGATCCATCAAAATATAGCTTCCATGGTGGAATTGGGGCAAGATTTAAGACTGATTCATTTGGAAAATCTATGATTAGAGGGTGTTTACCATCAACAGGTGCTTCGGCTAACTGATCTATAATCACTTGTCCTTTGATGGCCTTTCAATCCACATAAATAATGTCAAAATCACTAAGAATCATGATCCATTTTGCTATACGACCAGTAAGAGTAGCGCATGCCTTGAGATACTTGAGTGGATCAATTTTAGCAACAAGATGAATCTTATGATTGAGCATATAATGTTGTAGCTTCTATGTATAGAAAACAATGGCCAAACATTCTTTCTCAATTAGGGAATAATTCAACTCATAGTCAATAAGAGTTCTGCTGAGATAGTAAATTGCTCGCTCTTTTTCGGTGTCATCTAATTGTGCCAAGAGGGCTCCCAATGCGACCTCTGTAGCAGATATATACAAAATCAGAGGGCAACTAGCAATAGGTGGAACTAATACAGGTGGATTGGCCAGATAACCTTTTAATTTCTCAAATGCATTTTGACACAAGCAATCCCACTGAAACTTGATATTCTTGCACAGAAGATGGGAGAATGGATGCACTTTTTCAGCCAGTTGTGACATGAATCATTTGATTGATTGCAGTTTGCCTTGTAAGCTATGTAATTGCTTCAATTATTTGGGTGGTGGCATCTCTAGGATTGCTTTCACTTTCTTTGGATCAACTTCTATTCCACGCCATGACACAATGTATCCCAACAGCTTACCAGATTGTACTCCAAAGACACACTTTTTGGGATTCAGCCTAAGCTTATATTTCTCCAATTTCTCAAAGATGGTGGTAAGGATAGGAATATGTGATTCCCTTGTTTTGGATTTTCCTAAAAGATCATCCACATAATCTTTCATGATGACATGCAAAAGGTCATGAAAGATGGTAGTCATTGCTCTTTGATAAGTGGCTCCAACATTTTTAAGACCAAAAGGCATCACTTGATAAAAAAAGGTTCGCCAAGGTGTTGTGAATGCAGTTTTGTGCTGGTCTTCTAGTGCTATCTTGATCTGATTATAACTTAAGAATCCGTCCATAAGTGACAACATTTCATATCCTGCCGTCAAATCGACTATAATGTCAATATTAGGGAGTGGAAAATCATCCTTGGGACATGCAAGGTTGAGGTCTCTAAAATCAGTGTAGATACGAATGCCCCCAGTAGGTTTACCTACTAGTACAATATTAGAAACCCATTTAGGATAGTCAATTGGTCTGATTACTTTAGCATCCAGCATCTTCTGAAGCTCTACTTTGACTACCAATGCAACTTAAGGATGCATCTTGTGAAGCTTTTGCTTAACATGTTTTACATTTGGATCTACCACAAGATGATGCATAACAAGATCTATATCAAGCCCGGGCATGTCTTTGTAGGTCTAGGCAAAGTTGATTTTGTGCTTATGCAAGAATGTTGTCATGTCTTTCTTTTCTTGATCACTGAGAGAAGCTGCAATGTAAGTGAGATGTGGATTTTCTTCTGTGCCGAGGTTGATTGGAATAGTATCTTCAATGATCATAGAGGACACTTCTAGTTCTGATGATATAAATGGCAAGTCAACCTCTCCCTCCTCTAGCACCTCAGAAAGGTTTTCACTAGAGGAGTCATCCTTTATTTTGTCTTTTTCTTCATCCTTAGGTGCCTGCGAGAGGTTTTCACCAAAGGATGTATTTTCATTTTTTTAATTTTTATTTTCTTTTCCATTTTTGTGACTGAGAGAGTTGACTTGGCTACCGAAGTAGGCTTGTTCACTATAGTGTATATGATGTTCATGTTCTTGGAGATTCTTAAGTCCAAAGAGAGCTAAAACTGCCTCATCCGAATCGCATATGTCCAAAGGTGGTGGTGAGTCTTGCTGATCCCAGTCAATTAATTTAGGGTTTGTGAGGGGTAAATGAGGGGATAAAATGTTAGCTTGGGTAATGGTGAAGACATGGTAATTTTCATTTAGGTCATCTTCAATATATTGGAAAGGAATTTCAAAGAATTCTTCCTTAGTGTTTGATCCTGAGATAGCTAAACAGTAATCCTTAGCAAAGTTATTCTTGGTTTCTATGGAACCCAATCCGTGTCCTTTAGGATAACCATTAGCTGTTATGATCTTCTTCTTTCCTGTTTCATTAGCTCCAAGACCAGTACCATGATATCCCATGTTTACAACAATGGGATTAACTTTAGGATACTTTCCTTTGGGGAAAGTTACGGGTCATTCTTCTTCATCATTATAGAGCCAATCAAGGACACTATATTCCATGTGTTCATCTAATAAGGACCCCCAATGTTCAAAAATAGTTGACTTGCAGTGCATAAGTACTTTATCCTTGGAGAGAGGTAATAGTGATGGTCTCCCATAAGACTTTGGAGACAAGGGGAGTTTCCCAATACATAAGGCACTTTCAAATTTATACTCTCCCATGCCTTGATCTGTAAATGTTGCCTTTGCTTTAAATGAGGAGGGTTTGTCTTCAGTAGCTTTGTCCTCAGTAAATTTTTCTTTTCCTTTAGGTTGCTCAGTTGATTTTTTGCATGCCTTTTCTAAAACAAGGCTTTCTTGATTGAAATGTCGGCCAAACTCATTCAATGGACAGTAATTAGCTTGTTTACCTTCCAATATTTTGCAATATTGAAAGGCTCAGGATCTCCAGGAATTGTGATTTCTCTACCATGATGTGGAAACTTTAGACATTGATGATAGGTAGAGGGTACACCTTTGATAGCGTGTATCCATGGATGTCCTAGAAAGATGTTATAAGGTAGATCTAGATCCAGTACATGGCAAATAGTTTCAATCAGGGTTGGACCCACTTGTAAGGGAAATGTGATCAAACCCTTGCTTTCTCATTCTCGATCATCATAAGCTTTTATTGTAATTCTCTTGTTTGCATCAATGAGGTTGTTTGCATCAATGAGGTCCTCAGAAAGACCAATGTTATGAATCATTTTTAATGTGCACAAATTTAGGCCAGATCCACCATCTATGAGGATTCATTTAACTCTTGTGGAGCAGATTTTTCCTTCTATATGGAGGGATTTATTATGATGAGGATCAGGACCACTAAAGTCCTTATCGGTGAAAAATAGATGTTCTTGTGAGGCTAAGTTTCCTATCATGGCTTTGAATTGTGCATCGTTGATGTTCTTAGGGACACAAGATTCATTTATAGCTTTATCAAGGACTTCTCTATGAATTGGTGATGTGGTCAAGAGCTCTAGAATGGATATCTATACAGGTGTCTTTCATAATTGGGCCAACAAGTCAAAGTTCAAGGTAGGTCAAGTGGCAGTAGATGGTGTAGCTAGTGGATTCATAGATGTAGAAGGTTTATCAATAGCTTGAACAGTGACTCTGGGTCTTTGTGTAGTAGCATTACAATCAGCAGCTTTGAGTTTTATAGTATTAACATGCGTGTCAACTTCTTCAATGCGGCCACAAAGAGAATCAAACCCAAAGATATCATTTTCATTTAA
>MU224931.1:0-45435 GCA_018584345.1 Thuja plicata
ATATACTTGATAACCCTTTTTCTTCCTTTTTGTTCATATATATATCCATATATATTCTCTTTTTATGAGGAGGATCATATGTACATATGATATGTATATTCTTGTGAATGAATTTGCTGACGTTGACTTGTATATCCTTTGAATGAAATTGATCCTCTTTCCCGTGATTATGAGATTGATGATGTTTGATGATGATGAATGGAATTTCTTGATTGTTGAATAAATTAATTGAATGAACTCCTTGTGTTTGCGGGTATTATACTCCGCTAGGGTAATTATTTTAAAATAGATGATGCTACTAATATCAGAGATGTGGACAAAATATCTTTGGAATCAGAAGGTAATGCAACTTGACAAGTTGTGTCACAGAAATATAGACTCTGGTGAGTGATAGTGACTTCTTTCTGGAGTATAATAGCAATAGTAGCAATAGTTTAGGAATGCCAGGGGATGGCGGGGGAGTGGTGCTAATATAATACATATAGTATTAGTACTTGAAAAATTAGTATTAAAAAGATAAGATGTATAACATAATAACTAGAGGCTAGTAGTAGTATTCAAATGACAAATGTCAAAATTGAAAATATCAAATATAGACGTTGCAACGAGAATTTTCAAAATTTTAAATTTTTCATTGATCACATTTTTTTTAAACAAAAGTTAGTATTGGTCAAAATTTCGTCCTTTACACAGTACTGAATTCGACCAGGATTCTATACAATCGACAGTTTCTGTGATGAATTTTGGTGGGTAATTCAATGACAAAATGGACTAAATCGACCAGGATGCTATACCTGCGACACTCCATTCGATGAATTTAGGTGGATAATTTGATGACACAATGGTCTCAATTTCAACGTTTACACCAATTACGCGACGTCTTATTCTTCTTGTTACAAGGGATTGTTGCAGTCGATAATTCGACCAGTTATGGGGTCAAAATTTTGACTATTATTTACCATGTAGAAAATTTGACGAAAAAAGATCGACAACAGTTTTAGTCTCTTATTTGACCAATTGTCGTAGAAAATTTGACTAATTCTCGTCGAAATTTAAGGTAAAATTTATTAGTGGTAGCACTAGTTTAGTTTGGTAGGGGTTGTTAGCCTAATCTCATATTGAATTGAAATTCTTAGTCCTTGCATATATCTAGCAATCTTTACACATTCTGGCTTAGCAAGCTTGGATTTCATCACCAATTTCTAAAATTCTTTAGTGTAGATTGAGATATCCATCTCTTTTTTTCTTAGAATCATCCTTTTCTTATGAAGTTGGACTTCATAATATTCAGGGACATGATTTTCCCTGAGTAGGGCCACCATTCTCTTGCATGTGGTGACTGTATTCTTTCCTTTATTCACCTTATCATCTTGAGTGAAGTTCAACCATGTGAGTGTAGAGCCTTTGAGATTTGACTTAGAAATATTCATCCTCTGGTTTTTAGGGATGTCTTCACAATCAAAGAAACTATTTAGGGAATCCACCCAATCCATTGCAGCATCTAGGTCCATCTTCCAATTATATGCAGGAAACTCAAGCTTGGTATCCATGGTTCTCCTCTCTATATATTTTAGAGTCTTCATAAGTAGTCTCTGGTCTGTAGGGCATTCATCTTCCTCCTACTCAAGGAGTTCTTCTTCACTCCCTTCTTCAAAATCTTCAGAGTTACCACTTTTCTTTTGAATCTTTTCCCTAATATCTTTTGTTTTTTGTCTCATCAACTACATCTTAGTGTCTCTTTGTTCATCATTCTTTTTCTTTTTGTCTCTGAGGTATCTTACTATCTCTACATTGGTCATCCTTGTTGACAACCCTCCATCATCTTCTCCTTCCATGGTGTTGGTTTGATTCTGCACTTAAGGATCTTTGATGCTCCAATACCACTTGATGTAGATCCTTTCTCTATTTAGGCAACTTTGATGTGGTGTGACCTTAGGTGTCATCTTTGCACCCAAATTAGATTAAGAGATTTTTCTACACCTTCAAAAAGGATACTGCAGCAACTACAAAACACACTATCCTCCTAGAGGATACTAAGTCTTCTTTCCATAAAGTAAATTATACTTGATTTTAACATAAAATAGGAACCTATATGTTGTAGCAGATAGAAAGGTTCCAAAAAATTCAAAATTCTATGGAAGAGATGATTTGTAACCCTTAAAAGTGTCTAAGAAATCGGACTACAATTCTGGCTTTTAGGCCTTCCTAGCTTGTAGCCCTATTGAGCAAGTTTTTAGGACTTAGATGAAAAAATCCCTAAAGGATCTATCAAAAAAATATTAGATCTAGACATGCTTTATAGATTTATATCAAACCCCAAAAGCATAGACTCCCAAACAGAAAGGAAAGTACCTAATGTTCACTGCTGCAAGAGGCCTAATTAGGCCTAGAAGGGTTGATTTCTTCTAGAAGTATTCCCCAATCAAACTCCTCAGGAAAGCCACCATTTTTAATTTTTAAATGGACCTTCTAGAGACCACAATGCACCATCAGATTGATTTTTTCCACCCCCAAAGTGCTTCTACTACTTCATTCTTCTCTGGACTGAACCAAGAACATAGAGATGCTTGGCCTATGGCTTGCAAGTAAAAATAGGAAACTCATTCCCCTTCTCCCAATCTTTTGGAATTGTAAAATAAATTGAGCCTACTTGAATTTCCCTGAAGTACGAGGAATTCCCATGGAGGGAAAGCAAGTTAGGGCATAATTTCAGAAAACTTCTTGTTCACGAAGGGTTTCTGTGCACCCGAGAGAGATTTGCTTTTATCTTTTGACTCTGATCTTCAAAACACTTCAAACCAATTGTATTGATTCCTTAATCCATTCTAGACTTCAATTAATCCACTCCTTAGGTTCTTCCAGTCTGTACCAGTCCGCACACATTCAGTTTGCAGACATAAATTAGGGGAAATAGGGAATTTTTATTGATTTTGAAAACAAGTTACATCCTTATGTTGTCTTCCACCCACCTAAAAGGGCTTATTGAAGACTTTTCCCAATAGATCCAACTAATTTTTTAATTTTGTGACCATTGGGAATCATTTACAACATTTTTAGCAACTTTTACAAAAGTTGCTTGACAACATTTTCTAGCAATATGCAACTTTTTGCATTTCTTGCAAAAGTGCATCTTTCCCTTAAAAAGACCTAAGTATAAGATCCTAGGGATTATTATTAACATGATACATGATAAAAAAAATCCTAAGAAAAAATCTAGACTATACTAAACACAAAACATGCCAATTGACCATAGTCAAAGCCCAAGGTTTATAAAGACACCAAGGGTGACTAGGCCTTACAAGTTAGCTTATTAAAAACTCTTGAAATGATATTGATGACCCTTAGGCATAGAGGCACTTGGGTGATTCCTTTAAATACCCTAGGAAGATGATTTATTTGAAGAGTTGAAAGAAGGTGCTCCTGCACCACTTCTTCAAGTTCAATCTCCTTTGATTGTCTTCTTCGGTTAATTGTACTCTTCTTTCTCCTTGGTTGTTTGACTCCATCTTTTCTAGACATCTAGTGCCATGGTGTCCCAACTAGTTACAATTAAAGAATTTAAAAGGGCCATTGTTTATTCCACCAAATCTTCCCCTTCCAAAGGGTCTTCTTCCTTTGGAGTTACCTCTAGAGCTTGACTCTCCTTGTTCTTTGTCTACTTTTTTTTTTTCTTCAAAAGGTCTTGAAGATTGTCCTCTTCCAAAAGAGTTTCCTCTACCCCTAAAGTTTTTGTTGATGTTGTTATTTTTTTTCCCTTTCCTCTATTTTTTTTCTCTTGTCTTCTTAACTTTTCTTCTACTTTTAATTATAATTGATAGCATTTGTGCACTGTCTCTAGTGTGTGCAGACTTAAGTCTTCTTGGATTGGGTACTTCAATCCATTAATGTATCTTTCCAATTTCTCTTCTTCTGACTCTTTCATGCTAGACTTCATGCATAATTTATGAAACTCTTCAGTGTATTTACTCACATCCATATCTTTTTGTCTGAGATTTTTCTTCTTTCTATGGAGTTGCACCCATAGTCTTCAGGAACATAAGTCTCTCTAACCAATGTAACCATCATGTTTTGTGTTGATATCATACTTTTACCATTCTTCACCCTCTTAGTCTATATGAAGTTCCACCGATTTAGGGCTCCTCCCTTCAACTTGGAATTTGCAATCTTGACTCTTTGTCTTTCTGGTATATCTTCACATTTAAAGAAAAATTTTAAGAATTCTATCCAATCCATTGCTACATCAGGGTCCATTCTTCCACTGAAAATAGGAAAATCTATCTTTCCATTCATAGTTCTCCTCTCCATGAATTTAAGATCATTCAAGAGGGGTCTTTGGTCTACATGAACTTCTTCTTCTTCCTTCTCAAGGGATTCTTCTTCATCCCCTTCCTCGTCATTTCCATAGTGTCCATATGTTCTCTCTTCCCTTATGTCCTTGAGTCTTTTCAACTCATCTCTTAAGGCTTGATTGTCATCCCTCATTTCCCTATTATTAGCCATATGTTCCCTGAATATTTTGGCTAACTCCATGTTAGTCATTCTAATATTAGTTTCTCTTTCTCCCTCTGACATTTTTCCTTTCTCCTAAGAACTCTTCAGCGAGCTCTGATACCACTTGACGTAGAGATTTATAGATTTCACTATATCCTAAACAAATTAACCTCTCAACTCTTAAGGAGGTCACTTTCTATAGGCTCTACACCTTTGTAAACAACTTCCAACTTCAATACAACATCCAAACTTGATGATTCAAGTTCCTATTTCGGGTTGATCTGGACAATCACTCCCAATGACTCTACTCAGGTAAACCAACTTTTGGTATAACACAAGAGGGTGTGTGAATTTTTGGGATGGGTTTAGATCACTTTTCCAAGGCCCTATTCATGACCAACATGATACAAACCCAACACTAGATTCCATTCAAGATTGTCTTTATGGTACTTCCCTCTTTAAGCACCGAGTTCCCTTGTAACTGACTTGCAGACGGTTCTTGGACTACAACTCTTTTTTTTCCCAAAGAACTAGGAAACTAAGGGAAGATTCAGATACCCTTTATCAAGTTACAAACATAACCCAACTCGGTATTTAATGAATCAATCATAAAGTGCCTAAATTCTTATATGCTTGACATCCTAATTACCCTAGTTAGGTCTGATAAACAAAGAAATTACCCAAAGATTGGAGTAGAAAGATTCATCATTGACTTAGGGATGGTATTCATGTTAATTTTACCCCAAATATTCAATTTAAGTGTCTGATGCAACCCCAACATGCCTCGATCATTAAATGCTTATACTGTTAATTGGTTGCCACATTGAGAGGTGAACCAAAAATCAGTTTGAATTCCTTTCTCCAACCACCAACCTGAAAACTTATTTTGGAATCTTGGAACACATTTACATTCCCCTCATTTCACAAATCTCAGATTTTCCCAATGGTGGAATGAGGAGAAATATTTATTTATTTAGGGAAACCCTAGGTAACTAGGGTTTCAAGCAGTTTTCACCATAATGACAATATTTTATGCTCTACAATTTATCAAGGCTTCAAATCAAATGAAAATGAACTTTAATTCAATCCACTTAAACAACCCATTGGTCTTCCACTAATTTGAGTCTGTACAGGGCCGTACATATCCAGAATAAAAATTGTATGCAAGAAAATGGTTCAATTTTATTGATAATCTAAAAATTTTACATCCTTTCTCCTCCACCCACCTCTGAGGAATATTTTAGGAGTTCCTCCAACAGTTAAAAATTAATTTCAAACAATTATCCATTGGAAGGAAGTTTTACAACCAACTTTTGAAATATTTTCATGTTGCCAAATGTTGCTATGCAAATGTTGCATTTTTGCATAGTTCGCTCAAAATGAACAATTGTTGATTGTTCACTTTCCTAGGTGTTGTTGGAAAGTGATGCTTTTGATATGATATAAGAAACTTAATGGTTGTCATTTATGGCAACAAATATGATAGTATGATCGAGTTAAGAACGGTTTTGTTGATTCAGTTATGAAATCGACTAAGTATAGAAATAGAAATACAAAGTATAACAACATTGTTTTGGACAGAGAAAATTGAGTATGATGTTTGATGACTAGTGAGGTTAGAGGAAGATACTATTATGTATGTATGACCTACAATTAATATCAATTTGGTTTTTATGATGATTACAGAGAGTTAGAGAGATATTAAGACATGCGAAGACAACAGAATGATGTAACAGAGAAGTTGAACAGTTGTGACGATTGAGGGACAATGAGATGGAATCCAAGCTGGCTAAGATGGATTGGTATTGTGAATTACCTATAATTTGGTAATACAAGGGCACCAACATTATATTTACTTTTTGGATAAGTATTTATTTTTTTGTATTGTAATTGGAAGTCGACCATATGATGTAATGCATATATATATATATATATATGGAGAACTTTTGTAAAGCAAAGATGTATGAGTAAGATGTGATATATGGTATATGGATAGATATATGTGATGAAGGATGAGAGATCAGAGATTGAAAGATATTGAGAGCTACAACTGGAACTATCTAAGCATTAGTGATGCTTGTTTTGTTCATTTCTGAGAATACTTTTCTAGAGTATTGATTGTAAGAGCTGTAAGCTTAGTGTACCCCTAAGAGGGTGTTGTATACCTTTAACAGGGTTTTTATTCCTTTAAATATTAAATGTACAATGTAATATTAAGCTCCTAACAGGGCTAGGTCTCCTAACGGGGACATTATACTTTAGTGCATTCTTTTGGGTACCATCCCCACCGGGGTTTTTCATTGGCCAGGGTTTCCTCGACAACAAATTATGGTGTAATAAGTTGTGTGTTATTTTATTGTGTTCTTTTCATTTCAGCAATCATATCATTTATGTGGAATTGGTTTAAGTTTAATTTAAAGTGTTGTAATACTGATTCACCCCCCTCTCAGTATTACTTAATCCTAACAATTGGTATAAGATTTGTTCGCCCTTGAAGAGAAAGTTTAACAACTTAAGGGAGATCAAGATGGATTTTGTAAGTTTGCAAGAAAACTTTGAAGTATAAATTGAAGACCTTGACAAAGAAAAAGTAGAGAATAGTGACTTGAAATTAAATTTAAGAAGAGATGAGGGATTCATTAAGAAACTGAAACACCAGCATGAACTTTCTAGAAATCAGAGGTAGGATCTTATGGTTCAAATAAAAGAGGATTCAGACAATGATAATTCATATCAGATGATACAACTTGAACAAGAAATGATACTTTGAAGCTTGATAATGAGACAATGGCTAAAGAGATTCAAAACGAAAAGGATGCTAAAATCAATATTGAAGAATCTTTGGAGAATGATAATATTATGATGGGACAAATGAATAATGAGCTTGACCAGTACAAGAACTGTGTGTGTATATTATGTACCTGATGAGAGAGACACAAAACATCAATAAGTCATTGCATTAGTGTAAAAAGGTTACATAAACATACAAAACCCACTAATATCGACCTATTGCCTTCTAACTAGGAAGAGTATGATTAGTAACATAATAGCCCTTAGATTATGCTACAATCAATGACATATACGACCTAGCATGAAGGATTTTAGTTTAAAAACAAGCTAAAAAGATGAGAAAGCATGCATCCTAGCTTTAAGAATGGAAATAAGAACAATGCAAAAGCATGAATTATGAAGTGAAATATGAGTCTAAGTTAATTCTAACAACATAAAAATACATTTGAATATTGGATGAAGGCTTATTTGATCTAAAAAATGGCTTCTATTTATAGAGGAATGTGTGTGTGTGTGTGTGTGTGTGTGTGTGTGTGAGAGAGAGAGAGAGAGAGAGAGAGAGAGAGAGGAGACAAGGCTCATTTATGAGTTAAGGGCCTCATTAATGGAGGTGTAAGATCTATTAATGCCTTGGGCATTAATGAGGCATGGAGGAGACATAGGCTTAAGGAATCTTCATTAATGAGGCATTAATGAAAGCCTTAAAGAAGCAAAGGAAGGGTGTAAGAGAGTGGCTTGAGAAGGTGGACTTTAAGAAAGTCAAGCTTGAGAAAGTGGACTTTCTCAAGTGGGTTGAGTTGCTAATCATTCCTTAATGGAATGTGACAACATTACGAGGTGGGTTAGGGTAGAATTAGGATTAGGATTAGATTAGCAAGGGTGAATGGGTTGAGAAGGGTTAGAACCTAGGGTAGAAGTGGTTGAGATAGGTTAGGTTGGGGTTTAGGAGAATATTAATTAAATGAATTAAAATTATTTAATTCATTTAAAAATATAGGAACTAATTATTTAAACAATTTAATTGCTTTTTAATAATTAGGGGACTATAGCCATTTTAATTAAATTAAATAGGCTAGGGGAATGTGTTATTTTGCAAGTGGGTAATTGATTTAGGGATTTATTTAATTCCTTCATAATTAAATACTATAGCCATGTTTGAATTTGGTTTGAATTGATTTGAATTGTATGGCTATAATAGTTAATATAAATTAGTGATAAAAATCACCTAGAACATTAAATTGATTCAAAGAATTATGCCAAGTAGTAACAAGGTCGTTTGGACATAATCGAGGGTATGATCACACTTAGGGAAAATAGGGTCCATAGTTAGAACAAACCAAATTCAGGTGGTTGCATTTTCCCCTCTTTGAAATGATGTGCGAGCAACGCATTGATTCAAAGAAAGTTTTTTTTTATTTTAACTTCGGAAAGATTGAGAATCCCATTCTTGGTTGTCGAATGAAATGTTGATGAGATCAGTCTCGCATTTGATTGAACAAAACTAATAGAATTGTTTTTGAACTTGGTTGTCATCCAAAGATCAATAAAATATTTTTAAAGATACCAATTCTGAACTTGGTTATCGTCCAAAAATTGATAATACTGATTCTGAACTTGGTTTTTGTTCAAGAAGCCAGTATGAAGCTGCAGGAGCTTTTAATAAAAATCTTCTAAAATAAGGAAATATAAGATATCCAGCTCATGAGAACCAAAGCTTTCTATCCAACAGTTCTGACTTTAGTCAAGGAAAATGTTATGCCCCTAGTTTGTTTGATAATGAAATCATTTTGATGTTGTTTCAAGCAAAAAAAATAATTGATGATAGTGTGATCATGCCCCCTCGGGAATGAAATCGAAGGAAAAGAATAAAATCCCTCAGATTAAACAATGTAACACTTGCAGGAAGCGGTTAGGACAAGAAAGAATGGAAGAGAAGAAGTGAAAAGAAAGGTGTGTTAAAAATAAACACACAATTATCAAGTTAATTACGTGAAAATAGGAGTTCGATTTCATTCTCGATAGATCAGACATTTTGGGAATCATTGATTATGTAAATATCTTGGATTTAGAAGAAGATAGAAATCATTTTTGAGCTCAAAATTCCTTATGCTTTTATTCCTATTATAAATGCATCATGCAATCTCTAAATGCAGCTATATGCAGACTCTTAGGACTTGTCACTGATTAGCAGATATTTGCAACATTTTTGTCATCATTGGGTGATTTTTGGAACAGACCACCTGATAGTACAATCATCACTAATACCCACTGATATTATGATAATATGAATACTATGTTTTATTGGAATGTCAGAAATAGACTTAGGCATCAGGGCATAGAAGCCAGGATAACAAAATAGTCACCTTTCCTTTTGATATACCAGATTCTGATTAAGGCAAGATATTGGACCTGCAATGACCTTGAAAATTCATATCCTTGGGTACCTTATGATTTGTATACCTTAATGAGAATCTGGATCTGAAAATAGACAAGAAAATTGTTTCAACCTCACCGTAGTTTACACATAATGAAGATCAGGATATATGCGGCTATCCACCCATAGTCGCAGCTCTTACCATAAACATCCAAGTTAGGTGAAATTTATAGGATCATTTGGAAAAATCACCATACACAAAAAATCAAGAAAACATTATGCCCCCTATCCTTGTGACTCTTTGTCTTTGCGCAGACATCATTGAGTAACTAAGAAGACATAATAAATTATCAATTGAGAATCAATCAAATAAAATTCATAATTACTTAGATGTCGCTAGTTGAAAACATCATCAGGACATAAAATTATCATAATCAAACCAAAAGCAAACTATGTGTTTAAGTAGTACTTGTTCGTTCATATGTCAAACACAGTAGAGATTAATCAATTAGAAAATTGTAATACAAGCAATATGGTGTTCCATGTCTATGCATTGATAGGATAATGCATTCCTTTTTGTGATCCAGTATAGCCTTGTAGGAATGCTGTGAATGTAAATGTCATGTTCCATGTTGTGAAAAGACACCCTTGTTTTGAAAAGTGACATTGTTTGGCATGTATCAAGAAACATTGTGTCCATGAGGCAAACCATCCTAGAGAAACTTAGCAACCATAACCTACCATACTAGAAAAGATGCCCCCAGTATAGAATTACTTATTCCTAAGATGTAAAGATAGACAAATCCCAAGCGAGGACAATATAGTCATTTAGGAAGAATGAAGTCAGCGTATGAGCACAGGAAAAATTATGAAGGTTTAGTATCAGTATTCCATTGATAGATGGAGCGTAGAACACAAGTGACACCTGATTAATAGGTTTTCACCACTTGGCAAGATCTTTTTCTTTATTTTTGCTACCAAGATGCTTGTTTTACCAGGTGCTCATCAAGACACTTTTCTCTTTTTCAAATTTTTTTCTATTTTTACTTTTTGAATGTTTTTGTAGTATCAAGGCGCCTATTTACCAGGTTTTCACCAAGGATACCCATTTTTGAAGGACCTTTTCCATTGTTTTTGGATTTCTTCAGGATCAATTTTCTGAATGTTTTTGGTATTTTGCAAGAACTATTTGTTGTATAGGCTCTGCTAGCTGAACATTAAGCATAGAACCACTTCAAATGTAGAGTGTTGATAAGATCTGGAAGAATGTCTCCTTCAGGTGTAGCTAATTGATAAGCTCTAGTCCCAAAAATTAGCAGTGATAACATAAGGTCCCAACTAGTTAGGTTCAAACTTTCCTTTCTGCTCCTTGTTAGGTTGGTTCTTAGGATTCTCCTTGAGGATGAGATCTCCTACTTCAAACTTGTGTGGCTTTACCTTTTTTTTGTAACCTTTGGACATACGTGCTTGATACACTTTGAGTTGATTGAATGCTTGTTGTCTATGCTCATCTAGTAGGTCCAGAGAATTCACCCTATCTATGCGGTATTTCTCATCAGTAACAAGACCTTGTAAAGATATCTGCAAAGATGGGATTTCAACCTCAATAGTTAGTACTGCCTCAGTGCCATAGACTAGAGCAAATGGTGTGGCTCCAGTTGGTGTTTAGATGCTTGTTCTGTAGGCCCATAGTGTTGGCTTCACTTGTAGGTGCGGTCTCTTCCAAACTTGCTCACAGTTCGATGTAGGATCTTGAGAATATTCTTGTTTGATGCCTCAGCCTATCCTTTACCTTGAGGGTAATAGATTGAGGAGAAATGTTAAGTAATATGCAACTATTCACAAAGGTCATCAATGTCTTGATTTCTAAATTGGCCCCCATTGTCTGTTACAATTGAAGAGGGTATCCCATATCTACAAATAATGTAGTTCAGAATGAACATAGCCACCTCTTTGCCAGTGGCTTTGATTAGCGGCACGGCTTTGACCCACTTCATGAAATACTCAGTGGCCATAATGATAAATTTGTGTCCATTTGAGGAGTTGGGATATATTTGTCCAACCAAGTCAAAGGCCCATTGCTGAAATGGCCAATGTGTTATGAAAGGTATAAGTTCTCTGGCAGGAGCATGGATAAGGTTTCCATGTGTCTGGAATTTAAGACATGCTTTTGAAAATTGAATAGCATCTCTCTCCATGGTAGGCCAATAATAGCCTACTCTAAGAAGTTTTTTAGCTAATGAAAAGTCATTCAAGTGTGATCCACATACACCTTCGTGGACATCTTTTAATGCTAGATTGGACTCTTTGAGTTCTAAACACCGAAGAAGTGTACCATCGAGACCACGTTGATATAGGTTGTTAGTTATGAGGACGTAACATGATGTTGTCCTAATCAGGGATCTTTTCTCATTTCTAGATAGATTGGCAGGAATGGTTTGGTCGGAAAGGTAAGTAATGATACTGGCATACCGAGATTGATTTGGGGTATTCAAGGTACATATAATCTGGTATTCAGGGTTAGCAAAGGTAGGATAGGATATTTCTTCCACCAAGAAGTCATAGAAAAATTGATGCTCCTCCAGTTGTAACATGGATGCCAAGGTAGCCATAGCATCCGCAGCTTTGTTTTCTAATCTTGGTATCTGTTGGAAGGTGATGAAGATAAAGTATTTCTTTAGATCATCAACTAGTTGCTTGTAGGGCATCAACTTTTCATCTTTTGTTTGATACTCCCTATTGACTTGATTGATAATTAGTTGGGAGTCACCATACATGTGTAACTCAATGATCTTACATTCCATAGCTAGCTTGAGGCTATTGACCAATGCTTCATATTCTGAGATATTGTTGGTGCATGGAAACATCAATTTGTAAGATTTGGGAATCTTGTATCCTTGTGGAGTTATGAAGAGGACTCCTGCTCTAGAGCCTTATTGAGTGAATGAACCATCAAAGTACATCTTCCATAGATGTTCAGTGAGATGCATGATTGTTTCATCAGGGAATTCAATTAGTAATGGTTCATCATCCTAGAGTGGTGAATTAGCTAATTGATCTGTAAGTACCTATCCTTTGATAACTCTCCGTTCTACATATTCAATGTCAAACTCACTTAGAATCAGGACCCATTTTGCCAAACATCCTATTAATGCTATTCTACTCAAAAGATACTTTAGAGGATTGATCTTAGCAATGTGCTTCACTGTATGAGAGATTATGTAGTGTCTCAACTTTTGTGATGTGAAGATGAATGCTAAGCATGCTTTTTCAATAATGCTATAATTGAGCTCATAAGCGACTAGTGTTCTACTAATGTAGTAGATAGCTCATTCTTTCTTGGTTTCATCTTCTTGTGCCAGTAATACTCCCAAGGATGTAGTTGTAGCTGAAACATATAGGAGTAAGGGTTTTCCATGAATAGGTACCATAAGAATAGGTGGAGCAGCTAGGTATCCTTTCAATTCTATGAAGTTTTCTTCACAGTGTTCATCCCATTTGAAGGTGACCCCTTTATGTAGTATCTTAGTAAAGGGTTGTGCCTATCTACAAGTTGGGACATGAATCTCCTGATAGACTGAAGTCTCCCTTGTAGCATCCTCATTTGACTGATGTTACGTGGAGGAGCCATCTCTAGAATAGCCTTTACTTTGGCAGGCTCTACCTTGATTCCCTTCGCGGATACTATGAATCCTAGGAGCTTCCCTGATTGGACCCCAAAGGCACATTTCTTCAGGTTGAGCCTGAGTTGGAATTGTTCCATTTGATCCAATATCTTTCTTAAGTCAGCAATGTGAGTACCCCTCTCCTTAGATTTAGCCAATATGTCATCAACATAGTCCTCCATGTTCTTGTGCATCATGTCATGGAATATTGTTGTTATAGCTCTTTGATATGTTGCACCAGCATTCTTTATCCCGAAAGGCACAAAATTCTAGCAAAAGGTCCCCCATGCACATGTGAATGTGGTTTTCTCTTGATCCTCAGGGGTGATCTTGATTTGATTATAGACCAAGAATCCATCCATTAATGAATACATCTTTAAGCCAGCTGTAAGGTCTATGATCATGTCAATATTTGGTAGAGGGAAGTCATCCTTCGGACATGCTTTGTTTAGGTCTCTGAAATCCATACAGATCCTAATAGATTTATCAGATTTAGAAATGGGGACCACATTGGAGATCCATGTTGTATAGGAAATGACTCAAATAAATCTAGCTTTCAACAACTTTTCTAGTTTTGCTTTTACCAATAATGCAACATGAGGATGCATTTTTCTAAGTTTTTGTTTCACAAGCTTGATCCTAGGAGCTATAGATAAGTGGTGCATGATGAGATTAGGATCTAGCCCTGGCATATCAGTGTAAGACCATGCAAAGTTGATATTCTTATCCTTTAGGAACTTTGTGAATTGTACCTTCTCTTGTTTTGATAAGGATTGTGCTAGATGAACTATTTGAGTATTTTCAATGGTGCCCAAGTTTACTGGCTGTGTTGGTTCAATCAATACTAAAGATCTTTCCTGAAAGTGTTCAGGGAGGATATTAAGAGTCTCATCCTTTGGCACCTCAGAGAGGTTTTCACCATTGGATACATCTTTTTCCTTTACTATTTTGGGATCTGATACTGCCACAAAGTGGTTTTCACCATCAGTCCACTTTTTCTTTTTATTTTTTAGTTTGTGACTAAGAAACTTGATATCCTCCTGTGACATGTTCTCGCTCCTTGCATTGGTGGAAGTAGGGTAAGGTTCATAAGTATTGAGGTAGCAAGCTAGGGAGTGGTCATTGGAAAAGTCTAGGATAGGAGTAGGGTTTGTTTCAGTCCAATCAATTAGGTCAGGATGTACCAATGTTAGGGAGTTAGATTCTGGGAAGGACATCATCGTGTTAGCATCAAGACCATTAACTGACATGACATGGTCTGTTAAGTTAATTTATTTGATATTTAGATCAATAAGATCAAGATCATTGTTAAAAGGGTCATTGTTAGTAATATGGGGATTGAACTCTAGCAATGTGTCAGTAGAAATCTCATCATCATCTCTCTGTAAAAGGAGGCTTCTTTCTTGTAGCCTATGAAATTATTCTAGACTTATGTATTCACCAGTGTCTCCATCAATGATCGGGGGAATGAACTTTTCTTCTGCTTCAAGAGGATCACTATTATTGAGAGGAGTTTCAGATTGTTTGCTAGGAGCTGAGGGAGCTACAAACATGTAGATTGTACCTATCCTAATATCTTCAAAGGCTATAGATAGTCGATCCCATTCATAGTCATGAGAAGCTGTGGCATCATCATCAGATCTATTTAAATATTCAGCAATGTTTATCTGATGTACTCGATTAGCTACTTATAGATCAAAGTGGGGTAGATCAAGGACATGTGAAATTGTGACCAATTTCCCCCAGTTAGGATGTAAATTCTATGGCCAGGGTATCTCTTGAGTGATTGTTTCTATGGTGTCTCCTACCTCTTGAATGGGAGGCTGCACTAGCAAAGGAGTATGAAGATCTTGTGGTACCTCAAAGCTAGGTACATAGCATTCTCCTTGATAGCTGGGGTTGTGTGCACCAACATATAACAATCTTTCATAGGACCATTGCTCTAGTTCATCTGTTTCGTCACTCCCTTTATCTGAGTGTGGACTCTCTATTGGAGCAGGTTTATCAGTTTTAGTATTAAAACCCAGTCCTATTTTATCTCTTGTGTTGCAGAACCTCAAGGGAATAGGTTCAATGATCCCTCATCCTATGTCATTTAGAGGTCCCTTTCCTTTGTAACCCATATGTTTAAGGAAATCATATCCCTTTCCATACTGCTCTGGGGATATCTTCACATGTTTGACCTCAAATTCCACTGGTTCTCCTTTGTAAAGCCAGTCCAAGACTGCTTGTTCTTTTGTGTTATCTAAAGAAGATGTGGATGCCTTTATCATGTTGGTTGCCTTGTGTACTTCTAGATTTTTGAATGCAAGAGGTGTGAATGTCAAGGAAGGTTTTGCATAGGATCTTGGTGACATCGAAAGTTCTGTCATTGAGGGAGTCAGGTCCAACTTGTACTCTCCCATACCTGTTTCTTCAAGTTTCAAAGTTTTTATAAAACTCTTCATAACCATGTCCTTGGTAGTTTTAGGAGAAACTACATCCATATCTTCTTTGTTGTGTGGGATCATGCTACAAGCTTTGATATTGTTGCAAGTGTAGTTAGCATCAGCAGGAATTGTCACTTCCACCCCATTATGTGGGAATTTTATGCATTGGTGATAAGTGGATGGTACATCTTGCATTTCATGAATCCATGGTCTCCCTAGTAGGATATTGTAGGCCAATGGTAAATCTAGAACTTGACATATGACGTTCCTTTCAATTGGTCTGACTCTGATAGGTAGAGCAATAAGACCTCTGGAGGATCTTTCTTCCTCATCATAAGCTTTGATGGTTATCTTGTTTCGAGTGTCAATTGTTTGTTCTGAGAGACCTAGTCTCCTAATGAGATCCAGTGTATAGATATTCAATCTTGCGCCTCCATCTATCAACACGCATCTAACAGGAGATTTATGAATAAGGACTTTGATATGGAGAGGTTGATTGTGTGTATGGGTCAATGACTTGTCATCCTCTTTAGAAAAGGAGAGGTAGTGTGGCACTGATATGTGATTGACCATCGTTTGAAACTTGTCTATATCAATATCTTTTGTAACATTAGCAGCGTGTAGAGCTTGTTCTAGGATTTCTCTATGTATCGTGGATATCTTGAGCAACTCAAAAATGGAAATTTTGGTAGAGGTTCATTGCAATTGGTCTACCAAGTCATATTTTGCTCCAGGGATAGTGACCATGTGTCTTGCTGTCGGTTTAGGAATAGCTACAATAGGAACCTTGGATGTTGATGTTGATGTTAGTTTTGGAGGCCCTTTGATTGTAACCTGTGCTTGGCTCCATGTTACAGCATTTGAGTGAGATGAGCTACCTTTAATTGTGATTACATTAATGGATTTAGTTTTAATGTTGAGCATATTAATCACATTGTCACTTTTGGAATAGGTGTAGTTTACCTCATTACCCTTCCCTTTGGATGTTTCTCCTTGATTTTAATTAGGAAAGGGTTTTTTGAATGTTGTATGATCCTCATTGGTAGTATGTCCATCTACTTTGATCTTACCTCCTTCGATGAGGTCCTGGATGACATGCTTAAGTTTGAGACAATTATTAGTCTTGTGTCCCTTGTTTTTGTGGAAGACACAATAGGAGTTATCATCCCACCACCTGGGTTTGACCATGGGTTCCCACGGTTTAGAATCAGGAATTGTAAGAACTTTGTTATCCACCAATGTTTTTAAAATGGTCTCAAGAGTCTCCCCCAAAGGAGTGAATGTTCTTTGGGGTTTTGAAGTCCATGTTCATTCCTTGTTGTTATCATTGTTCACTTTGGGGATGGGAGGTGTTACCTTAGCCTCTTTGCTTGCTTGCATGCCACTGGTTAAATTGAATGCCTCGGGTTTAGGATTAATGATAGAGGCATCAACCACTCTATCATTCACAACATTCTTGTTTTGTTTCCACCATTTAGGCTTGGAGTTGGAGTTGTTGCTTTTTTTTTTCATTTTGAAGGGTGATTTCCCCTCTCTTAACCATGACTTCCTCAATACAGAGGGCATTTTTAATCATTCTATCAAAGCTAGGAGAGTCTTGCATTTGTAGAGCATAGCTCAATTCAAGCACTAGATTATTAATGAATATTTCCGTCTTCTCCATTTCAGGAATGACCCTTGAATATCATGCAAAAATATTCCTCCATCTTTGTAGGAAGTGTGTGAATGATTCTCCAGTTCATTGTTTGGTGTTACATAGGTCCATCATAGTTACGTCATGTTGGATGTTGTAGGAGTAATGTTGAATGAACCTTTGGATTAACTCCTTGAATGTCTTGACCTTAGGGTTTAGTTTTGAGAACCATTCCATGGCATTACCTCCTAGACTTCCTGGAAATAGTCACATGAGGTATGTGGGTTCGCGCATGTACTCAATTTTGAGAGCACAAAATTCCCTTACATGGTCATGGGGGTCAGTTTCTCCTGTGTATTTTTCATACTTTGGCCTTGCCACATTGGGGGGAAATAGGACCATAGTGATACTCTTGTCAAAAGGAAATGGACAAATGGCATCCAAAGAATATTTTGTTTTGGGTTTCTCTTTCTCCTGTTTGAGATTTGTGAGCTCCATTTGCATTAGATTGAGATGTTTGGTGAGAATAGATATCGGGTTTGGTACCTCCTTTTCTTTAAGATTTTTTACATCATAATCCTTCGGTAACTTGAAACCTGAGGATGCTAGATGGAGGAAGTATTTTTCTTTATCGTCACCAATTATTCATTCCAATAGCTTGTGGATCCATTTACTTTGTTTGAGTTTTTTGTATTCATCTTCAGGGATCTCCTCTTCACTGTCTGATCCAAACAGATTATGTTCAAACTTGGGTCTTTCTTCCTCTTCCGTGCCTTCGGATTGTGCATGTTTTCCATCATTATAACCCTCAAAATCCTTACTCCATTCATTAGTGTTGCTATCCATTTGAGGGGAATCTAGATCGAGAAGGGAACTGTGAGATGTTTCCCCTTGAAAGTGTGGTGTTTTAGGAGGCACTTTTGATCCTTTAGTTGTGTACTGGTTGCGTCTTGTGTTAACCATGAAGTTTGTTTCTCAACTTTGTTAATATTTTCCAATAGTGCAAGTAAGGATTTCAGATCGTTCAAGTGGGTGTGTCTAGGTAAAAGTAATTGTTTATTGGTGGATGTAAATGATTCCAGTGTCAAAGGGTTAGAATGCCCTGATAGTGAGCTGTGAACCAAGTTGTTGATAGAAAGTGGCTAGACCACACATATTGAACTGATCATGAAAGACTGACTAAGCATGCAAGTTGGACATTTTGAAAGTGTTTTGAAAATACAACAGGAAAACCAGAAGAAAAAATAGGAACTAGCTAAAGAGAAAAAAGGGTATCCTAATCAACTGAGACTTCCTAAGAAAAACTTCTACAAGTACCCACTGTCCTGAATGCGAGCTCCCAGATGCAAGCCTCTGATGGTACCAGATGCGATCCTAGAATCTGGATGTGACTTCTTGCTGACCAAATGTGATCCTAAACACTGCATGTGACTTGGAAAATATAGGATGCGATCTTATGATGTCTTTGTCATTTTTGGTCAGTTCTGAAAAGTTCATTTTCAAAGTACGTGAAGGTGCTTGTTTCTAGATTGTGTCAAGAGGTGTCGTAATGTGTGAAAAACACTTGTTCTCCAAGGTTTGAAATTTGTTGGTTGTTTTGAGGAGCTTATCTTTTTAATGATCTTTTGAACACGTCAAATAGTTTTGCATTGTTAGGAGGGTGAAACAAACACTCATCTTTTCCTATTTTCTAGGTGGAGGATGAAAATCTTTGCTCATTGACTCAGGTACACACTCAAATTCTAATCAAAATACAGCCATCACGAAGCACACAATGACTCCAGTCATGATGTTGTATTAGCCGACTCCAAATGCAAGTGAGGGCACAATATGATGAGTGTCTTGGGGCAATTACTTTTTGCCTGACACAAAGATTATCACCCTTTTAGGGATGAATCAAGAATTCTTTTAGTTGAAGTTGTTGTAGATTATTGGGCAATCCATTCAAAACTGTCCCCCATAGAATTGCACAAGGCAAAATTCAGGCGTATAGCCCTATGAGTACCTGAATATATGTAGTCTCGCAAGCAAGATTCAAGTGGCTCCGCTCTACATATACCCAAACATGTTCAAGGAATGATGTTGTAATTCCAAGAACAAAACCAGTTCCATCATCCGAGGCTTTAGCCTATGAGGAAGCAACTATTTATAGTGAGTTGGAAGGGTTGGTGTAAAACCTATCCTCACTTGGGTCATTCCTGGGAGATTTTTTCCTCAACCGGCAGGCCCTCTACTATTTTAAATGTATGTAACCAGGATTGGTGAGCTTTGGATGTCTGAATTTCTTATTCTTCTGAAGAAGAAGAGCATACTCTCCTAATCTAAACCCTTTTCTCTCAAAACACGTAAAGCAAAGTTCATTCCTTCAAGCTATGTTGAGCTCGATTTAGTTCTTCCTATTTTAAAGAAAATAGGATGCTTGAAAGGGAAAGTTTGCCTTGTTCAATTAACCATAATATTTAATGATTTGTTTTGTTCAATTTCTGATTCCAAAACAAAATTATACGATTGAACTTGTTCTTTGAACCACAATATTTAGTACTATGTGTTGTTCATTTACTGTTTCCAAATTTAGATGATGAGTTTGCTTGTTCATTTACCCCCAATTTCATCACAAATGATAAGACAACATCCGACTTTCTGATTTTCCTCAAGAGGAAAAGAGCATATTATCTGGTTGTTTTAGCAAGAGGAGAAATGGTCTTAATTTTGGAAAGCAAGTAAATAGAAGTCAAGATGGGGGTTTGGTAACCTATAAAACCAAGTTAGTATGTGTTTAGTTCAACTTCCACAAAAACCTCCAAAAACAACCTGCAAACACTTGTTAAGCTGTAAAAATACCAAAAGCACAACTTGTCAAAATGTTAGGATTAGGCAAATGAAATGCACAAGCTTTCTAACCAAATGCAAGCTTAGAATTTTACTGAATGCAAGCTAGCATACTGTATGCAAGCTTCCTTACTAAATGAGATCCCATGTTGACCAGATGCAAGCCTAAACTGAAAATGACCTGGTAAATCCCAGATGTGAGCCTCATTTTTTGCGGTGCGAGGGCGTATCCCAGATGCGATCCTAAATGACTAAAAACTATCCTATAACAGAGTTCTGGGCATGCAAATTAGTGAAAAAGTGATATAAAATGAGGCCAAATTGGAAATCGGCCCCACGGTGGGTGCCAAAAATGTGTGTATATTATGTACCTGATGAGAGAGACACAACACATCAATAAGTCATTGCATTACTGTAAAAAGGTTACATAAACATACAAAACCCACTAATATCGACCTATTGCCTTCTAACTAGGAAGAGTATGATTAGTAACATAATAGCCCTCAGATTATGCTACAATCAGTGACATATACGACCTAGCATGAAGGATTTTACTTTAAAAACAAGCTAAAAAGATGAGAAAGCATGCATCCTAGCTTTAAGAATGGAAATAAGAACAAAGCAAAAGCATGAATTATGAAGTGAAATATGAGTCTAAGTTAATTCTAACAGAATAACAATACATTTGAATATTGGATGAAGGCTTATTTGCTCTCAAAAATGGCTTCTATTTATAGAGGAATGAGAGAGAGAGGGGAGACAAGGCTCATTTATGAGTTAAGGGACTCATTAATGGAGGTGTAAGAGCCATTAATGCCTTGGGCATTAATGAGGCATGGAGGAGACATAGGCTTAAGGCATCTTTATTAATGAGGCATTAATGAAAGCCTTAAAGAAGCAAGGGAAGGGTGTAAGAGAGTGGCTTGAGAAGGTGGACTTTAAGAAAGTCAAGCTTGAGAAAGTGGACTTTCTCAAGTGGGTTGAGTTTCTAATCATTCCTTAATGGAATGTGACAACATTAGGAGGTGGGTTAGGGTAGAATTAGGATTAGGATTAGATTAGCAAAGGTGAATCGGTTGAGAAGGGTTAGAACCCAGGGTAGAAGTGGTTGAGATAGCTTAGGTTGGGGTTTAGAAGAATATTAATTAAATGAATGAAACTTATTTAATTCATTCAAAAATATAGGAACTAATTATTTAAATAATTTAATTGCTTTTTAATAATTAGGGGACTATAGCCATTTTAATTAAATTAAATAGGCTAGGGGAATGGATTGTTTTGCAAGTGGGTAATTGATTTAGGGATTTATTTAATTCCTTCATAATTAAATACTATAGCCATGTTTGAATTTGGTTTGATTTAATTGGTTTGAATTGATTTGAATTGTATGGCTATAATAGTTAATATAAATTAGTGATAAAAATACTTAGGACATTAAATTGATTTGAAGAATTATGCCAAGCAGTAACAGGGTCGTTTGGACATAATAGAGGGTATGATCACACTTAGGGAAAATAGGGTCCATAGTTGGAACATACCAAATTCAGGTGGTTACAAGAACAAGTATCTAGAATTGGAGAAATATAATCAGATCATAAAAGGTAAACTTGTTGAGACAAAGAAAGACATTGACAGACTTCACATGAGAAGTGACTTGATCGATGAACAGAGAGATAGACAAAAACCTAAAGGAGATATGACTGGTATTGGCTTCAATGAAGTTGAATGTTCTAAGAATCAAGAAGAGAAACATGATGCGAAGACTGGTGGAGAAAAACCTATTCTTGAAGAACCTAAAGAACAAATCAGACCTTTCAGAGGTAGATGTTTTGGTTGTAACAAGTTTGGACACATGAAGAGAGATTTCAGAGGTAATGCCCTGTAGACACCCAAAACTGGGCAGGTGTCCTAGAATCATCCAAATCTGCAAATCTCAGCCAAATGCTTCAAAATGGATCAAAATCAATTCAAATGGACATTTATCAATCAAAGTGGACAAAATAAAGTTAAATCAAAGGATTTATTAGTTATGACATAAAATAATCAAATTTAAGCCTAAAAGGATCAATCAAAATTATATAATTGATTTTAATCAATTAATTGTATAGTTTTAAATCAAAAATCAAATTGAACCTATTCATCCCTACATGGATAATTTAATTAATTGATTGAATTAAATAATCCTAATATCTTTCAACATGAATTTGAGAAACTAATGGCAATTGAGAACACAAAAGCACATGGATCACTCCTAAATTTGAATCTCAATCACTCATTTTTAACTTTGAATCTCAATCACTCAAATTTGTTCCTTTGTCTCATCCTTTGAGACAATCATTTAAATTTTCCCCCCATTTAAAACCATCTCAAATCCTTTCACTCAACCAAGGCTTAATCATGATCAAGTAACTCTACCCCCTACACTTGGGAATTTGCTACAAATACTTGGCCATTTTTAAGCATAACATATCCTAGAAAATTTGAATGTAAAGCATCAAACCTATAGGCAATTTCATATCAATCTGGAGCATTTTTTAGAGTTTCATAGAAAATTGAGCATTATGGAGAGCTTTTCATGAGCATTTGAATCCACAATTGTTATCATTTGAGAGAATTGAGCTAGATTAGGCATATACTTTTATCAATTTTTCATTCTAGGATTGTCACTAGTAGAGATTAAGGCTGAGATTTTTACTAGCATACTAGTTAGAGAACCATAGGATGTTTAGTGATTTAATTGCAATTCTTTAGATTAAATTGTTTATTTTTTTCCATAGAATTGTAGTTAAACAAATCAATCTCATGAAGGTGTAATAAACTCACACACAAATGGCACCCACTGTGGGGCTTTAGGCCTCTTTTTCATCATTTTTCAAAGTTTTGTATGTGTTTTTTCTTCACTTTGTGCAAATTTCATAGATTTTCAGGGAAGTGATGACTATACAGATTTCAACGATGCCTGTCAAAGGTTAAATTATGGCTACAGAAGTCCTTCTATTTCTTCCTTTTTTCTGTGCCACCTGTGAGATAAATTGTCATGCCTGTGACAGTAAAATATCGCCTATGCCTAGGGAAAAGTCATCTGCAAATGTTTAAATGATGCCTAGTAGCTTTTGTTTCATGCAATTTTTAGTTTCTGTTACGCCTTTCATTTAAAGCTTTACGCCTAGCAGAGTTAAATAACGCCTGATTTGCTGGAAAGCAATGCTTATGAAGTTTTAAATAACGCCTAGGAATAGTTTAATTACACCTGCTAGTTGTTAAATACCGCCTACTACTTTTTATATTCTTTTGTTGATTAATCATTGATTTCAGATTTCTAACTCTCTGTCTGTGTGTTTTCTGCAGATGAATAGGCATCCAAAAGTACAGAAACTAGAAAGCAGAGTTACAAAGGAAAGCAAAGAGGTAAGAGCTTCTAAGAAACACTCTAAAGATTTGCATAATGCTTCTATTTTAGAGAATCTAGAGGTAGAAGAACATTTGTATAATGACTACATAAAAGTTAGTAGTGCATACAAGAAGAAGTTTCCAACTCTCAATTAAGTTCATCCTTTAAGTTCTTAAAGGTTGTTTTTCTTGCAAATTTTAAAGAAAGAACTTAATTGCATTTGGGCTTTTGCAATTTTTTCTTCACTTTGATTGTTTGTGTTCACTAACTTGTTGGAAGAGTGGGGGTAGGAACTATCACAACTAGGTGAGTTGAAAACTAAGAAAAAAAAACCTCAAAAAAGTGCCTAGCCTTTGCTAGCTTCGAAAGAGGTAATCTACTTATCAAGCTTGTTTTCCCTTAGATTGCGGCATTTAAATTTGAACTAGTATAAGTAGGGAAAACCCTATTATTTTCAATTTCAAACAAAGCATTAGGCATATGCTCTCAACTTCTTATGAGTTGATCAAAAATCCAAACATTTGCGTTTGAAGTGGTAAAAAGAAAGGGAGGATAAATTGAACCATACACTTCCATTTTAAGAACCTCTTTGTAACTTGTTGGACTAATTTCATTTTCCTCTTTTCATATACATGCTAGTTAAAATAGACCTTTAGAGGGCCTGCCTCCTGAGAATTTCCTAATGAGGATGGTGAGAAGGAATGACCCAAAGTGGGAGAAAATCACTTTTTTCATGATACTATCCAACCCACTATAAATAAATGCATTCTTCCTTCATGGAAAGGTGACTAGATTGTGTGCAATTTTCTTCACTTCCTTGAGTAGTCCTTCAGGATTGAGAAAAAATGTACTTTTTTGCGTGTGTGAAGCCTAGAAGGGGGTAAAAGAACTTGGCATGATTTAGAATGGAGGTGATCAATAAAACCCAAATAAGTAGCAATCCTACCTCTAGAGCCAAAAGTGTTTAAAAGCCAAATCTATCTTTAGGTAGCTTTCATGGAAGATATTCTTGTTATATACCTGTTAAAATGACCGAGAACATACACATTTAGTGTTGTTTTACGGACATGATGCAAACTTGACATGTGTGTTGCATTTTTTTTCAATTTTCAACCAAGAATATTCTGCAGACCTGATAAAATTAAACTTTTAAAAATCAAAAAATTCTAAGAAAAGAAAACTGGATCTACAAAGCGCCACCTGTGAGCAGTTAAATGATGCCTATGATATATTAAACAATGCCTGGTAGCATTTCAATACCACCTGAGTCACTAGAAAGTGACACCTAGAAGTTTTTAAATAATGCCTATCAACAGGCAAAAGCCGCCTACTCCACTGTAGAGTGTCGCCTAACCAATTTCCAGTAAATGCCTATAAGGTTTTAAGTCATGCCTACACACAGGCAAGTGACACCCAAAAATAAAGAAGGGAAAATAGTGGATACTTCCTAAATACTTGGAAAATTTTGGATTTCATATTTGAATACCCTTTTGGGTTTTCCAGTTGTTCGTAAGTTGAAATTGATCAGAATCCCTAATTTTGGATATCTTTGCAAAAATCGTAAGGGATTGATCAACTTAAGTGAGAAAGCCAACATCCTTAAATTTAATTCATGTCCATGCCATATTTTACGCAATCTCACTTTGTTAAGAACAACCTGCAATCAGACATTAATATTAAGGCAGGAGCTACCTTTCCAAGTAACACATTTACTTCTTCTAGACAAATGCAAGAACCTACAAGAGAAGAAGAACCCATTATTTCTTTCCCCTTTGGAAACATGGACCCTGATCAGATCAACCATGCTAATATATACATGAATAACAATGGAGGTGGTGCGGTTGATAACAATAACAATAATGGGGGAGGAATCGACCCTAATAACCAAGGGTTAAACAATAATAATAATTGAAGACCAATAGACCCTAACCACCAAGGGTTAAATAACAACAACAATGGGGGCAACCTTGACCCTCATGATGAAGAATCAACCAAAGAGAAGGTTAACTAAGCCATGCAAAGTCCCTTCTTCATGAAACTTATGGAGAAAGTGTTCGATAGAGATAGGGAAAAGTAATTTTTAGACCTTGCTCAAATGGGTCTTAAACTCCCTCACGAGTATGATTTCAATCAAATTAAACAAAAATAAGTTGAGGTAAATCCTATTTATATCATGAACAAACAATTCAAACTCTTCCAAATGCAATTGGACACACTGAAACAAAGTGGGGCTCCTAAAACCTTTTCCATCGAAGCTTTGTGTCCTTTTCTATTCGATAAAACCCTAATTATGGTTCCATTCCCAAATAATGTTGTTTTTCCTAAATACGACAAGTATGAAGGAGCATCTGATCCCCAAGATCATTTAAGGGAAATTTGTGCATTAAGCCTTGATTTTATGCATGATACAATGTATTTAATGAGGTTGTTTCCTAGGAGTTTAGGAGGCATGGCCATGGAGTGGTTTTCCAAGTTACCCTCTGGCATCCAAACTTTTGAAGAGTTGGCCTCCAAATTCGTGACTCATTATTCCTAAAATATCAAACATGAGGTTACGATGATAAATTTATGTAATACCAAGCAACGAGAGGGAGAAGGATTCCTACTTTTCTTACAATGATGGAGAGTGGTATTCGCTAGATACCCACAAAGTGTACCTAAAAAGAGAAGATGGACATCTTTATTAATAGCTTGACTAATGAGATGAATTACTAGTTAAGGCTACAATGTCCTAGGTCTTTCCAAGACCTAATTGAGAATGGGGTTACCACGGAAGAGGTATTGGTCAAAAGTGGAGAACTTAAGCTTTATAAAAACAATAATAACAATACCTCTAATAACAATCAAAATAGAAATCCTCCTAACAATAACCATTTTTGGATGAGAAATAACAAAAAAGGAGCGATTAATGATGGAGTTGTAGAGGAAAATAATTTTAATGCCACCCCTTTCAATCTTACCAAAGGATTTTCTCAAGATAATAATGTGACTCAAGAACCCAAAGTACCTTTCAACAACAACACTAACGATAATAACTTTGGGAACAATCAAGGGGATAACTAGCCTAAGCCATTCTTTACATCAACTCCTACAAGAACATTCACACCTTTGGGTGAACCACTTGAGAAGGAATTAAGAACCCTACTTTCTAATAAGATTATTGACTTACCTAGAGCTCAACCATATGAACCACAAATCAAACCTACATGGTGGAGTGAGTCTAGTCATTGTGAATACCATAGAAATTGAGGACATAAGACAAATGATTGCATGTGTTTAAGACACGTAGTGCAAGATCTAATTGACAATGGTGTGATTAAGGTTGAAGGACCTCAAAATAATGAAGATCATACAACATTTAAAACTCCTTTCTACAAACATGAAAAGGGTGAATCTTCCAATGCTCACAATGGAGGGAACAATGGAAACAATTAGAGAGGCAACAACAATGTAAAATTTTCCCATAGCTATGACAATACTATTAATTCCCTATCTGGACATGATAGTACTATCAATTTTGTGGTAATCAAAGAACAACCTATTCAAGAGACCTCTAATGTTGTAACTAGGGGGCAAGCAGGAAGAGTTACCCTACAAGGAAGTGCTCCTAAAACCTTTGGTCTTACTTCAACAACTACTTTGGCTAAACCAACATCTTCTTCAATAAAGCCTTATAGTTTGGTGGATCAATTGCACAAAACTCCAGCACAAATCTCCATTTTGGAATTGTTGAAACTATCTCCTAATCACAAAGAAATATTGGAGAAAGCCCTAGTGGAAACTAATGTTCCTATAACCTTGGATGAGGATAAGTTTAAAAATATGGTAGGAAATATCATAGCTCCTCATTGCCTTTCATTCTCCAAACAAGATGGCATATCTATTACCCACCCTCAAAATATTCCCTTGCATATAGAAGTGTTAATCCAAAGGCATAGGGTTAAGAGAGTTCTCATTGATGGGGGAGCTGGTTCAATATTTGTACTTCAAACCTTGTCAAGTCTTTAGGGATATCCAAATCATCCATTGACCCTAAAAATAAAATCACCATTAAGGCTTATGATGAGGAAGAAAGGTCTTCAAAAGGAATTATTGTTTTACCTATCCAAGTGGGGCCTATCAAAAAAGATACCATATGTCAAGTTCTCGACATGAAATTAACTTATAATATCCTATTGGGAAAACCTTGGATTCATGAGATGCAAGCAGTACCTTCTACTTATCACCAATGCATAAAATATCCATATAGGGGTGAAGAGATCACAATTGGAGGAGATTCTAATCCCTTTCAATATTACAACACATTGAAGCCAAGTCATGAATTATTTATTCCTCACAATAGGGAAGGAGTCATCCCTAATGACAATAATGAAGAATATAAAGAGGAAAGTTTGAATTTGACATCAAATGCTACCTCCATCTCAAACCCTAATAAAACTAACTCAACTAAATCAACTAAGGGAAAGGAAAAGATGAGTTATGAGGGTCAAAATTCACATGATAAATCAGTTAAGACTTCTACATTGAAGATGGAAATTTTGAAGCCTTCCAAGGAAGAAAGAGAACAAGCTAAGAAGGATCAATACCAAAAGATGAGTGAATTGATGCACACCTTTGAAAAACAATGTAGAATAAACTCTAAGGGAGTGGGGGAATATTATGTTTCCCTATTTTATTTACCTACCTTTCCTAGGACACATGGAAAACCATCAAGTGCTCATCCCCCTCGTAAATACAACTCTCATTTTGTAAGAGAGAGTGACAAATCTGACTTACAGAAGGAGGATAATGAAGTACTACAATGGCTCTATAAGGAGGAGGACACTTCAAATAATCCCATAGAAAGAGTACAACACATCAACATTCAAACCGATCAATATGGAAAAGGGTATCAAATTATGAAAAAAAAAGGGATATAAGGGAAGAGGACCCTTAGGAGTTCAAAATAGAGGATTATTAGAACCTGTTGAACCAGCTTGGAGATCGAAAGAAGAGAAATCTAGAATAGGTTTTCAACACAAAGGAGAAATTTCAATTCCAATGCATGATTTTCATGAACGTGTGCACATAGTAGGTTCCGAGAGTTAAGATGATTCTAGGGATTATGAGTGGGATTCCTTTTCTGAATATTCTTGTCATGACATAGATATTGATGTTATTCACACATATGCAACTATTCCCAATGTCACAAGCCAAGACAATGAACATCAAGGTTTGAATTCTACACAAGTGTCAAGTGAACCTCAAGAATCCAACATATGTCAAGCATCTAGGACTAGTCGATGGATAGGTGAACCTTGGGTGCCTTCATGGGGGGGTGATTGAAATGTTGTATTTAATCCACATGCATTCTTTCCCATGGAAATCAGCTAGGACTCTAGTGAAGGAGATTTTGACTCTAATTCCATGGAACATCTTGAGGAAGCCCATGTCATAGACCTAAGTGATACAATTTACAAACCTTCAAATGAGGTCATTTCCTTAAACCCTTTGCATGACAATTTTCCAAATGAATCCTTATCCTTAATACACCCTGAACTCATTGATTTGGATTTATCCAAACAAAATGACTTATTATACTTTCCCAATGACCTTTCAATGGCCCAATACCTAAATGCGGTTGAGCCATCTTCTTCCATCTATGAATAAAATTGAGACATAATGATAGAGGCAGGGGTCCAACCTCTCAATCCACAAAATAAAATAAAAAAATACAAAAAAATGAAAAGGTCTAGAGGTTAAAACCACCATGTGGCAGTGCTAGAACCTAAAAAAGTCAAAATATCAGATGTTTCCAAAGGTGAAAACCCAATTGTGGCACCTAAGGAAGAGAGTTTGGATACCCTACCCAAACATGAAGATGAAAGATCACCCATCCTTATTGAACCAATGGAGAAAGTTAACATTGGCACCAAACAGGATCTCAAGTTTATTCATCTAGCAGCATCTTTGAGTCCATCAGAAAAAAAGGAGTTCATCGAATTATTTCAAGAAAAGAAAATTAAATTTGCGTGGTCTTATGCCGACATGCCAGGGTTAGATCCAAGATTTATAATGCATCATTTAAATGTGAAACCCGTAAAGAAAAAATTGAAAAAGATGCACCCTCATGTGGCACTTTTAGTAAAAGAAGAATTGGAAAAGCTCCTCAAGGTTGGATTCATAAGAGTGATTGCATATATGCAGAATGGATATCCAACATTGTACCGCTCACAAAACATGAAAAATCTATTAGAGTTTGCACAGATTTTAGAGATCTCAATCTTGCTTGCCCAAAAGATGATTTTCTGCTACCTAGCATTGATACTATAGTGGACTTAACAGCGGGTCATTCTATGCTTTCCTTGATGGATTGATTTAGTGGATACAATCAAATCTGAATTGCACCCGAAGACCAAGAAAATATATCTTTTACATGTCCATGGGGAACCTTTTGTTGGAATGTGATTCCCTTCGGTCTCAAAAATGTCGGAGCAACTTACCAAAGAGCAATTACTACCATCTTCCACGATATGATGCATACCTTTTTAGAAGACTATGTGGATGATATTATAGAAAAATCACATGAAAGAAAGGATCACTTACCAATATTAGAAAAGATCTTCACAAGGTTAGAGCAATTCAAAGTGAGACTCAATCCAAAGAAATTTGCTTTTGGGGTACAATCTGCCAAACTCTTAGCTTATTGTTTCTACAAAAGGCATTGAAGTAGATCCTAAGAAAGTACAAGAAATAATGGACATGGAAATTCCTAATAATATTAGCCAAATGAGATCTCTTCAAGGAAGGCATTAATCTATAAGGAGATTCATTTCCCAATTGGCAGAAAAATGTCATTCATTCACAAGGTTGCTACATAAAGATAAAAATTTTACATGGGATGAAGAGTGTGACAAAGCTTTCACATTTTTAAAAACATACTTGGTGAATCCACCCATCTTGATATCACCTACCAAAGTCAAACCCTTGTTACTTTACATATCAGCAACGGAGAAATATTTAGGGGTCTTATTGGCACAAGAAGACAAAGAAGGAAAAGAAAAGTCCATTTATTATTGTATCATCTTAAAATGGAAGCACTTCCATGTTAAGAACATTTAGCCCTCCTTTGGGGGATGTTTTTGACCTCCATCATATCATCCTCCCATTTTTGCATCATCCCCTGCTTCTATGCTTGTTTAGGACCCTGATTGGGCCTCTCCAGGCACCTTCTACCCCACCTGGCATATTTTCCAAGGGTTCTGAACCCCTGGGTCAAAGTCAACCTTGACCTTGACCTAGGTCAGGGTTGACCTTGACCCTGACCAGGGTCCCCCTTTCAAATCTGGAATCTTGTCAGCTGCCGGGGGTCATCCAAAATTCAATTTTCTCGCTTCTAGGTCGGCTATTTCAGGTTCTAAAGCATTGATTCCTAAATTATATTTAATATAGGTCCTCTCCTAGGGGTAAAGGCTTTAATGGGAATTTAATTATCCTATGTTAGCCTCCTTAGAATATTGTGCCCTAATTTCATATAAAAGGGAGCTTTCTCCTCTCATTTTCTCTAAGTCTTCTAATCATGATCGATCATTCTCAAACTATCTTTAAGTGTGATTCAAGAAAGCTAAGGAGAAATATTTCAAGAAATCGTTCATCCATTCAAGCATCCATTTTCATGAAGGAGATCCATTAGAGGCCATTGAAGGATTCAAGCTACATAGTGCCCTTTTGGTGATCTCTTCTTCTACCTTCTTCCAAGCCTATTCCAAATTCAAGAACTCATTCAAGATTTGGTGTTGGAGATCTACAAGAAAGAGATTGAAGACAACCTACCATTCTAAATTCTACATATTTGGTGCATACATACTTGTGGACACAAGGATTTGAATCCTCCACAAGGACTTTTACAAGATAGGTTAATTTATGCATTTACTTTGTCTATTTCTGCAATTTCAATTACATATATTTGAGGTTAATTCCAAAACTGGGGTTTGACCAAGGCAAACCCCTCCCCCCCAACAAAAAATCCTCTTTTTCTTGTAGGTACAGGTTTAGGACTGTGGATTTGGATACCCTTTTTGGCTTTCTGTCGGGCTCCGCGAATAGATTCTCTGTCAGGCCTGTGCAGGTCAAGGTTGACATTATTGGGTCAAGGTTGAAATTTATGGGTCAAGGTCAACATTTTTCATAAGAAAAAATCAGAATGGAAAAATATTTTTGGGTTTTTTTCATCTCTATGTTCCGGTTCCAAATCATACTTCAGTTTTTCCAGAAATAGTCTATAGACCTCACAAAATGGTATTCTTTGATCTGCAATTCTTTAAGGTTAGTACATTTCTCCTATTTCTTCAATTACTGTCATATATCATATCTATATATTCAATTAATAGAATTTAAGATCCTTCTTGTTATTCTCTTTTCCAAATAGTTGATTCATTTGTGCATTAGCCCTTATTTTGGGTTGATCAACTTAGATCTTCCATTTGTGCATTTGGGAATAGAAGATGAGCATCTTATCTTCTCCCTAATCATAATTGCAATATACAATCAATCAAATTAAATTTAAATGTAAAGGTTAGGGAAATACACAATCAAACCCTAATAAAACTAAATAAACACAAAACCATATATCTCCCTTTCCACCCTTTACAATTACTTGAGTAGAACATTGATAAAATATGAATTGAACTATAGCTTCATGGAAAGGGCTTGCCTAGCTATGGTGTTTACCTCTCAAAAGCTTAGACATTACTGTATATTCAGAAAATGGAATCACTTCCATGGTAGACTGGTTTAGCCTTTCAAGTAAGTGGTTTGATGTAATTTCAAGTGCCTCGAATGGGTTCCTGACTTTGATCTAGCTTTATCCCCCTGTTCTTCCCCATTTCCACTTTTTCCAACCTATTTCTGGCACCCCAGACTAAAAAATTGGGACTTTGACCTCAGGGTCAAGGTCAACCTCAACCTTGACCTATGTCAAAATTGACCTTTTCCAAGCCCAGCGTTCAAATTTTAGAATCTCAGGTTTTTCAGATGTCGGTCTTTGGAAAAAGTTAACTCCGCTTCCGGGTCGGTTGTTTCGGTCTTCAGAACAACAAAACCTAAATTATATTTAATATAGGTCCTCTTCTAGGGGCATGGGTCCAATTAGAATTTAATTCTCTGATATCAGCCTCTCTAGAGGATTGTGCCCTAATTTCATATAAAAGGAATCTTTCTCCTCTCATTTTCTTTAAGACTAGGCAACCATCATTAACCACAAGCAAGAACAATCTAAGACTTCATAATTGCAAGAGCTCAAGACTTGAAGAGTGAATTCCAAAGGTGAAGAAGAAGGATTTGAAGCAATCCAATTAGCCATTGAAGCATTCATCCATTCTCAATCACTTCTCAAGCACTCATTTTCATCAAGGAGATTCATTGGTGGCCATTGAAGGATTCAAGCTCCATGGAGCCCTCTTGTTGAAGATTTCTTCATCCACATTCCTCCAAGCCTCTTCCAATTAAAGAACCCATTCAAGATTGGTGTTGAAAATCTACAATAAATTGATTTAAGACATCCTACATTCTATATTATACATTCTACATCCATTTGGTGCATCCATAATTGTAGATTCAAGGATTTGAATCCTCCACAAGGACCTTTTACATGAGCAAGGTGAATTATTTCATTTACTTTGTTTATTCCTGCAATTTCAATTATATATTTGAGGTTAATTCCAAAACTAGGGTTTGACCAAGGAAAACCCCTCACCCCAACAAACAAACCATTTTTCTTGCAGGCACAGGTTCGGAACAGTAGATCGGGATGGAGATTTGGATACCCTTTTCGCAAACTTTTGGGATCCAAAAATAGAATTTCAATCTGAGACTTTTTAGGTCAATTCTGCCCTAGGGTGCAATTAGAAATTTTGGCCAATGGTGAAATTGACTTGAGGGTACAAATTAGAACTGTGTCAAAATAGAAAAACATTTCTATGGTTTTTTCATCTCTGCGTTTCTATTCCAGATCTGGTCTCAGATTTTCCAGAAACTCAACACAGGCTTCAGAAAACAACATTCTTCAGATCTAAAATATTCTGAGGTTAGTAAATTTCTCCTATTCAATTCAATTAAATTTATTAATCTATCTAAATCTATTTCACATTCAAATAAATAAACGGGTACTTAAGATCTTCCTTCTTTATTCTTGTTTACAAATGGTTGATTCATTTAGGCATTGATCCTTCCTTTTGGGTTAATCAATTTGGATCTTTCATTTGCATATCTAAGGATAGATGGATAGCATCTTATTTAACCCCATAACATATTCAAATGTAATTTCCTTTATGTTAAATGATCCACTTTCATGAAACCCCCCTCATTTTAGATCTTACATTTTGGTGAACCCGCGATAGACAACTCTTTCTTTTTGGTTTTAGATTTACGTCTTTTATGTTATATTTTGCATGCATATTAGATTAGCTTTCTTTTATATTCTTGCATTTCCCTTTCAAAAATTAAAATCAAACTCTTTTTTTTCTAAATTAGTTCATTTTCATTGTATTTGTGTATGAGCTTTACCACTTTTAGTCCTACTTATAGTATCCTAGTTAGAAGAAGCCGTAGACTCATGGGTTCCTTTGATCCTGAATCTTCCTCTCCTTTCCGTAGGATCCCAGATGACAATTTGAATACTCATGATTCTAATCCTTCTATGGATCATAACTCTTCTCACTTATCTCATGATGAGGAAGATGCTTTAAGAGTTCCTCATGAACAAGTGCAAAAACTTTCAACCGAACTTGATAAAATGGGAAATTGGCTTATTCAAGAGAACCATAATCAAGATTCCATCCAAGCTATATAGGCTCTTAATAAATTCCTTCGTGATAGTGATCAAGGTGTTAATCTATTGTGTGGTATTACTCATCTTGTGCATTTGAATGTTAAACCTTTAGCTCAAGAGGCTCAAGATTTAGGATTCACTCCTCCTATCACTAGTGAGGGACCTTCTTATGTTTATTTACCTAGAATTCCTACTTACACTCCTCCTTTGATGACTACATCTCTCCCAATTTCATCTATTCATGTGAGTGTTCCACCGGTATCTATACCTACCTCAAAATCTTCATATCATAGTGTACATTTTACTTATACTAATCCCCTTCCAACTATGGTTCCAAATGTTCCATCGGTTGTGTCTTCCATTCCTACCACTTCCTATACATTTCCTAGTGTTCCTAATGTTTCTATGCCACCTATGTCTTCTAATGATTCCACAATTATTAGTTTGGCTCAGATTGTGTCATCTTTACAACAACAACTTGCATCCTTAACTCAATACAAGTTTAGCATTCCTACATGTGACATGGTTAGTCCCTTATACTTAGACATTATTCATGCTACTATTCTTCAACAAGCCGATATGCCTTGTTTAGATAATTACAATGGTAAAGGCGATCCTCTTACTCATGTTAAAACATTTCAAATACTTTGTAGTGATTATGCTCATGACCATAGGATTTTTGCTAAATTTTTTGCTAGAAGCTTTCATGATAAGGCTTTGCAATGGTATTGTTATTTACCTCCTTATTCCATTTATTCTTTTCCTAAACTTTCTAATACCTTCATTCAACAATTTCAAAATAACATTGGTCCACAAGTTTCCTTAACTGATTTGATGCATTGTAAACAAAATATTAAGGAAAAATTAAATGATTTCATTGGTAGATTTAAGCATTTGTATGCTCATATTTCTTATCATGTTCCTGATATTGATATTCAACACATGTTTATTTCAAATTTATAAAAGGATATTAGAGATAAGATTTTGCTTACTGAATTTACCTCTTTTCAACAACTTTGTGCAACACTTCATAATTATCGATTACAAGTGAGTCAATTTGAGAGAAACACTCCAATGGCTCATGTTCCAGTTGATAAGAGTGACACTACTCCTAATCCTAATAAATTTCAAAAACCTAACAACTACATCAAGATTAATAAATAGACAAATGCGGTTGCTGATCAAGTTGTTGTTGCATCTCACAATACCACTTCTGCATCCACTGATTTCTGTATGAATTGTACATTTTCTCCTCTCTCTAAATCTTTACACTCCATTATGAGTAGGTTGTTAAGTGCTAATATAATTACCTTTCCTCCTATTATACCTCTCCTTCCTACTACCATAGCTTCAAAATCCTTTGATTCTAAAGCTTTTTTCCAATACCATTGCCAGAATGGCCATGATACTGAAAAATGTTATTTTCTAAAGCATAAGTATCAAGACTTAATCAATTATAATGCTTTATCTATTGATAACTTTGATGGTAATGGGAATAAGGCTATCTCTCCTCCTAATCAAAACCTTCAAATCTACATGAATCCTCTACCCACACATGATACTAATACCATTTCTCAACCATCTTCTATGGATATCATTTACAATTCAAAGATGGATGATCTTAATCACATTGTTAATCATGTGGAGAGTGTTGTTGCATCTCAACCTATTGTTCAAGATCCTTCACCTCCATGTCAACTTCAATTTCCATCTAAACCTCATAAACAAATTAAGGATAAACGACCTCAGCAACTTTTAATTACCTTTGATGACTCTGAGACTATTAAAGCTCCCGATGGTCCCCTTTATATTTATGCTAGGATTTCTAAGATACCTACGTGTAGTTGTCTTTTTGATCCCACATCTTTAATAAATGTTATTACTGAGGAAAACCTTTTTATGAAAAACCTACAACATGATTGTTATTATCCATCGGATGCATGGATCCAAACTTGCAATGGTTTTCTCTATCCTGCACTTGGTTCTATTAGCTTTCCTGTTGAACTCTGTGGCAAGGTTGTAGATACTACCTTCATTATTGTTCCTACATCTGATCAATGTAAAGTCAAATTTGGTTTGCCTTGGATAACTGTTATGCATGCTATTTCTTCTCCTATTCATAAATGTCTTAAGTTCATTCATAATGGAGAAGTAAAAATGATTAATCATAGTTTATATCAACCTTCTAGGCCTAGAGATTGTGCTACTCTTGAATTCTTTTGGCCCTCATTACCTAGTTCATGTCCTCCTCGCCCTGACAACATTTTTCATTCATATCAAGCCTATAAACATCGCAAGATTGTCAAGTTAATCATGCCTCTGAAAGATCTTAATTGTGGTCTTTTTCCCACTCCTTCTATACCTCCTTTATTCATTACTACTAACTCTATTACTCAACCTCCTAGTTTTTCTTCTCAGTCTACTATGAATCCTACCAATCCTCCTACAAAACCTGTGAAGGAATCAGTGGTTATTCCTCCTATTTCTCCACATGTTTCAAACAAAGAAAAATGTAACAAATATACTAACAAACATTGTAAGAAGCATAGAGCTATTTCTAGGGCCCATGCTTCTCTTCTTCAAAATTATGTACCTTCTTTTGATCAACCTATGCCTGATGTGTTGGAAGAAGTTAATATTCACAATGATGTTAAGATGAATGAGTATGATGATCCTATTCGCATCTTAGATTTCATTTTAATTAATCTTGATGAGGAGGATACTCTAGATGATCCTATTGATCTTAGTGATGAATATGAGACCATTTATCTTGATACTGACTTACCTCATATGCTTTCAACTCAATTGAAAATTACACCTAGTATCGAGCAACGCGATTCTCAAGAGGATCCTTGTTTGGAACTAGCTATTATTCCTCTTGTATTGTATATAGTCCCTCTTGCGAGTTTCCCACCTTCCCTAAATGACATAAACTAAGATGGGGAGAGTAGGTGATGCACCTGATTGGTTTATCATTCATGGTAACCATTTTTGTGTTTGCATGTTGTACTGTGCTTCTCCCGTAATGTGTTTGTTAAATGTTTGTTAGACTCTTTTATATGACCCTTGTTACTTTGTTGGTGCAAGGTGATAAAGGAATCAAACTTTTTGTATAATTCCTCTATATGTATCTCTATTCTTCTATATGTAGTTTTCAATTTATGTTGTACTTGTGCAATTGTTCGTAAATTTTTTCCTTGTGTAGTCCGCTTGGATCTACGACATGGTAGCACTGATTCTTTTTGGTCTCCATGTTGTGGCCCGACAAGACTCTTCTTCGTAACTCTTGAGTTTTCTTTCCTCCATTGTGATTTTAGTTCTACTTTATTTGGAGAATAATGTCAATTCATTTGCAATAATATCATATCTATATGTACATTTTATCTTATGATCATATTGACCCCACAGTAGGTATATCCCTTCTGTGTTCTTTGTATGTTTATTTGGTATTTCCCTTGATTTGTCTTCATTTTCGGGCATCTCGTAGTGGAAACATAATTAGTAGAGTTGTTTATGTTTCCGTCAAATTCATTGCTCTTGTTAAAGTTTTAGCAATGACTGTAATGTGGGGGCATACACTCTACTCACTTTTTTGACAAACGTACATTCAAAATATTTTCAAAACTTAAAAATTTTCCCTTTATGGATTAAAGACTAATCCTTAAAGCATGGATATTTTACTTTTTAGGATCTCTTGATCCATCCAGTTTAAATTTACATGAATCTATTGATCCCTCTAGTTTCAATTTATAATGATTTGATCCCTTAAGGTCAGAAGGTGTTCTTAAGAATATATCTCCCTAATGGGTTGACTACTGAGTAGTGACATTCACTAGGCGGTTCAACTCCATCTTTCTAGTTACACTTTTTTCCTTGTATGGTTCATAATGGGACATAAGTTCTCATTGGGTCAGGTAACCATGCCCTCTCTCTCTTTCTCCTTAACTGGTGATGTCTCTCTTATCATGATCTTAGGGTTGATAAAGGCTTAATTCCCTTGGGGGATTGAGGATTCCTCTTTCCCTTGTTATTCCAATAATATCATCCATTCTTTATGATCTCCTTTACCAAGAGTTTGTATTGAGTCCATACTCTTGCTAAAGTGGGGGCTAAATGTATAGTTGGAAAATGGAAGCACTTCCATGGTAGACTGGTCTAGCCTTCTAGGTAAGTATTTTTTGGTCATGTCAAGCACCTTGAATGGGTTACTAACTTTGATCTGGCTTTATCCCTTTGTCCTACCCCATTTCACTTTTCCAACCTATTTCTGGCACCCCAGACTAAAAAAATGGGACTTTGACCTTAGGGTCAATTTTGACCTTTTTGGGTCAACATCAACCTTGACCTTGACCTAGGTCACAATCAACCTTTTCCAAGCACAGGGTTCAAATTTTAGATTCTCAGGGTTTCCGGATGTTGGTCTTTGCAAAAATTCAAACCCGCTTCTGGGTCGGCTGTTTCAGTCTTCGGAACAACAAATCCTAAATTATATTTAATATAGGTCCTCTTCTAGAGGCATGGTTCCAATTATAATTTAATTCTCCTATGTCGGGCTCTCTAGAGGATTGTGCCCTAATTTCATATAAAAGGAATCTTTCTACTCTCATTTTCTCTAAGACTAGGCAACCATCATTAACCACAAGTAAGAACAATCTAAGACTTGATAATTGCAAGATCTCAAGACTTGAAGAGTGAGTTCCAAAGGTGAAGAAGAAATATTTGAAGCAAGTCAAGTAGCCATTGAAGCATTCATCCATTCTCAAGCACTCATTTTCATCAAGGAGATTCATTGGTGGCCATTGAAGGATTCAAGCTCCATGGAGCCCTCTTGTTGAAGATTTCTCCATCCACATTCCTCCAAGCCTCTTCCAATTCAAGAACCCATTCAAGATTGGTGTTGAAGATCTACAATAAATTGATTGAAGACATCCTACATTATATATTCTACATTCTACACCCATTTGGTGCATCCATACTTGTGGATTCAAGGATTTGAATCCTCCACAAGGACCTTTTAAATGAGCAAGGTGAATTATTTCATTTACTTTGTTTATTCCTAAAATTTCAATTATATATTTGAGGTTAATTCCAAAATTGGGGTTTGACCAAGGCAAACCACTCCCCCCAACAAACAAACTATTTTTCTTGCAGGCACAGGTTCAGACCAGCAAATCAGGATCGAGATTCTGATACCCTTTTTGGAAAACGTCCAGAATCCAAAAATAGAATTTTAGTCTAAGACTTTTTAGGTCAATTATGTTGGAAATATTGCTATAATGTGGACAATTTTTATTTTTTCATTGATGTCAAACCTTAACTGGTGAGACTATTGTTGTATGTTTGAGTACCATATCTATTGATTGATGAAGATTTGAAGAATAGGATAATAAGAAGACCAAGAAAATGGTTGAGTTATGAGTATACACCAGGGTACTTGATCATTTGGAACTTTGGCAAAGTGATATGTTGTTTATCTTTCACTAAAATCTCACTGCAAAGTCAATGTCAAGCAAAGCAAAGTCGATGCTGAGCAAAGTGAAAGGTGATGCTGAGAAAAGAAAAGATGATGTCGAGCACCAATGAAATGCCGAGGGAGACAGAGAAAGCTAAGCAACAGTATTTTAGTAATTGATAAGATTTGAGATCTCTGGCTGACATAGTTGATTTTATTGGGATATGCATTGTTAATTAAGATTGGTCCACACTCATTTAATGCACGGGAAATCATTATTAGTACATCGATTCAATTTTTAATTAATGATTGTATTGGAGAAGTAAATTAAATGTAATGATGGAAAGATCCATTGGATCTAACCTAACCTAAGATCTTATACAATCTTGATTAAGCAGAAAAATATCTATCTGACCTAGATGAAGAGGTATAATATAACCCACTGAGGTTATTTTTATGTTTCTAAGTGTAAGGAGAAGTTGTATGTAAGAGTATTTCATGGTTAATTGACTGATTGGCAAGACCTAGCACAGAAGGCTGAGAAGTGGAGCAGAGAGAGATTGCTTGATGGATTTCCAAGCAGATCTGAAGTTTGAGATGAAAATGGAGGCCACTCAGTGAATTAGCATTAGAGATTAAATTTGATCTGGATTTGCAAAGTAAGTTGTATGTATCAGATCACACCTGCTAATTACTTTTTAACCATTATATCAGTTCAAATCCTCTAACCAGGTTGACCTAATAGTCATTGTGTAAATCCTTTGAACAAGGTGACATTCAAATTGGAATGTTCTAAGTCCTCTAACAAGGCCACTCCTCACATGGTGATTAAATCCTTTAACCAGGTCACATTTGACAGTGTGTTTTGTAACCTTTAACATGGTTGGCTCCTAACAGGGCATCACTTCAAAAGAGTGAAATTTTGGTAACATGTTACTGGTGGTTTTTCCCATATTGGGTTTTCACATTTAATCATGGTGTCAAAATGTGTGAATGTTTATGTTGTGTTTTTTACTCTTAAGTTTCTGTAAGCTTATTTCATTAGTACAGTAAACTGCACACTTTTGTTGTTTATTGTTGCCGAGCAGATCTGAGTTGTTGAAATGGTATAAAATTTATATGGGCACATCTTGACCTAAGGATAACTAATTCACCCCCCTCTCATTTATTCTAAATTCATTCTAACAATTGGTATCAGAGCTTCGTTCTCTTGAAATAGTTTGAAGGTACTTGGAGATAAAGATCAAGATGTATAAAAGAGATGGACTGAAGATTAACAAGGACAACTTTCTTGCATGGAAAATTTTGATGAAACTTCACTTGGCTGGTATTGGTGATTCTACTAAATGAAATATTGAACAAGAATATGTAGCCCCTACTGGAGTTCTGAATGTTGCACAATTAAGAGAGAAGCATGAACATAATCAATCAATTTTGGAACTTGCATCATCTCTGAACTATCATGAATTTGAGGACATCAAGGACTGTACAAGTGCAAAGAAAATGTGGGATGCTCTTCAAACCATCTATGGAGGTGATATGAATGTACTAAGAGCCAAATCTAAAAGCTTGAGAGGTAATTTTGATGATTTAAAAATGCAAGAAGGAGAAAATATAGTGCAATATTATGATAGGATAAAGGAATTTGTAAATTCTATTAGAGGAGCTAAGGGAACCATTAATGATGACACTATCATGAGCAAGGTACTGAGAACACTTCTTCCTATTTATGCTATTAGAGTATCTGCAATTCAAGAACTCAGATGTACTCCTAACAATAATTTGACTCTGGAAAGTTTGGTAGGCAGACTTACTGCATTTGAGATGTCAAATTTTGATAACTATACTCCACAAACTATTGAATCTGCATTCAAGTCATAGATGGTCATCAGAAAATCAAGGAAACAAAAGAAATGTGTGAGCACTAATAGTGACACTTCAGATAATGATCTAGAAGAGCTTGACACACTTATGGCAAGGAGACTAGCTAGAGGAAAAGGAAAATTCAGAGGTAAACTTCCTATTATTTGTTTTTCTTGTAACAAAGTTGGTCATATTGCTGCTAGATGTCTTGATAAGAATGAGAAAGATGAAAGAAGAGACAACAAGTACAAAGATATAAATGATGACTGAGACTGTAGAAAGTACAAGGATTACAAAGACAAAGGTAAGAAATCTTGTTATATAGTTGAATAAGTTTCTGATAGTGAATCTGATAAATCTAATGAAAATGATATAGAATTTGTGTATGTTGCAATGAAAGATGATTCTGATGATGATGAGAAAACTACATTAATTTCTTATATGAGTAAAGGTGATCATTGGATTATTGATAGTGGTTGTTCACATCACATGACTGGTGATAAGGACAAATTTGAAACCTTAGATCAATGTAAAGGTGGATATGTTAGGTTTGGTAATGATACACCTTGTAGAGTTAAAGGGAAAGGATCAATTCAATTGACTGAAAATATTAGATGTGATGATCTATATTGGATTGATGATCTTAAATATAATTTGATGAGTGTTGCACAGCTGAACACTTCTTGTTACAGAGTTGAATTCCATCATAGGAAAGCAAAGATCTATGATGCCAATGGAGAATTACTTGGAAGTGGTGAGCAGACTAGAGGTAACTTATTTTATCTAGACTTAGCTGAAGAGACATGCTTGTTTACACAATATAATGATGTTTGTGTTGGAGATTTGATTCTGAGAGTTGATTGTTTGTATGTTTGTCATTGATCACAACATATAATACACAGTAGTAATTCTGTATGAACTTATCTGAATGATGACATGAATACTTGCGTGGATAGATACATGTTTTTGACATGTTTATTATGTTATGTTCATACACACAGACCTAGATATGATGTTTTAGTAAAGTTATGCAATTCTGTTATTAGCAGTTATAGTTCTGGAAGTATAATGGTTTAGGGCTAATGTATATAACATGTTTCATGAGTTGCGCCTATCTTCAAGATATGTGTGTGTATATGCATTAATAATTATGAGTTGATGATATAAATCCAAAGGTGCCAAACATGTTTCAAGATGATTGCAAAGTTATGGTTAATTTGGTGAGGCCGACTCAGTGAAGCGTCGCATCTGTTCAGCATTGACTTGCGCAGACTTAATATTGTTTGCATGCTTAGTTAAGTTGACTAAGATATTAATGAAGTGTTTCTAAGAGCCAAAATGACCTTCTAATTTGGATAAGATACTTATAGTAGTTCAATTGTGATACGCTAAGTGTGAGTGATACAAAATGTAAAGAAAGATGTACATAGTAGATTATCAGAGTTGGTTCATTCATCAAGGATCTATGTGAAGAAGAAATGAAAGATTGTAATACACTGGAATTGATCAAGATAGTAGGTATACTCTACAGTTCATCATTAGATATAGTGCATATCTGTTATACAGAAGGTTGTAGCCTTCACCATCAAGTAGTGAGATTTTGGACAGTGAGTCCACCACCCCTAACAAGGTTATTTGTAAAAGGCTCCTAATAGGGTCCGAACCTTAACCAGGTCACTATACTTATTGCATTGTATTGTACAACTTCTAACAGGGTTGAAATATCTTCTAATAGGGATTACTACAAATAAGTATAGTTTATTGTGGGTGCTAATTCCCACTGGGGTTTTTACCATTTGGTTTCCCCGTAATCAAATTGTGTGTTGAGTATTGTGTTATCTGATTATGCATTTACTTTGTTGTATACTAAAGTTAAAGAAGTAAAAAAGGACTTAAGCAACTGATAACTGATTCACACCCCCCCCCTCTTAGTTATCCTTTGGGACTATTCTAACAATTGGTATCAAAGCCAAGTGCCTTGAACAAGAAGCCTAACAGCTTAAGGTAGATCAGATGTCTTACTTCAGAAAAGAAAGCCCTAAGTTTGATGGAGAGAATTATTTGGATTGGAAAAGCAAAATGATAATACATCTACAGTGTATTGGATTTGAGAGCTTTGAAATTTCCACACAAGAGGTTGTAATTCCATCTTTGAAAGACCTTGCAAAGGATGATGCTTCCAACAGACAAAAGGACATATTTACACATAATGCAATTGCCAAAGAAGCCCTAATCAGTGCCTTATCTGATAGTGAATTTTATGAAATCAAGAAGATTGATAGAGCATATAGCATATGGAAGTATTTAGAAGACATGTTTGAAGGAGATGTTCAAGCAAAGAATGCACGTAGGAAGACATGGAAGAAGAAATACAACAGTCTTGAGATGTTACCTGAAGAGAACATTAGAGCTTACAATCAAAGGATAAATGAAGTAGTAGTTGGAATCATAAACAATGGTGGTGAAATATCAGAAGAAGATATAATGGACAAGTTGTTAACTACGTTGACATCAGACTATGAAAACAAGATTAGTATTCTAGAGGAAACTATGCAATTTTCACAAAACTTCAAAAGAGAGAATCTAATCAGCAAAATCTCTGCATTTGAGATATCAAGATTGAAGACTGAACCTAAAAGTGAAACAACTTTCAAAGCCTCAGTCCATGGTAAGAAATCCTTACACATCCCCAGTCAAAATGAGAAAGAAGAAGTTGATGAAGAACTTGAAGAAATCATAGCTATGATTGCTAGCAGAGAAAAGAAAGGAAAATGTAAATATGAAGGATAACTTCCATTCAAATGTTTTTCATGTAATAAGATAAGTCACTTTGCATCTAAATGTTCCACAAGAGTCAAGAAGTTCAGATCTGATTACAAACCCAAATATAAGAAGGAACATTATCATGCTAAAGAAGGTGTAACCGATGAGAAGATGAAATTGGATTCGTTGCCCTTAAAGATATGGAAAGGTTGCTTGAGGAAATGGACATTGCAGATGAAAAGGAAGAACAAGAGCTAGACCTAATTTCTAAAGTAGACATCAAAACTGATTGGATCATTGACAGTGGATGCTCTCATCATATGACAGGCGACAAAGATAGAGTTGTTCAGTTAGACAAGTACAAAGGTGGTATGGTTAGATTTGGAGATAACACTCCTAAACCTATCATAGGCAGAGGTTCTGTCACTTTGGATGGAAAGAATAAGACAAATGATGTTCTATATGTTGAAGGATTACATCATAACTTGCTGAGTGTTGGACAGCTACTTGACAAAGGTTATCATTTAGAGTTCAAAGACAATAAGTGAATCATTAACAACAAGGATGGAAACATGATTGCATCAGGATCCAAAACAAAAGGTAATGTTTTTCAGCTTAATTCTTATGTGATTTGTTTTGTTGCAAAGGTGGATGACAGTTGGTTATGGCACAAGAGACTTTGTCATATCAACTTTGATAATATAGTAAAGATTAGCAATGTTAAGGCAGTTAGAGACCTACCAATTATTGCAAGAGTAGTTGACACAATATGCAGGGAATGTGTTATGGGAAAGCATGTAAGGAGTTCCTTTAGAAGCAATCAGAACTCAGCTAAGAACAAATTGGACCTAGTGCATATAGATTTGTGTGGTCCTACTCAAACAAGATCATACTACAGAGAAAGGTATTTCATTTTGTTTGTTGATGATTTTTCTAGGATGATGTGGG
>MU224931.1:49176-111121 GCA_018584345.1 Thuja plicata
TTCCCCCCCCCCCCCCCCCTCTCAGTTATCCTTTGGGACTATTCTAACAGTTTGGTTATGGCATAAGAGGCTATGTCATGTTAACTTTGATAATTTGGTAAGCATAAGTAAATTGAAAAAGGTTAGAGGGATGCCTAAGTTAAAGAAACCTAAGAATGCAATGTGTAAGCAATGTCAATTGGGAAAAATGACTAGATCTAGCTTTCAGAGAAAAACTCATACTTCTGAGAATATTTTGGAATTGGTTCATACTGAACTTTGTGGACCTATTGGTGAGAAAAGTTACTGTGGAGACAAATATTTTATTATATTTGTAGATGACTACTTTAGGATTATGAGTGTTATGTTTCTTAAAGAAAAATCTGATGCATTCCAGTTATTTAAGTGGTACTTGGCAAAATTTGAAAAGGAAATAGGTAAGAGTCTGAAATGTCTGAGATCTGACAAAGGAGGTGAGTTCATTTCTAATGAGTTTAACAAGTTCTACAATGACCGAAGGATAAAAAGATAGATGTCCACACCTAGGACACCACCACAGAATGGTATAGCTGAAAGAAGAAATCGATCTATCATGGATTGTGCCAGAACATTAATGATGGAGAAAAATGTTGCATAGAAATATTGGAGAGAAGTTGTAAGTACAACAGTTTATACCTTGAACAAATTACAAGTTAAGAAAAATACTACACCTTATGAGCTATGGTATGGATATGCACCTACTGTAAGTTATTTTAAAATCTTTTGGAGTAAATGTTTTGTACTGAAGGATAACAGAAATGGTAAACTTGATGCTAAAGGAGAAGAAGGCATATTTCTTGGATATTCTACTAAGAGTAAGGCATATAAGTGCTTAAATTCTAACACTAATAAAATTGTGGAAAGTGCAAATGTTAGAATTGATGAATATGCAGAGAGAAATGAAGCTGAAAGCATGATTGAGCCTGAAAGTTATAGATCATTCACTTATCCTAAAGAGGAGGATTCTAACAAAACTGAGAATGAAGTTGCTGAGCAACAGTCCGCACTTGCCGAGACACAGAATGAAATTGTCAGGCAATAGGAGGTGACTATCGAGTGATCTGATGGAGATGCTGATTCACAGTTTCAACCTGAACTGAATATGAATGATCAAACTGAAGCCTAGAAAGAGCCTACCTTGGAAAAATATATGAGAAGGAACCATAAACCTAATCAAATCATAGGAGCAAAGGATTCTGCAGTTATGACAAGAAGAAAATTAAGAGAAGACACATGTTTTCTATGTGATTTTGAGCCTAAGACAGTAAAAGATGCTTTTGACAATGAAGATTGGATTCAAGCCATGAATGAAGATATAGATCAGATTTAAAAGAACAAAACATGGACACTACTACCGAGGCCTAACATCAAAAATGTAATTGGTACTAAGTGGGTATTCAGAAATAAGTTGAATGAACATGGAGATGTAACAAGGAATAAAGCAAGAATGGTATGCAAAGGTTATGCACAAGAGGAAGGAATTGAAGATGGAGAGACATTCACCCCAATTGCAAGATTGGAAGGTGTAAGAACTCTACTTGCATATGCAGGCTACAAAGGATTTAAAGTTTATCAAATGGATGTGAAGTCAGCATTTCTAAATGGGATATTAGAAGAGGAAATATATATTGAACAAGCTGATGGATTTGTTGACCCAAGCAAGAGGAACATGGTTTGCAGACTGCACAAGGCATTATATGGACTGAAACAAGCACCTGGAGCATGGTATGAAAGATTGTGCAATTATCTGATAAAGATTGGATTTGCAAGAACAAATGACAAGAATAATCTGTATTTGAAGATAGAGAAAGGTAAAGGAATTTTATTGGCTGAAATTTTTGTTGATGACATCATATTTAGTGGAAAAGATATGATATGTAAAGCATTTTCAAAAGAGATGCAAACTGAATTTGAAATGTCTATGTTTGGTGAGATAAAATTCTTTGTTGGTTTACAAATACATCAAATGAAGAATGGTATCTATATTACTCAATCAAAATATGTCAATGAGATACTAAAAAATTTTGGTATGGAAGATTCAAAACCAGTGAGTACACCCATGGCTACTAGATAGAAGCTGACAAAGAATGATGATACAAAAGAGGTAAATCAAACACTCTATAGATCAATGATTGGTAAGCTGCAATATGTTATACATAGTAGACCTGATATTACATTAGTAGTTGGAATTGTTGCTAGATTTTATGGTAATCCAAAAGAGACACATAAAATGGTAGTGAAAAGAATTCTGAGATATTTGAAAGGTACAGAAGATTATGGCCTGTATTACAAAAGAAATGACAATTTTGAACTCAGAGTCTATACTGATTCTGACTGGGCTGGTAATGTGGATGATAGTAAAAGCACCACAGGAGGAGCATTTTTTTGGGGAAAAGATTAGTTTCCTAGACAAGCAAGAAATAGAATTGCACCTCACAATCTACAGCTGAAGCCGAGTATGTGGTAGCAGCAGTTAATTGTTTAAACATTGTATGCTTGAAGATACTCCTAAAAGGTATGAATGAGGATATCACAGAACTAGTTGTCATATATTTTGATAACACAAGTTCCATTAATATTTCTAAAAATCCTGTAATGCACTCTAAGAAAAAACATATAGCTATCAAGTATCATTACTTGAGGGAGCTATTTTAGAAGAAGGAAGTGAGACTGGAATATGTGAACACTAAGGAACAGTTGGCAGACATATTTACAAAAGCATTGCCCAAGGATGCTCATGAGTATCTAAGAGGAAAATTGGGGGTGATTCCCCTAGTAGAGGCTAACTAGTTTTGAATAGCACTATTACATCAAATGTTTTAATTAGAACACTTGACACATTGATGCATAGTGAGTCACATTTTTAGGATGTTGCCTAAAAACTATGAAGTAGAAGACAAGAACAAAAAATAAGATCAGTCATTAACAAAGATGACAGGAACAACATGATACAAAGATTAGAACAAGATGAATCTTCATAATGAAGATGTCAACATCTTTGGCATTGTTTTCAGAGAGGGAGATTATTGCTAAAACAAATTATTGATAAAAAAAATAGATACAAGGGAGATATTACTGAAAGAGGGAGCTGAACAGACATAGAAATATATCAGTGTGATTACAGACATAGAGGGAGTAATATTTTATAGATGAGAATCAGAATGAAGCTAAAGACATTAATGAAGATCTGTTCATATCAAGGAACACACATATTTTTTGGATTGTATGGTAACTTTGGCTGGACATTTTTGTTTTATAGTTTAGTGTTGCCATCAATGCCAAAGAGGGAGATTGTTGGAAAGATTGCTATAATGTAGACAATTTTTATTTTAACATTGATGTCAAACCTTAACTGGTGAGAATATTGTTGTATGTTTGAGTGCCATATCTATTGATTGATGAAGATTTGAAGAATAGGATAACAAGAAGACCGAGGAAATGGTTAAGTTATGAGTATACACCAGGGTACTTGATCATTTGGCACTTTGGAAAAGTGATATGTTGTTTATCTTTCACTGACAGTTCACTGCAAAGTCGATGCTGAGAAAAGAAAAGTTGATGTTGAGCAAAGAGAAAGGTGATGCCGAGCAAAGCAAAGATGATTTTGAATGCCAATAAAATGTCGAGGGAGACAAAGAAATCTGAGCAACAGTATTTTGTAATTGATAAGATTTGAGATCTATGGCTGACATAGTTGATTTTATTGGGATATGCATTGTTAATTAATATTGGTCCACACTCATTTAATGCATGGGAAACCATTATTAGCGCATGGATTCAATGTTTAATTAATGACTATATTGGAGAAGTAAATTAAATTTAATGATGGAAAGATCTATTGGATCTTACCGAACCTAAGATCTACGATCTTGATTAAGCAGCAAAAGATCTATCTGACCTAGATGAAGAGGTATAATATAACCTACTGAGGTTATTGTTATGTATCCAAGTGTAAGGAGAATTTGTATGTAAGAGTATTGCATGGTTAATTGAATGATTGGAAAGACCTAGCAGATAAGGTTGAGAAGAGAAGCAGAGAGAGATTGCTTGATGGATTTCCAAGAAGATCTAAAGTTTGAGATGAAAATGGAGGTCACTTAGTGAATTAGCATTAGAGCTGAAATTGGATCTGGATTTACAAAGTAAGTTGTATGTATCAGAACACACCTGCTAATTACTTTTTAACCATTGTATCAGTTCAAATCCTTTAACCAGGTTGACCTAACAGTCATTGTGTAAATCCTTTGAACAAGGTGACATTTAGATTGGAATGTTCTAAGTCCTCTCACAAGGCCACTCCTGATAGGGTGTTTAAATCCTTTAACCAGGTCACACTTGACACTGTGTTTTGTAACCTTTAACAGGGTTGGGTCCTAACAAGGAATCACTTCAGAAGAGTGAAATTTTGGTAGCATGTTACTGGTGGTTTTTCCCATATTGGGTTTCCACGTTAAATCATGGTATCAAAATGTGTGAATGTTTATGTTGTGTTTTTTACTGTTAAGTTTTTGTAAGCTTATTTCATTAGTATAGTAAAATGCACACTTTTGTTTTTTATTGCTTCCAAGTAGATCTGAGTTGTTGAAATGGTATAAAATTTATATGGGCACATCTGGACCTGAGGATAACTGACTCACCCCCCTCTCAGTTATTCTAAATTCATTCTAACAAACTCTTCCCTAGGGCATAATTGGAAATTTTGGCCAAGGGTGACATTGACTTGAGGGTACAAATCAAAACTGTGTCAAAACAAAAAATGATTTCTGTGTTTTGTTTGTCTATGCATTTCTATTCCAGTTTCGGTCTCAGATTTTCCAGAAACTCAACAAAGGCTTCAGAAAATAGCATTCTTTAGATCTACAATATTCCAAGGTTAGTACATTTCTCCTATTCAATTCAATTAAGGTTATCAATCTATCTAAATCTATTTCGCATTCAAATAAATAAACGGGTACTTAAGATATTCCTTCTTTATTCTTGTTTCTAAATGGTTGATTGAATTAGGCATTGATCCTTCCTTTTGGGTTAATCAATTTGGATCTTTCATTTTCATATCTAAGGATAGACAGATAGCATCTTATTTATCCCCATAACATATTCAAATGTAAGGTATTTTATGTTAAATGATCCACTTTCATGAAACCCCCCCCCCCCCTCATTTTAGATNCATGAACCCCCCCCCCCCCCTCATTTTAGATCTTACAATTACATGTTGATGCATAAAGTGAAGTTAATTGCCAAAATTGATCCTTTGAAGTATCTACTTAGTAAAACAGTCCTAATGGGAAGGATTGAAAAATGGGTGATGGTACTTAGTGAGTTTGACATTGAGTACGTGGATAGGAAAGCAATCAAGGGACAAGTAATTGCTGATTAGTTGGCTGAACATCCTTTAGAGTCTACATATCCAATTAAAGTGGAGTTTCCTAATTCAGAGATTGTTAATGTGGAACCAAAAACATGGACCTTATTTTTTGATGGCTATGCTCAAAGTGGTTTAGGGGCAGGAATTCTTTTGATAACACCTCAAGGTTACACAATTCCCAAATCTTACAAACTATTGTTTCCTTGCACAAATAATATTGTTGAAAATGAAGCTTTGGTCATAGGTCTCAAAATGGCCTTGGAATGGAATGTCATAGAATTGCAAGTTTATGGAGACTCTCAATTAGTAATCAACCAGATCAGAAAATTTGATGCCATATAAAAGGATGGTGGATGATTGGAAAAAATATTTTTCTTTGATTACTTTTGAGAAAATTACAAGAGATAAAAATAGAGCAGCTGATGCAATGGCTACTTTGGCTTCATTACTCCAAATGCTTGATCAGAATGTGAGGTACGAATTCTTGGTGGAAGAGTTGGAAAAACTGGCATTTGACTTACCTGATACCCAAATAATTTCCCTTCTTAATGGACATAACTCACCTTGGTATGGACCAATTTATACTTATCTTAAAAACCAAACCTTACCTTTGGACCAAAACCCAAGCTCAAAAATGACATTTCATAAGACAGTCAGCTCATTATACCATCCTATCAGACACATTGTATCGCAAAGGTCTTGACGGTACACTCCTTAGGTGTCTGGAGGAAGAAGAATCGAGGTTAGCTTTAAGAGATGTCCACAAGGAGATTTGTGGGTCGCATTCGAGTGGATTAAATTTAGCTAAGAAAATCCTTTGCATGGGGTATTTTTGGAAAACCTTAGAGAAAGATGCTTGTCAATTTGTGAAAGTTTGTGCTAAATGCCAATATCACGGAGATATGATCCATGCACCTATGCAAGAATTACATCCATTTATCACACCATGGTCATTTTATCAATGGGGTTTTGATCTAATTGGCATGATTTACCCAAGATCTTCTAATGGACATATATACATCCTCATAGCGATAGAATATTTTACTAAATGGGTAGAGGTCATTCCTTTGATGACTGTAATGGGAAAGTAGATTTCCATGTTTATGCTCAATCACATTATTTGTAGATATGGTATTCCTCATCCCATCATAACGGACAATGGAAAGCAATTCAAGAACAAATGTGTGGATAAAATTTGTGAAAGATTTCATATTATTCACCATTCTTCCTCCATTTACTATCCTCAAGGTAATGGACAAGCCTAGGCTACAAACAAGAACATCCTCAAAATATTGAAAGATTGGTTGATAAGTCAGGAAGACATTCACATATTCAAATAAACCCAGCATTGTGCGTCTATAGAACTAGCATCCACACACCAACAGGAGCTACAAAATTTTCCTTGGTTTATGGGGCTGAAGCTATTTTACCCCTAGAAGTTGAGATTCCATCCCTAAGAGTATCACTACTATTGGAGATTTGATTCTGTTCAATTGATTGATTATATGTTTGTCATTGATGACAACATATAATACACAGTAGTAATTCTATATGTACTTATCAGAATGATGACATGAATACTTGCATGGTTAGATAAATGTTGTTGACATGTTTATTATGTTATGTTCATACACACAAATCCAGATATGATGTTTCAGTCAAGTTGTGTAATTCTGTTATTGGCAGTTACAGTTCTGGAAGTGTATCTGTACAGAGTTGACATATTTGATGTGTTTCTTGAGTTGCACCTATCTTCAGGATATGCGTGAATATATTCATGATTAGTTATGAGTTTAATATCTTTGGTTAAATTTTCCTATCATATTACATCAATATCGTGTTGTTTGAGTTGACTTGGTGAAGCCGACTTGGTGAAGCGTTGTGTCTATTCAGTTTATACTTGCGTGGTTGTAATTATGCTTGTGTGCTTAGTAGAGCTGACAAGGATGTTATGAAGAGTTGTATTACAGGTCCCATGATCTCATACTTTGAGGAAGATACTTATAGCAAGTCAATTGTGATACGCTAAGTGTGAATGATACAAAAAGAGACAGAAGATGTATAGAGCAGAATATAAGATGTGGTTCATTCATCAAGAGTCTATGTGAAGAAAAAGTGAAAGATTGTAATACACTAGAACTGATCAAGATATCAGGTCTACTATAATGTTCATCATCAGATATAGTGCATATCTGTTATACAGAAGGTTGTAGCCTTCACCATTAAGCAGTGAGCTTTTGGACAGTGAGTCCACCACCCCTAATAGGGTTATTTGTAAAAGACTCCTAACAGGTTCTGACCCTTAACCATGTCACTATACTTATTGCATTGTAAAGTACAACTCCTAATAGGGTTGAAATATCTTCTAATAGGGATTACTATAAACAAGTATAGTTCATTGTGGGTGCTAATTCCCACCGTGGTTTTTACCATTTGGTTTCCCCATAATCAAATTGTGTGTTGTGTACTATGTTATCTTATTGAGCATTTACTTTGTTGTATTATGAAGTTAAAGAGGAAAAAGAATTAAAGTTATGGATAACATATTCACCCCCCCCCCTCTCAGTTATCCTTTGGGACTATTCTAACAATTGGTATCAGAGCCAAGTGCCTTGGAGAAGAAGCCTAATAGCTTAAGGTAGATCAGATGTCTTACTTTAGAAAAGAAAGCCATAAGTTCAATGGAGAAAATTATCTGGATTGGAAAAACAAAATGATAACACATCTACACTATGTTGGCTTTGAGATCTTTGAAATTGCTACACAAGAAGTTGTAATTCCATCTCTGAAAGACCTTGCAAAGGATGATGCTACGAAAAAAGGAAACATTTACCAATAATGCTATTGCTAAAGAATCCCTAATCAACGCCTTATCCAACAGTGAATTTTCTGAGATCAAGAAAATTGACAGAGCATATACCATATGGAAGTATTTAGAAGATATGTTTGAAGGAGATATTCAAGCAAAGAATGCACACAGGAAGACATGGAAAAAGAAATACAATAGTCTTGAGATGTTACCTGAAGAGAACATTAGAGCTTACAATCAAAGGATAAATGAAGCAGTCTCTAGAATCAGAAACAATGGTGGAGAAATATCAAAAGATGACATAATGGACAAGTTTCTAACTACTTTAACATCAGACTATGAAAACAAGATAAGTATTCTAAAGGAAACCATGTAATTCTCACAAGACTTTAAGAGAGAGACTTTGATCAGCAAAATCTCTGCATTTGAGACATCAAGATTGAAGACTGAACCCAAAAGTGAAACAGCTTTCAAAGCCTCAGTCCATGGTAAAAAATCCTTACACATCTCCAATCATAATGAGAAAGAAGAAGTTGATGAAGAACTAGAAGAAATCATCGTTATGATTGCAAAAAGAGAAAATAAAGGAAAAGGAAAATATGAAGGACAACTCCCATTCAAATGTTTTTCATGTAACAAGATTGGTCACTTTGCATCTAAGTGTCCCACAAGAGTTAAGAAGTTCAAATCTGATTACAAAACTAAATATAAGAAGGAATGCTATCATGCTAAAGAAGGTGTAACTGACAAAGATTCAGGAGAAGATGAAATTGGATTCGTTGCCTTTAGAGACATGGAAAGGTTGCTCGAGGAAATGGACATTGCAGATGAAAAGGAAGAACCAGAGTTAGCCTTAATTTCTAAAGCAGACATCAGAACTAATTGGATCATTGACAGTGGATGCTCCCATCATATGACAGGTGAAAAAGATAGATTTGTTCATTTAGACAAGTACAAAGGTGGTATGGTCATATTTGGAGACAACACTCCTAAACCTATCATAGGCAAAGGCTCTATCACTTTGGATGGAAAGAACCAGACAGATGAAGTTCTATATGTTGATGGATTACATCATAACTTGTTGAGTGTTGGACAACTACTTGAGAAAGGTTATAATTTGGAGTTCAAAGACAAAAAGTGCATCATTAACAAGGATGGAGACATAATTGCATTAGGCTCTAAAACAAAAGGTAATGTTTTTCTGCTCAATTCTGATGTAAGTTATTTTGTTGCAAAAGTAGATGACAGTTGGTTATGGCACAAGAGACTATGTCATATCAATTTGGATAACATAGTAAAGATAAGTAATGTCAAGGCAGTCAGAGACCTTCCTATTATTGCAAGACCAATAGACACAATATGCAAGGAATGTGTTATGGGTAAGCATGTAAGGAGTTCTTTCAGAAGAAAGAAGAACTCATCTGAAAACAAATTGGACTTAGTACACACAGAATTATGTGGTCCTACTCAAACAAGATCATATTACAGAGAAAGGTATTTCATTTTGTTTGTTGATGATTATTCTAGGATGATGTGGGTTGCGTTCTTAAAGGAGAAGTATGAAGCCTTTGAGAAGTTTAAAATATTCAAAGCTAAGGTTGAAAATGAATCTAGACTCAAACTAAAATGTTTAAGATCAAATAGAGGAGGAGAGTTCACCTCTGACCAGTTCTATGATTACTGTGAGAAACATGGAATTAAAAGACAATTGAGTGCCCCTAGAACCCCTCAGCAGAATGGTATTGCAGAAAGGAGGAACAGTATTATACTTGACACAGTGCATACTATGATGATTGAAGGGAAATTTGTGCACACCTACTGGAGAGATGCAGTGAATACAGCAGTGTATACTATCAATAGAACACAATTGAGACCAGGCATAGACAAGACACCCTATGAACTTTGGTTGGTAATGTACCCACAGTAAAGTATTTCAAAATCTTTGGCAGCAAGTGCTACATCAAGAGAGATGATGGTGTTGGTATGTTTGATGCCAGAAGTGATGAAGGTATTTTCCTTGGTTACTCTACAAAAATAAAATCATATAGATGTTTTAATCTAAGATTGAAAAAGGTAATTGAAATTACTCATGTATAAATTGATGAAAATTTTATGGTTCAAGAAAGATACTATGAATATGAACCTATGATTGAAGATGAACCCAGGCCTAGCAACAAAGATATTGTTATTGAAGAAATGTTTGATTGCATTGATGTCTCGTGAAATGACCCTGAATCAAGCAGAGAAGAATCACAGATTATAGAAGAAGTCACACCTAAGGTTCCAAAATTCACATTTAGATACCACTCTAAAGATGATATCATTGAAGATCATAGCAGTAGTGTTTTGACCAGATCAAAAGCAAAAAGTCTGGCAATAGATGAAGAGGTATGTTTACTTTCATAGATTGAACCTTTAAGTGTTAAAGATGCTTGTAATGATTCTAATTGGAAGAATGCATTGAAAGAAGAATTAGATCAGATAATTAAAAATGATACATGGGAATTGGTCCCTAGACCCAGTGACAAAATTGTGATTGGAACAAAGTGGGTATTCAAAAACAAGATGAATGAAGATGGTACAGTAGTTAGAAACAAAGCAAGATTGGTATGTAAAGGATATGTGCAGAGAGAAGGAATAGACTATACTGATATATTTGCCCCAGTGAGCAGACTGGAAGCCATTAAATTTTTTTTGGCATATGCAACATTCAAAGACTTTAAAGTTTACCAAATGGATGTAAAATCAGCCTTTTTGAATGATGACTTGAATGAAGAAGTCTACATTGAACAGCCTGAAGGATTCAATCTTTCAGATGAACCAGACATGGTATGAAAATTGAAGAAAGCACTCTATGGTCTTAAACAGGACCCAAGAGCTTGGTATGAGAGACATGATGGTTATCTTACCAAGATTGGATTCAAGAAAGGAGGAGCAGATTATAACCTATTCACAAGAGAGACACCTGATGGATTATTATTAGTTGCCATATTTTTTTATGACATTATCTTCAGAGGTAATGACAAGCTCAGTACAGTATTTGCAAAAGAAATATAGAATGAATTTGAAATGAGCATGATTAGTCCTATAAAATACTTTTTGGGACTGAATGTAAAGCAAACAGATAAAGGTATATTCATTAATCAGTCAAAATATGTGAAAGAAATACTGAAGACCTTCTAGATGGAAGACTGTAAGCCTTTATGCACTCCCATGATAACATGAAGCAAGCTTTCAAAAGATGATGATTCCACAGCAGTTGATAAGACATTGCATAAATCTATGATTGGTAAACTCATTTATCTAACTCAATCTAGACCTGACATATCTAATGCAATTGGCATTGTTGGAAGATTTGCAGCTGAACCCAAGAATAATCACCTAATGGAAATCAAGAGGATATTCAGACATCTAAAGGGAACTATAGACTATGGTTTATGGTATCCTAAATCAGAGAATGTAAAACTTTATGTGTATACAGATGCAGATTGGGCAGGATGTATTGATGATAGGAAAAACACTTCAAGAGGAGCAGTATTCCTTGGAGACAGGTTGGTTTCTTGGATAAGCAAGAAGCAAAACTATATTTCCCAGTCAACAGCAGAAGCTGAATATGTTGCAGCAGCACTGAATTGTTCAACTATGGTTTGCATCAAGAAGATAGTTAAATACTTTGGCATTAAGGTTGATTATCCTATTTTTATTCACTGTGATAATACTAGCACTATCAACATGTCTAAGAACCCTATGATGCACACAAAGACAAAACACATAGAGATCAAGTACCATTTTTTAAGAGAAAAGGTTGCAGACAAAGAAGTGAAATTGGACTATGTAAACACCAAAGAACAGTTGGTAGATATTTTCACAAAGCCCTTATCAAAGGATACTTTTGAGTATCTCAGGGAAAAGTTGGGAGTAATTCCCTCTCCTGAGTTTGTTTAGAAGAAGCAGCAAGAACATTAGTCATTAAGTGACTAATGAATGGTTGACTACTCTACTTGTGGAGTAGTACCTGTGCCTAAAGATCTATGGTGCCCTTTTCCATTGATGTCAAAGGGGGAGTATGTACTAAGGGGGAGCATATACTCTAGGGGAGTATATACATGGAATAAAAACACAGTCAGAGGAACTGTAGCAGTATAGAGAAATATTTGATGAGGATATTGAGAAGATTGTAAAAGAAAGAGGACACCATGAACAGAAGATGTTTTTGATATCATATGTTGCCATCAATGTCAAAGGGGGAGATTGTTGGAGATTTGATTATGTTCAGTTGATTGATTGTATGTTTGTCTTTGATGACAACATATAATACCAAGTAGTAATTCTTTATGTACTTATCAGAATGATGACATGAAGACTTGCATGGTTAGATACACGTTGTTGACATGTTTATTATGTTATGTTCATACACGCAGATTTAGATATGATGTTTCAGTCAAGTTGTGTAATTCTGTTATTGGCAGTTACAGTTCTGGAAGTGTATTTGTACAAAGCCAACGTATTTGATGTGTTTCTTGAGTTGCACCTATCTTAAGGATATACATGAATATATTCATGATTATTTATTATTTAAATATCTTTGGTTAAATGTGCCTATCATATTACATCAAGATCATTTTGTTTGAGTTGATTTGGTGAAGCCAACTTAGTGAAGAGTCGCGTCTATTCAGTTTATACTTGTGCGGTTGTAATTATGCTTGTGTGCTTAGTAGAGAGGACAAGGATGTTATGAAGAGTTGTCTTACAGGTCCCATGATCTCATACTTTGAGGAAGATACTTATAGAAAGTCAATTGTGATACGCTAAGTGTAAATGATACAAAAAGAGACAGATGATGTACAGAGAAGAATATAAGATGTGGTTCATTCATCAAGAGTCTATGTGAAGAAGAAGTGAAAGATTGTAATACACTGGAACTGATCAAGATAGTAGGTCTACTCTACAGTTCATCATCAGATATAGTGCATATATTTTATACAGAAGGTTGTAGCTTTCACCATTAAGCAGTGAGCTTTTGGACAGTGAGTCCACCACCCCTAATAGGGTTATTTGTAAAAGACTCCTAACAGAGTCCGGCCCTTAACCAGGTCACTATACTTATTTCATTGTAAAGTACAACTCCTAACAGGGTTGAAATATCTTCTAACAGGGATTAATATAAACAAGTATAGTTCATTGTGGGTGCTAATTCCCACTAGGGTTTTTACCATTTGGTTTCCCCATAATCAAATTGTGTGTTGTGTACTGTGTTATCTAATTGAGCATTTACTTTTTTGTATTATGAAGTTAAAAAAGAGAAAGAATTAAAGTTATGGATAACTAATTCACCCCCCNAATTCCCCCCCCCCCCCCCCCCTCTCAGTTATCCTTTGGGACTATTCTAACAACTACATGGATTAATCAATAATGAGGATTATAGGTTTTCCTGAATTCAACAAATGGAATTGTTGGAGGAACATCAAACACATGCATATGATCATTTGAAGGTATATCAAAACAAAATTTCAAGAAACTACAACAAGCATATTAAACCAAGAACCTTTCAAGTGGGAGACTTAGTGTTAAGAGAAAACCCTAAAAATCAGGCTGATAGAGAAAAGAAAGGAAAATGGGAAGTGAATTGGCTTGGTCCTTTTGTAATTGTTTCTTCTTTTGGAATGAGAACTTACAAACTAGCTGATTTTGAAGGGATGAGTTGCAAGAGCCCATTAATAGCATCCATTTAAAGAGGTTTCATACCTAATCAAATGAAAGAGTATTAGATCAGAGTATCATATGAGTTATCATATTCTTTGTACATGAGAAAAAGTCAAAATCCAAAAAAAAGGAGAAAAGATCAAAATCCAAAAAAATCAAAAATATCAAAAAGCCAAAAACAATGAAAAAGCAGAAAATCAGAAAAAGGAGAAAAGTGAGCATGAAGAAAGTCAAAAACATTGCAAAATCAAAAAGATGTTTTCTTGGTGAAAACCTTGCAAATAGGCGCCTTGATGATAAAAAAAAATCAAAAATTTTTTTTTTGAAAAAGAGAAAAGTGCCTTGGTGAAAACCTAGCATTAGGCGCCTTGGTAGCAAAAAAATAAAAAAAGCAATAAACCCAAAAGGTGAAAACCTGGAAATAGATGCTTTTTGTTCCCTTAGGTCTTTCCTAGTTGCATTTGTACATATTTCTTTTTCTTAATCTCATTTGTACATATCCTCATTGCATTTGTCATTTGTGATAATCATAATAAAGCCTTTTAGCTGAATTGTTGCATTCTAGGTTTCATATTGCCCTGAGTTTTACACATGATCACATTTATCACTTGGGGGAAAAATCATTGGTTTTGGTACTAAACGGATTCAAAAGTGCTACATCTTGGTCACATGACAGAAGAAAATTTTTAGACTTTCAGAGGATAGATATTTTTGAACCTTTGATGGATATCATTGATCAATTCAAACAGTTTGATCACCTACCTTGATCCTTGAACTTCATTGACTTATTTTATCAGGATTAAAAATTGATAACACATAAATGATCAGAATGTTTGGAATTCTTATTGAAAATTGGGATACATTGCAAAACACTTGAAATTTTTGATGATTTTGGTTGACCTTTTCAAGTCATGTTCTTTTTAGCTAATCGATGATGTTTCGACTAGATTGGCGATGATGGAGACATGATTTTTTACTTGACTTTTGTGTGACTATTTTGAGGAAGATCCCCTACCTTGTGTGAATTCATCTAGCAACATGGTCATCAAAGAACCATCGAGGAAATTCATATAGGAAGGAGGGTTAACCTTTGTTTGTTTACACAAAAGGATACCTTAGCTATTTAGATCTTCTATATCTTAATACCAAAATCCACTTGCAACATTGAATCTGTTGAAACCGGTATTCATACTCCCATAATTGGTCATTGAACTAGTGAGGGTTGTACTAGGTTCCTAAAAGAGGTTACCAAATGAGATGAAATTCATATTCTTATTCTTATGGTCACAGTGGCACTAGTAAGGATTGTATCAACTCCTAGTTACACAATTCTCAATGATGAAAATATATCTCTTTTGCAGTTCTTTCGCAAAAAAACTAGTGACAATTAGTTACATTTTCATGAAAGGTTAATTGCATTATTTAAATTCTTTTTCCATGTGAAGGGGGTTAATTATTTCAATCTTGATTCATTAATTCATTTTGGGGGATTCAATTTTCAATTATCCTTGGTTCAATCATTGATGTGAGATTATCTTTTGCATTACATCTCATTCATTCATTCATAGCATTAATCATTATCTTCCTATCAAAAAAAGAAAATACAAGAATCATTAATCATTATTCATTTTCATACATCTAGTTAAGGAGTGCATTTCATATCAAAATTACGTACATCAAAATCCAAAAACATAGTTGCGTATATAATCCATCTATATCCATGTATCCATACATCATTGCATTGCATTCATATAAAATTAGAAAAGCATATAGGAATAATTGCATTTATCATTTGCATTCATCTATCTATATCATATATAAGATAAACATCATTCATAGCATCATAGAAAGTAAATGCATCCATGAAAACATCATATAGACATGTGCATAAAATATATCTCACATCTAAACATCAACATATCAAAGAGAATCAAGGAAAGTCATCATATACATGTCCATCAAATCATGATCCATCAAATTTGTATACAAAGATACAATATCATAAAAATGGTACATCAACATAGTCCTGATCAAATCAATAAAGCATGATAACAAGATACATCACAAATGTAGATCCATATCCATATATATCAAGACCCAGCAGGGGCACCTGATCTATCACCTATCCCTAATCATTCTCCTATCCCATCAAGCCCTTTATCATCTGCTCTATCCTGAGTAGGCTGTGGTCCCTAAATAGTACTAGCCACACTAGGCCTCTATGACATCATCACCATAAACTAATGCATCATCATAGCCACATGATCCAAAAAACCAACCACTATTGTCAGCCCTATCTGTAAAGTCCGCACATCCTGAGTCAAGGCATCTATAGCCTGCGGATCCTGGGGTACTTATGGTGCCTAAGGAGCCTGTGGTCCTGGAACCTATCTATCAGTTGCAATATGAGCTTGTCTCCCAACTCTCTATCTCTTCTGTCCCCATGCTACCCCTGGGTGAGGCTGAAATAATCCAGTTCCATGTGCATGTCAAGCTGTCCTGAATCCCCTACCTCTCGCTCTGACATGACCACCCCGTGTCTGAGGTCCCACCCATCCTCTACCAATCACCCTAGGAGCTCTCTGCACTCTAGGAGCTCATCATCTCTATCTCCTACCACCACCACCACCATCACCTCCATCCCCGCCATCATCACCTGATGTGTCATTTGCATCCAAGATAGGCTCTACTAGGTCAGTAAACCTCATGAATCTATGTCTGGAGAACCACTCTCTGTACTCCATGGACATCCATGCATCTTCTACATGCTCTAACATGTCTCATCTGATGAGGATCAATCTATCAATCTCATTGCACACATACTAGAAAAAATATGTGCACCCCACATAGGCCGCTTGGCCTGTACTTGTGCATAAAGGGTCATACCCTGAGGCATGTCCTATACTCAGCCATACTGCCTGGATAATCGCCTGAAACAGAATCTCTCAATCATGAGTGGTGATTGACCAATCATCCACCTCAGTGGAAACATGTATGGGAGCTCATCATCATCCTCCCACCAACCCTCGCATCCCAAATATGGTTGCCACACGACCTAATCCATGTCATCAATCATATGGCACCAATACTCAAGTTTGCCCAGATGATGCTGGACAACCATGCCACCATACAAAAAGGCATAAGGACACCCATGGCCTTGAACACATGTTGCAATTGGTCTAGTAATGGCTATATGCTCCCATATCCACAACTGAAGTAGAACTGCATCGGTTGACACTACACAACTCAATCTATACACAATCTCATGCATATCATGATATAGTTGTGCTAACATACATTATCCCCAATCAAAACATTGAGGTTGTGCAATCAAATCCTCAAGAGTACCGCCCCATCCAACAAAAAATCCTCAACCTTGATGATTAGGAAGGAGTAAACCTCCTATCACAGCACCTAAGACTGTTGGCAATGTCAAAAAAGATGCAAACTGTGCCCAGGTAATCGTATCATCTCCAATGGTATCATCATCAAAGACCCATCTACAGAAACTCCCATCATACACTGAATCATAATACACTTTTTCCCCATGAGTAGGGATACAAAGTAATCTGTAAACATCCTCAGGAGTGATGGTCATCTCCCCAAGTGGCAAGTGGAAGGTATTATGGTCAGAGTGCCATCGCTCTGCCACAGCTGTCAATAAACCCTGTTTCAACTAAAACTGAGGGATGTCTAGTAGGAATCTCAAACCACAAAGCTCAATGACTCTATACTTTGGATATGTCATCTCTTGAGCTAAATCTAAGATCCAAGAAGCTATATTATGTACATATAATTTATGAAAATGTGGCTTTTTGCAAATCAAGGGAAATATATCCAAAATTTTCTATCAATGGATTATCCTAAGTCAATCAATATAATTCAATCAATATTTTCTCTTCTTGAGCGCAATCAACTTATTGTTCCTACCTCTAGATCTTGAGACATGGACCAGTATGATCAGTTATCTATTCTATCAGCTTTCCATCCCATCAGATTGACAAATCAAATATTCATTGTTATGATTATCCTAATATCCTAATCACTTGTTTGCATTACTACAACAGATCTATCTATCTTGGAAACCAAATTGTTTATCTGAATGATCAATAAGTAATCAGTTTGAGCATTTCAAATCAAATTTTCCATTACATTTTCCTAAAGGCATCACTTGGCTAAGTATACCTGGTATTTTAACCTATGCATAATTTTACACATCATATGCGTCATTTTAACTATCGAAGGCGGTGCTTCATCATTTAAGAGACACTTTATCAACTTAGGCATTACTTAAGCATTCCTAGGTGGCATTTAAAACATGAGGTTTTGGAAAGAGTCATTTTAAACTCGGTTTAATAATTTTAACCTAGCTCATAGGCGTGGCTTAACTTCTCCTATGCGGCATTTAAAAGCATGGCGGTGGTGTTTTACTACCCTAGGCATGGCTTAAACTATCATACGCGGCATTTAGCAGGAAATAATTTCAAAAGCATGAAAAATTGACATAAATGCTATTAAATACAAGAAATAAATGCACCAGGAGGGTCAAAATCACTCACCAAAGGTCCTTAATCTGATTTTCTTTGATATCAATGTCCTCTCTCGAACTGATGCTCTCGAATAGGAACAACCATGGCTGATTATCTTCACACGATCAGAGAAAAATCTCAACAGTCAAAAGTGAATATGAATAGTAAATTTGGGTTTTTCAACCTATTTAAGCTATTAAACCTAATTTTGGAGGGGATTTTACACAATATGACCTAAATCTACATTTTATGCAAACTGGGGCATGTTGTGATATCATTCTCATCATCAATGTTTTTAGAAATGAAATCATCTTGGATCTTGTTTTACATCAGTCTCATCATATTTTGCATCTGGAGATCAACCTGTTTCATTTCTGAGGGGGCATCATCATATCATCAAATCAAGGTTCTGAACCAAATCAAGGGCATTGAAAATTTAAACTTTTATCAGTGGGACATTTTGCATCAAATCAAATTAGTTGTAAATTAGGGTAGCAAATCAAATTAGAGTTTCAAATCAGAGTTGTGAATCAGTTTTTATCAATCAATCAATCAGATCATTGTATCAATCAATTAATCAGTATCAAATCAATGATCAGGACATGCAATTTTCTCTGAATCAATGTGCTTTGCACATCAATTCAAAGAGGGGCATTTGTAGACACCCAAAACTGGGCAGGTGTCCTAGAATCATCCAAATCTGCAAATCTCAGCCAAATGCTTCAAAATGCTTCAAAATGGATCAAAATCAATTCAAATGGACATTTATCAATCAAAGTGGACAAAATCAAGTTAAATCAAAGGATTAATTAATTATGACATCAAATAATCAAATTTAAGCCTAAAAGGACCAATCAAAATTATATAATTGATTTTAATCAATTAATTGCATAGTTTTAAATCAAAAATCAAATTGAACCTATTCATCCCTACATGGCTAATTTAATTAATTGACTGAATTAAATAATCCTAATATCTTTCAACGTGAATTTGAGAAACCAATGGGAATTGAGAATACAAAAGCACATGGATCACTCCTAAATTTGAATCTCAATCACTCATTTTCAACTTTGAATCTCAATCACTCAAATTTGTCCATTTGTCTCAACCTTTGAGACAATCATTTAAATTGTCCCCCCATTTGAAACCATCTCAAAGCCTTCCACTCAATCAAGGCTTAATCATGATCAAATAACTCTACCCCCTACACTTGGGAATTTTCTATAAATACAAGCCATTTTAAAGCATAACATATCCTAGAAAATTCGAATGCAAAGAATCAAACCTATAGGCAATTTCATAGCAATCTTGAGCATTTTTGAGGGTTTCATAGAAAATTGTGTTGGCAAGTTGACACTTAAGGTGTATATGACTTATTTTGTGTTGTCATTATGGCAACAAAGTCATATGAAGTTTTGTCAAGTAAACTTGGAAGACAAAAATGGCTAAGTATAGAAGACAGAACATAATAGAGTTATGCAGTCAATCAGAGCACCAGCGCATGTGCATAAGATCAAGTTAGGATATGTGCATTTGTATATAAGCTCTGTTATATGTTTTTGTGTTTACCCTATAAATGCATGGTACGAGATGACAGTACAAAAAATTTATAAAAAGATTAAGTGCACTAATAGTTCAGAAAATAGAGTATGGAGCCGACATCAGTTTTTGGATTAGCGTATAACCTTTTGTTTTGTAAATTCTATGCACCTATTGTAATAAGTTAGTAATTATGTCTTAAAAATTATTGTAAACACACTTAATCCAATTTGTTTAGAAGCGTTGTGAATGTTGTTTTTGGGCCGACTAAGGTCTTATTTTTAGTCGTGTCTATTCAGGCATGTATATATATATTAGACATGCACTTTTGTATAAGTGTGTAGTCAAAAAGAAAGTAGAGAAGATTTTTAAAAAGAGAAATATGAGAAATTAAATATGAAGTATAAGTATATAAGTGATTTAAGCATCAGCACATAAACGAAACTGATCAGACAATAGTGTCATTACAGCAGTTCATTTTTTATATAGTATATATCAGTCATCAAAAGGTTATAGCCTTCATCTTACTGAGAAGTGAGCTGTGGTAGTGATCCAACCACCTCTAACAGGGTTCCTATAAAGACTCCTAATAGGTTCATTGTACTTGCATTATAAATACTGCTACTAACAGGGCAAAGGAACTTTAATAGGTTCATTATACTAGTACAATTATTTGTGGGTACTAATTCCCACCGGGGTTTTCCTCTGATCAAGGTTTCCCCATAAACATATCTGGTGTTATGTTTTATTGTTTTATGCTTCATATGTTATATATTTGATTTATGTTCAAATTTCTGAAACAGAATAATTAATCAAACACTTATTCACCCCTCGCCCCCCTCTCAGTGTTTCCAACAATTGGTATCAAAGCTCTGGTCCTCTGAAAGAAAGTTTAACCACTTGAGGAGATCATGGATTCAACAGAAGCTAAACATCTGAAAAAGAATCTTGAAGCAGCCCTTGAGGATCTTGACAGATCTGAAAAGGAAAATGAAGAACTAAAACTAAAAGTTGACGACTCCTAAATGCTTATCAAGAAATTAAGAAAAGATTCGAAAGATTGCTCCACAAATGATTTGGGAAAAATGGTCAAGAAACTGAATGAAGAGAACATGTCTTTAAAAGATAAGATTGAAGATCTGAATGAACAACTTATAGATATCCTAACAGCTATTGAATAAAATACCAAAGAGAGTAAACAATTATATGATGAACTTATGCAAGCAAACATGAAAATATTGGAGTTAGAAAACATCAAGAAAAAGATAGAATCTAAATTAACAAAAGCAAAAGAAAAGATTGATAAACTACACACAAGTTTTGATCTAATTGAATCACAACTTTATGAACAGAAGCTAAAATGTGATACTACTAGTGTTGGATACAGTGTATCTCAAATTGAGATCAATTCAATGCAAGAAAGAAAGAAAACACAAGAGACATCTACTGAAGAAAAGAAAACTGAGAATCTTGCAGAGGATAAAATAGATCCACCTAAAGATGAACTTAAGATAGTTAAAAAAACTTGTTATTCTTGTAACAAGCATGGACACTTGGCAAGAGATTATAAAGAGGTAAGACCTTTCAATGGCTATTGTTACTCCTATAATAAATCTGGTCATAGGGCTATTCATTGCAGAACAAGTCAAAGAAATCAGTCACAGCAGAATCAAAGAAATCTAAATCAACACAATCAGAGAAATCAACCTCAGAGAAACTATCAGAATATTACATGTTAGATATGTAATTATAATGGTTACTCAGCCAAGCAGTGCAGCATGATGAACAAACCTCCAATCATTTTTCACTCATATGGTAAAGTTGGACACATCTCAAGGTTCTGTAGATCCAGAACTCAAAAACAAGAGAAGCCTAAGGAATCAATATTTGAAGAATCTGGTGAAGTCATTTTTGTAAAAGCCACAGAAGATTCAGGTAAAATATGGGTTGAAGTAAAGAAATATAATGATGAGAATAAGGTATTTGATGCATCCATAGTGGATGCACCTTCTACTTCTAGTTAATTGACCCTCATGGTCTTAGGGGAGCTATTCTAGCTCTGAACCCCTGTGTAGATCGTATACTCACCTCTGAGTATGCACCTATGGATTCATGTATTTGGTGGAAAATTGGGGAAGTATGCATGGACACATGGATTGAACAGTGACAGAAGAAAAGATTGAAATTCTCTATGCAAACTGCTTTATGACAATGATCATTAAAACCAATAATCCTTTATATAAGATTTTAAAAGATCTTTAATCCTCACTTTGCATTTGAGATTGAGTACTCAGAGAGCAGAGGAGATCTTAGCATCAAAGTAGTAAAGGTTAATGATTTGGTTGGTTGGTGAGAGGATTGAAGTCGAAACAGAATCCTAGCAGTTGCGTCATTTCAAAATTGTAGTGAAACCCTATTTAATCAATCAACAAGTAAGTATGGCAACCCATGTAGTATTTGACATTGTTGAAAGGAAGAGATTTGTGTTTAAGAAGTATCCATTCAATTCTATACTAGATAATGTAGAAGGGGCATTTTCCAAGACTCCGCTAGGAGTCGTGCATGTAGAAGATATATGCGCATACATCTATTGCAAGAAGGAAACCATTGGGGATAACAGCATAGCAACTCTTATGGCATCAATGATGAAACCAGATTATTCATTCAAGGATTAATATGTGCATCTCACTAATAACCCTATCTTTGAGTATTCAAATGCATATGAGTTCTACGAACCAGAAGGGGTCAAAATTCTATTGAGAAGGATACATGATGACCTATATTGGATTGGTGAATTTCCTATCTGCATTGTTGCTGACCTAATTCATGATATGACCAGACTTCCTAAGGTTGGATGATTTCTTCCCACTGGTGAAGATGTTAAAAATTAGGTTGAGCAAGCATGTTTATCCAGGAGTGATAGGCGTGGGATGACCATTGATCCCATTGTGGAAGAAGACATCAAACTTCTCACAATGATACTTGGTTACAATTTTCAGCACGCAAGCAGGCTGAATAGTATGTCTGCAGCTACTGTTCTAGAAACAATAAGGATGGCTAAAGATAACAATCATTATAATCTCTATGAGATATTGCACGCACAACTGATTGAAAAAATTAGAGCTATCAAGCATGACAAGAGCAAGATATTCAGATTTGGCTCCTTGATTGTCTACCTATACTTTCACATTGTTGGTAAAGTTTGTAACCTTTACCTAGACAAGAGAAAACCCACTATGTCTCAAATATCACTAAAGGCTACATTAGAGAGTAGTTCTAAGGATTCTATGGACATGGAGATCAAAACATTAAGGATCAAGATGCAGAAAAGGTTCAGAATACTGGAGAAGATAGTTGATAAGTACAAAGACACCATATGTTTCATGGTGGAAACTGACTGCACATGCATGGAAGTAGTTGAACCAAGAATCAAATGCATTCACCCACTTGGTTATGAATTTTAAGAACATGTGTTGGAAGGATATGCACAAGTCCTTCTATCTGCGCCCAAGGATCCTAATGAACCTAGATAGGGTACTTACAGAGAAAAGGCAAATCAAGTTGATTTTATCTTATACAGTGTAGACAATAAAAGAAATGCATCAAGGATTACATCTAATATTCTAAAAGTTCATGGGGTTACTCAAGAAGACCTATATAAGGTTAGGGAAGCTAAGATTGCAACAGAACTCAAGAAAACTCCTGCAAAAGTAAAAATAGAAAAATCTGATGACATTTCCCGAGAAGAAGATGAAGAAATCTGATGAAGGTACATCTGCACCCTCAACTACTATTGACTTGGAAGCATCTCCACCATCAGTACCAACTAAGTTGACTAGAAGGAGGAAACAAGTTTCCATAGGTCACCCATCCTCAAGGACAACAAGGAGCAAGGTAAAGAACACTCAAGCCCCTCCTGAGGTAGGATTCAGACCTAGTCTAACAGTCCTAAAGCACAGAATTGTTAATGAAGGAAGATTAAAATCTATTAATAATTTCTATGACAAATACCAAGAGATAGAAAAATTAGAAATTCATTCTATGATTATCTCTCACATGATCAAGTTTAACAGGACAGTATTGGAACTTAAAACTGTCATACCAGACAAAGTATGGAACATACTTGATGTATTGAAAAGGCAAGAAATTGGAGAGGATATGAGGATTAGAGAAGAAAAATTAGACGATCTTCTCCCTATTTTCTCACATGATGAGAAAGCTATACTATTGGATTTGGTAAAACCTCATCTCAAAACCAAAACAAGAATACTTCATATCATGAACAAAGACTATGAACTGATTGGTGAAGAGACTCAGAAATATTTTGAGTGAGTATTTTTGGATAGACATATGTATCCATCAATGGTGCCTACAGCAAAGATGACTCCAGTCCCTCCCAAACAGGATAAAGAACCAGTGATTCAAAGTGCGCCTATGACAAGTCCATAGGATTCAACGCCCACTGTTTCAACACCTTTTGATACAGCCAAAGATTCAAAAGAACTATTGTGATTGATGATGTTAAGATATGCATGACCGCTTCTAACAATGACATGGACAAAGTTGAAAAATCCTTTGTCAACACTAAAGAGACAGAGAAGATATGCACTGATAACACTTCCTTACAGCAGGATGAAATTCCCTCTAAAGATTCAATAGACTTGAATAATGAGGAAGACAATAAATCTAATGAACCAACTATTATGGAGATCCCAGTAAAAATTGAATGTATGGATACTATTCAGAATACTATATTCACTCCATCCATTCAACCATCAATCTCATTGTTGTCAGGTTTAACTCCTGACTCAGCAAGTCTAGATGCATGGGGAGAAGAAGACTTGATCAAGATTAGTGTCCTAGCCATGGAAAAGTCCAAAGAGAAACACGTAATGAGAAACCCTCTCTTTTTGGATTTAGTGAACATTCTAAATGACCTAGTGTTTGCAGACAAGAAAGTGGCTAAAATTCAGTCAGTTGATGATGTAGATAGCATCCTAACAAGCTTCAAGCCACACTTCACAAGTTTAGTAGACTCAGCTACTAGAACTACAAAGGAAGAGTATAAAAAGGAAATATTGAATGAATTGATAAAGAAATTTTCCTTAGATTTAAATTCATTGAAGATTGGTTAGACAATACTGAAAGAGTTGGCATCAAAAGGCAGAAAGGTAATAGAAAATTGCATGGACAGAGGCAAACTCACCTCTAAGCACATCAAGAAGATAGAAGAGGTAGATATCTTGGTTGATAACATAAGGCAATCAGTTGAAACATCATCCCAAGACATGAATATCTGCAATAACATCTATCAAGGGAAGATAGACAAGATTGAAAAAGCTAAAATGGAGATCAGTAAGATAAGGATTAGGCAAACTCAACTGAGAAATTCCCTTGCGCCCTCCGTAGCATTTTTGAATGAAAACATAAAATAGATTGATGCAACCATTTCCACCTATGATCAAGGACCCTACATGGATCTAACAAATATGGAGAAGCTTACATATTCCTTATGCACTCAGCTTCAGACAGTTGATGCACTGAAGGCATTCTGGCAGCAAGAGATCAAGAATCTGTATATTGCTTATTCAAATGTGTACGTGGAGTAAGTATCTAGAAACTTAAAATTTTGACACCTTTTCCATTAATGTCAAAGGGGGAGTAATGTATGTATATAAGGAGTATGTTATATAGCCAAAGTTATGATAGACAGCCTTTTTTCTGTAAAGTCAAATTTTAAGCAACTTGGCCACATTCCTTTGTTGCCATTAATGACAAAGGGGGAGATTGTTGGAAAGTTGACACTTAAGGTGTATATGACTTATTTTTTGTTGTCATTATGGAAAAAAAGTCATATGAAGTTTTTCAAGTAAACTTGGAAGACAAAAAATGGCTAAGTATAGAAGAAAGAACATAACAAAGTTATGCAGTCGATCAGAGCACCAGCGCATGTGCGTAAGATTGATTTAGGCTATGCACGTTCATACATAAGCTCTATGATATGCTTTTGTGTTTACCCTATACATGAATGGTATGGAATGACAGTACATAAAAGTTACAGAAAGATTAAGTGCACTAACAGTTCAGAAAATAGAGTATGGAGCCGACCTCAGTTTTTGCATTAGCGTATAACCTTTTGTTTTGTAAAGGCTATGCGCCTATTGTAATAAGTTAGTAATTATGTCTTAAAAATTATTATAAACATGCTTAAGCCAATTTGTTTGGAAGCATTACGAATGTTGTTTTTGGGCCGACTAAGGTCTTGTTTTCAGTCGCATTTATTCGGGCATGTATATATATATTAGACATGCACTTTTGTATAAGTGTGTCGTCAAAAATAAAGCAAAGAAGATTTTAAAAAATAGAAATATGAGAAATTCAATATGAGGTAGAATTCTACAAGTGATTTAATCATCAGCGCATAAATAGAACTGATCAGACAATAGTGTCATTACAGTGGTTCATTTTTGATATAGTATATATCAGTCATCAGAAGGTTGTAACCTTCATCTTATTGAGAAGTGAGCTCTGGCAATGAGCCAACCACCTCTAATAGGGTTTTTGTAAAGACTCCTAATAGGTTCATTGTGCTTGCATTGTAAAGATTGCTTCTAACAGGGCAAAGTAACTTTAACAGGTTCATTATACTAGTACAATTATTTATGGGTACTAATTCCCACCGAGGTTTTCCTCTAGCCAAGGTTTCTCCATAAACATATATGGTGTTATTGTGTTATGCTTCATATGTTATCTATTTGATTTATGTTCAAATTGTTGAAATAGAATAATTAATCAAACACTGATTCACCCCCCCTCAATATTTCCAACAAATTGAGCATTATGGAGAGCATTTCATGAGCATTTGAATTCACAATTGTTATCATTTGAGAGAATTGAACTAGATTAGGCATATACTTTTATCAATTTCTCATTCTAGGATTGTCAATAGTAGAGATTAAGGCTGAGAGCTTTACTAGCATACTAGTTAGAGAACCATGATATGTTTAGTGATTTAATTGCAATTCTTTAGATTAAATTGTTTATGTTTTTTCCATAGAATTTTAGTTAAATAAATCAATCTCATGATGTTCATCTGCTCGAGTGGCAAGTGGAAGGTATTGTGGTCAGAGTGTCGTTGCTCTGCCATAGCTGTCAATAGAGCCTGGTTCAACTGAAATCAAGGCATGTCTAGTAGGAAGCTCAAACCACAAAGCTCAATGACTCTATACCCTAGATCTTTCAGCTCCTGAGCTAAATATAATATCTAAGAAGCTAGATTTATATAATTTATGGAAACATGCCTATTTTGCAAATCAAGGGAATTATATCTGAATTTTTCTATCAATGGATTATCCTAAGTCAATCAATCTTTGCTCTTCTTGAACACAATCATCTTATTGTTCCTACCTCTAGATCTTGAGACATGGACCAGTATGATCAGTTATCTATCCTATCAGTTTTCTATCCTATCAGATTGACAAATCAAACATTCATTGTTATTATTATACTAATATCCTAATCACTTGTTCGCATTACTACAACAGATCTATCTATCTTTGAAACCAAATTGTTTACCCAGATGATCAATTAGCAATCAGTTTGAGCATTTCAGAACAAATTTTCCATCACATTTTCCTATAAGTGTCACTTGGCTACGTGTACGCAGTATTTTAACCTACGTGTTATTTTACACATCATACGCGTCATTTTAACTATCGGAGGTGGTGCTTCATCATTTAAGCGGCACTTTATCAACCTAGGCGTTCCTAGGCGGCATTTAAACTATGAGGTTTTGGCAAGCGTCATTTTAAACCTGGTTTAAAAATTTTAACCTAGCTCATAGGCATGGCTTAACTTCTCCTACACATTATTTAAAAGCGCAAAAGTGGTTTTTTACTTCCCTAGGCATGGCTTAAACTATCATACACGACATTTAATAGGAAATAATTTCAAAAGCATGAAAAATTGACATAAATGCTATTAAATACAAGCAATAAATGCACCAAGAGGGTCAAAATTACTCACCAAAGGTCAGTAATCCAGTGGTCTCTGATATCGATGTCCTCTCTCAAACCGATGCTCTCAAATAAGAACAACCATGGTTGATTATCTTCACAGGATCAAAGCAAAATCTCAATAGTCAAAAGTGAAAATGAATAGTAAATTTGGGTTTTTCAACCTATTTAAGCTATTTTTGGAGGGATTTTTACCCAATATGACCTAAATCTGCATTTTCTGCAAACTGGGCCATGTTGTGATATCATTGTCATCATCAATGTTTTCATAAATGAAATCATCTTGGATCTTGTTTTACATCAATCTCATCATATTTTGCATCTGGAGATCAATCTGTTTCATTTCTGAGGGGGCATCATCATATCATCAAATCAGGCTTCTGAACCAAATCTGGGGCATTGAAAATTCAAACTTTATCAGCAAGGAATTTTTTATCAAATCAAATCAATTGTGGATCAAGGTATCAAATAATATCACAATTTCAAATTAGAGTTTTGAATCAGGTTTTATCAATCAATCAATCAGATCAGTGTATCAATCAATCAATCAGTATCAAATCAGCGATCAGGACATGCAATTTTCTTTGAATTAATGCACTTCACACATCAACTCAAATAGGGGCATTTGTAGACACCCTAAACTGGGTAGATGTCCTAGAATCATCCAAATCTGCAAATCTCAGCCAAATGCTTCAAAATGGACACTAATACATTTGGTACCAAATTGCAATGGCAGTGTCGTTGCAGTTTTTCCATCACAACCTTGTCGTTGTCGCAATTGCGACGATAGACCGTTGCAATTGCGACAACGACAAGGTTGTGACAAAAAAACTGCAACGGCACTGCCGTTGATATTTGGTACCAAATGTATTAGTGGGATCAAAATCAATTCAAATAGACATTTATCAATCAAAGTGGACAAAATCAAGTTAAATCAAAGGATTAATTAATTATGACATCAAATAATCAAATTTAAGCCTAAAAGGATCAATCAAAATTATATAATGGATTTTAATTAATTAATTATATAGTTTTAAATCAAAAATCAAATTGAACCTATTCATCCCTACATGTCTTATTTAATTAATTGATTGAATTAAATAATCCTAATGTCTTTCAACATGAATTTGAGAAACCAATGGGAATTGAGAACACAAAAGCACATGGATCACTCCTAAATTTGAATCTAAATCACTCATTTTTAACTTTGAATCTCAATCACTCAAATTTGTCCCTTTGTCTCAACCTTTGAGACAATCATTTAAATTGTCCCTCCATTTGAAACTATCTCAAAGCCTTTAAGTCAACCAAGGCTTAATCATGATCAAGTAACTCTACCCCCTACACTTGGGAATTTTCTATAAATACAAGCCATTTTAAAGCATAACATATCCTAGAAAATTTGAATGCAAAGCATCAAACCTATAGGCAATTTCATAGCAATCTTGAGCATTTTTTAGAGTTTCATAGAAAATTGAGCATTATGGAGAGAATTTCATGAGCATTTGAATTCACAATTGTTATCATTTGAGATAATTGAGCTAGATTAGGCGTATACTTTTATCAATTTCTCATTCTAGGATTGTCACTAGTAGAGATTAAGGCTGAGAGCTTTACTAGAATACTAGTTAGAGAACCATGAGATGTTTAGTGACTTAATTGCAATTCTTCAGATTAATTTTTTTATGTTTTTCCATAGAATTGTAGTTAAATAAATAAATCTCATGAAGGTGTAATAAATTCACACATATGCCCCTTTCAAATCTTTTTCTTGTTATTGTTTTAATTGTCATGCATATGGGAACAAGAAAGAAGAATACAGGAAACATGATCAATCTATATATAGACAAGATAACATCAGAGGAGAATCAACAGTTAACCCACATGTTACAAATGTAATAACCTTGGACACATTGCAAAGTACTGTAAGTTACAAGTAAGTCAGAACATGCCTCCTCCTATATGCTACAAATGAAACAATCCAGGGCATATAGCAAAGTTTTGCAGGTACAATAGAGAAGATAACAGAAGAGTACCACCTCCTATGGACACAAAGAAGAATGACATTGATAATGGTAAGAGTCTTGCAGATTACAAAACTGAATTTGACAATTGTTTCAAGAAAGCAGAAGATAACAGCAGTGGTAAGGTGTGGAAAATCAAAGAGTCAAGTGAGATATTGGTTTAGGGAGAGACAGTAGATGCTACTAAATCTTCTCCTGATGCTAACACTATTACATCAACCTAATTGGCTTATCATGGCCTTAGGGGGAGAATTAATGAAGATGTCAGATTATATCTAGCCCCTAATTCTAAGGAGTAAGCTCGAGCGAGCTTGGTTATGATATATGCAGACATTATGGAACTTATGTCTCTGAGCACAACACCGAATGATGCATATTTTGTGATTGCGAGATTTGTGATTGACTAGATAGTGTAAAAAGTTAAGTGTATTGGGTAATGTGAATTTATCACTTAAGAAAGAATTAAAGACATCTTAGATTCATACTTCTTCACCATTTCAAGAGCAGTGATCTAAGGAGATTAGAGATTGGAGAGTATCATACTTCCTAGCAGCTACATTGCATGATTGATCGAAGCACAAATTCAAAATTCAGCATGATTAAGGTATTTACATCATCTAATTGAGAATAAGTTATGGATGCACCTTTGATTTATGATATTGTGGATCGACCTAGATACAAATTCAAGAAACATTCATTTAATTCTTGTGAAGACGAACCTGAAGGAGCATTTTCCCAAACACCACACGACGTCTTGCACATAGAGGATATTAGGGCTTACATTCATTAAAAATATGACACATTGGGAGATGAAGAGATTGTTACAAAAATGGAAGATATGATAGGTGATTATGGTAAAATGAAGGATGAATTCAAATGCATAGAAAACCTGAGCATTATGAATATATTAGACTTGTATGATTTCAGCAAAGAAGAATGGATAAAAATCTTACTAAGTGGAGTTCATGATCAATTCATGTGGATACGAGAGCAACCTATAAAGATCTATAGTCACTTGATTCATGATATAACTGGGTTAGACAACACTGGAATTATCCCTAGGGCAGAGAAGCACATAAAGAAACAAGTTAAAATCCTAATACACTCTAAATGGGACATGCGAGCTATGACAGTGAATGATATTTTCCTACAAGATGTTTGACTGATTGCAATGATTCTTGGATACAAGTTTTACTATAGAAGTAGACCTAATTCAGTCTCATCGGGGCTCATTATGATGGCTTATAGAATGATAAAGGAAAACACTATATTTAACCTATGTGAGGTTCTGGCACAACAATATTTGGAGAATGTTAAGCTAATAAAGAAGGATATTAGATTTGGATCACTTCTAGTTCATATGTATATCCACATTGAGCATAATTTTCTTGACATGCACCCTAGAGCATGGAAAGACAACATACCCACCGGTATTCATATTTCACAGAGTTGTAGAAGACAAAACATAATATGGGTAGATGGAGAACTATTTGGCATTATCAAAATTATTCATAGGGAAATGAAAGAAAGATTCAGAATTCCTAAAGAGTTGGTTGAGAGATATAAGGATATAATCTATTTCATGGTTGAAACTGATTGTGTATGTTTTGAGGCAGTCATACCAAGAAAGAAATGGTGTTACCCTATGGGTTATGGAGTCAATTCAGATATTCTGGTTATGAAAAATGAACATGTCTTGGCATCTGAAGTTGATACATCTGAGGAGAGATGGGGCACATATGAAGAGAAATCAGCTAAATTTAGAGAAGAGAAGACTAGATTTTTAAGGAAGAGAAGAGTGGAGAATATAATTGATGATTGTGCAGAAAAGGAAGGTATAACTAAAGAAGAGATGAGAGAAGTATGGAATAAGATAGAAGAGAGATATTTTGGGTTATCAAGTACTACTACGGTAGCCCTTCCACCTCCAGAGATTGATTAGGTAGTTAGTCCACTTTCTATTGTTATTGATGTTACTGCACCCTCACCACCACAGAAGACTTCACAGGTAGAAAATATTGTTCCTCAGAGAAACACTAGGTCCACTAAACTAGACTCACCTACTAAGAAGAAGAGGACTGAAGAGGTAGAAGAGAAGAAAGTTGAGAAAGAGACCACAAGTGATAGACAAATATGGAAACTTGATATAAATATGTTAGAGAAAAGAGATATTGAACAAGGAAATCTTGTTTCAGTGAACAAATATTATGACAGGTATGAGGAATCTGACAAACTAGTGATTAAGGACATAGTGATAAATAATTTACTTGTTTTCAAGAATAATCTACTAGAGATAGAGGGCAGTATACCTGAGGAGTTGTATGGAAAACTATAGATTAGAAAACAACTTGCACATATTGAAGATTAGGCTATTAGAAATAAAGCTATTAAGGATATGTTTCTAGTAGTTTTTGTACAATATAGAGAGAAAGAATATTTGAAGCACTCAAACCCTTGTTGAGAACCAAAGAAAGATTAGTGAAATTATGGGAAGGAAATATGAAGAAGTCATAGAGGAGACTCAGAAGGCATTAGATCAGATACTTATGAGTAATATTCCTGAGAAGACTCCACCTCCTACATCTAATATGCCTACACCTATAGGAATTGGAGAGAGCTCTAAGATAGTTGAGGTAAATATTGAGAAGAGAAAAGTTGACATACAACCAGATTTCTATGTTTCTGGTGTGCTTGTGATCCTTGGCACTTTACATGAGGAGAGATATCCATTTGAAGGAAATATTGAAAATACAGTGGTAGATGAAGTAGAACAAAAAGAGAAAGAACAGAAAGAGGAAGAGAAAAAAGAAGAATCATAACAGAAAAATGAGATAGACATAACAAAAGAAGAAGAGGCAAGAGTTTAAGTGAAACTTTAAATTGACACATCTTCTATTCTATTATTGGCAATTAAGGATAGATCTGTAAGCATAGATGTTGATAGTATGGATGAGGATGAATTGATGAGACTATCCTTCATTGCATTCACAAAGAAAAGAGAGAGATCTGAGTAGAAAGGAGACAAAAAGACTAAGGTAATTACTAGAGAAATTGATACTATGAATAAACTACTTCCAGTCCCTATTGTTTTTCAAAATAAAGATGATGCAGAGAATCTAAAAATGGCACTAGATGATTTTGATGATCACTATGAGTCCTTAGTGAATATTTCTGAAGGGAAGGCAGAGATAATTTATCTAGATAAAAATTTGAAGGAAGTATGCCATTCTATTTTATGGGACTTGGGCATTCTGAGATCGGCTACATTAAAGGCCATAAGTTGTGTTACACATGGAATGATTTTATTCAACTATTGTATGAACCCTATTAGACACATTGAGAATATTGAAGACATTATTGCAAAGGATAGGGATACTCTGAACAACATGATGGAAATTTGTGAGACCTCCTCACAATCTATAATAGAGATTTTCAGAGAGGTAACAAAGATTATTGATAAGATGAATTTATTAGATATAGAGAAAGGGAGAATAATGACAAGATTTGGTTTGCTGAAGAGTCTAATTAGTCCTAAGCTATCAATTCTTGAATTTCATCTATCTAACATGGAGAAGACTTTTGAATCATTGAAAAAATCTATGTTCACAGAGTTAAAAGCAGCAGAGACATCGTCATATGCACTCAATGGATTAATTTATGTTAGTCAATTATTGGTTGAGTCATGGAAAGCAGAAGTGAAGATCTTGGAAGATTCCTTTCAAGATATTCTTAAACTCATGAGCAAGCACTAAATCTTAAATTTTTTTAAATTTTGTACACCTTTTTTATTGTTGTCAAAGGGGGAGACAAGAGAAGATAAAAATGAGAAAAGGAGAAGAAGAGAAAAAGAGGAGACAGTTTGTGTTGTAACACTTAGTCATTTTTTTGATAAGTGTTTCCATCAATGCCAAAGGGGAAGATTGTTGGAAAGTGATTTTTTTAGTATGATATGAGACACTTAATGGTTTTCATTTATGGAAACACATCTGATAGTATGATCAATTTAAGAACAGTTTTGGAGATTCAGTTGTGAAATCGATTAAGTATAGAAACAGAAATACATAGAATAACAACATTGTTTTGGACAGGGAAGATCAAGTACGATGTTTGATAACTAGTGAGATTAGAGGAAGATACTATGATGTATGTATGAACCACACTTAAGATCGATTTGGTTTTGGTGATGATTATAGAGAGTTAGAGATATTTGAAGACATGCGAAGATAGAAGAACAATGTAATAGAGTAGTTGAAGAGTTGCGATGATTGAGGGAGCATGAGATGGAATCTAAGCGTGCTAAGTTGGATTGGTATTTTGAATTACCTATACTTTGGTAATACAAGAGCATTGACATTATAATTACTTTTTCGATAAGTATTAATTTTTTTTTGTATTGTAATTGGAAGTCGACCAGATGATGTAATGCATATATATATATATATATATGGAGAACTTTTGTAAAGTGAAGATGTATGAGTAAGATGTTATATATGGTATATAGATGGATATATGTGATGACAGATGAGATCAGAGATTGACAGATATTGAGAGCTACAATTGGAACTATCTAAGCATTAGTGATGCTTGTTTTTTTCATTTCTAAAAATAATTTTCTAGAGTATTGATTGTAAGAGTTGTAAGCTCAGTGTACCCCTAACAGGGTGTTGTATAACTTTAACATGGTTGTTATTCCTTTAACATGGTTTTTATTCCTTTAACAAGGAAATGTACTATGTAATATTCAGCTCCTAATAGGGCTAGGTCTCCTAACATGAACATTATACTCTAGTGTATGCTTTTGGGTACCATCCCCACTGGGGTTTTCCCTTGTCTAGGGTTTCCTCGATAATAAATTATGGTGTAATGAGTTGTGTGTTCTTTTCTTGTGTTCTTTTCATTTTAGCAATCATATGTTTTATGCGGAATTGGTTTAAGTTTAATTTAAAGTGTTGTAATGTTGATTCACCCCCCTCTCAGTATTAATTAATCCTAACAGGGGTCACTAATGGACCAAACCTACCTAAGGAACACCTAAAACACAAAAATAATATAAATTCAATATTTATGTATCTTTTGACCATGGTTGACCAAGTGGTTCATAAAGACCAAATCTTGGCACTAGGTCTTAGAAATGGGTCATTATTGAAAATGAGAAGTCCTATATGTTTAGGACATGTTGAAGATGCCTTTAGGATGTTGGGGCCCCTGCACCACTATCATTATGGGAGACCTAGGTGTGTCTCTAGAATTTTAATGCATGACCATTACTGCTAAAGTGATCTTATGAGGAAGTTATAATTGGTTGAAGTATAACAGTGCAACTACTAGAACAGTTAATTATAGGTTATAGATGATTTGAATATCTTGTCAAATATTTTTTATATCTTGTGATGTGGTCAAATTATATGGTGGTCAACAGTGTTCAGATACTACAGTTGCAACCACAACTAATTTGAATGGCCGGTGAGAAGGATAGATTATCGGTGAGCAGAGATAGAGTTATTTTCAGATTACAGAGTTTGTGTTCTTGAGTGACAATTGATAAATATTTGATCGGTGATCGGTGTTGAGGTTATGATGTATTTGGTTGAATCATTCATGATCTAGTGATGTGTTTTCAAGATTGGAGATGATGATCTAGCATCACATTGTTCAATGCTAGCGTATGGATAATATTCTTGAAGAAGCTTGTGTTTGGCCAAAATGTCTTTGACTCCTTGACACAACATCCTATGTAAATAATTGTATTGCCCAATGCAGTCTTGGAAATATGTTTTTTTATATTTAATTTTTCTATGCGGCACATTGGATTTGAGCATGATGTTTTTAAATTCTATTTTAGGGTTTGATCAAGGTGGTGGGCTTAAAAGTTCAGTATATAATGGATGAAGTTGAAGGTTGAATGTGTTGATCATGTGTTAGAAAAATGTGGTGCAAAGTGCAAGTTGTGATCAAGAAAGAGAATATTTAAGTGTATTGACAAGAGATTGTGTGCTTCAATGGATCAGATCAAGCAGAGGTAGTGTTATTTTATGGATTATTGTTTATGTTGTTCCCTAATAGTTGTGGCAGGTTAAATCCCTTAACAAGGTAGATCCTAACATATATTTGTTGTAAATATTATAACAAGGTGACACTTTGACAAGTTTTTAAAGTCCTCTAATAAGGCTACTCTTTACTGGGTAAAGGTTCTAACATGCCTAAGGAAAATTCCTTAATTGGGTAGCACCTAATAGTTTTGTTGTAAACTTCTAACATGATTAAGCTCCTCATAGGGCATACTTTAGAATAGTACATCATTTAGTGGATATTAATCCCCACTGTGGTTTTTTCCCTATTTGTGTTTCCATGAGGTAAATTTGTGTGTTAAATGTGTGGATGGACTTGCATGTTTATGGTTTTCATTTATCGAATGTATGGTTAATCTTGTGAATGGTGGTTTAAGTATAAGAGGTGTGTATAGGGAAATATTCAATCTTTTGGGAGCAAGCTTAAATATGAAAACATTAGTGGGTTAGTACATATAAAAGATTAAAAGCATCAATAAACTTGATACAACAAGAAATCATCCATAACATCAGATATCAGATAGAGCTCTAAATAAGTGCACTCGTAAAGGCTTGTTTGATTTTATCTCTTTTGGAGATGTTGGTTTTCTTTCTCTCAAAAACACAAAATTTATAATCCCCAAGTGATTTTCTTTCTTGATTGTGAACAAAACTAAAAATACAAAGCTAATGGATGACAGAAGAGCTCAAGAACTAGTATTGAAGAAACTAGTCTCAAGCTTCCCACATTGAATATTTAAGCTAAGATGAGATGTAATGAAAGATTCAAAATATATTCATTCACCAATTATCCAAATATGTGATATCTATTGGATTGAGATTTGAAAATATGAAACAACTATGAAAATCTAGAGTTATTCTAGCATGATAATAATACAAAAATGAGAGATGGTTTGCAAGGAGAAAGGCCTCCTATTTATAGATTTTTGGAGGGGAGAGAAGGGCTTGGATGAGGTGGCCTCTATGTGTAATCCACATAGGGGCCACATAAGGGATACATAGGCTAGAGGAGATGGTTTCAAAAAGTCATCAAACAGCCTTTAAGGCATTGTGAGGCTCAAGGTTGCTCACACACCTTGGGGAAATGTATGGGGGACAAGAAGGTGGTTTCATTTAAGTAAGTTGGGTGGCTTCCTTGGGATAGGTTTATCACACATGTATGAGAAATCCATTAGCACTAAATGGGTTATGAATCACCTTTTAATTGTGATTAGTGGATAGTTAAGTGAGAAGGTAGGTTTAGCAAGTGGGATAGTAAGAGTAGGGTAGGTTTCTATGTTGGGTTTAGATACATATTCAAATTAAACTTTAACTAATCATAGTTTAGAAGAATTAGGAGTGTGAGGAATTTTGATAAATATAAATTTATTAAAAAGGGGTTTTGTGAGGCAAATGTATTGAATTGAAATACATTGAGATAGTGTTTTAAATTATATTTAATTAGTAAAAGGGAAAACTATTTAATTGAATAAATTAAATAGTTAGATGAATATAAATAATCTATTGATTACAAATAGGGGTTGTTAACTTAATTAATTTTTAGATGTCTACATTTTCTCCCTCTTTGATGTGGCATTGCAAGTGGTGATGTGTCAAAGAAAACAAAATAACTTGCCCCAAAATAAATTAGGTGCCTAAGATTCATGCCAAAGCAAAGGTGTGAGGTTGTTCCCCTTGAGAAAAGAATGCAACAAGAAAAGCGTTGTGGAATTTCCTTGAAAAATGATGCAAACAGGAGAGGGAGAAGAAAGAAATAAGGGATTAAAAGATGGGTGGAGAAGCATCAAATAAATGGTGGGGGGATAGTGAATAAATAGAAGTCTTTCCCATAATCAAAATGCAATCATGAATCTAATGTTGTTAGCAAGACTTGGGGATTAAATTGTGTTAATGTCAGAAGGAACACCCTAGTTTTATATTGCAAGAGGAGGTATGCATCATGTGTAACAAAACACAGATGACATGGTTCCTTTGCATGGACTAGACACACACATAGAGTAGGTAGATTTAGGAACATATATGTAGATCAGTTAGATATGATGGAACTAATTCAATGACACTCATAGGGAGACTGAGTACACCAAGGCATTTTTAGGGACTTGGTGGAAGTGAACTAGATCCTACCCCTAGGAAGCCATGCATTATCATAACCATGTAATCAAAAAAGATGGACTAAAATACCAACAAATAGATCATACTGCAAGCGACGCATGTACCAATAGACACCATTCAAGACACACGAAGATATAGTGTAGTGCCCACCCATAATTTACTTTTCAATATTGATGCTAGAATATTTTGGTTATTTTCATGATGATTATGCATATGTTAGGATGATTTTACTCACCCCATACTTGCATGTGTATGGTTGGCATATATCTTTACATTACTGTGTGGCGTGTTTATCTTACATTTTTATATGATGTGTATGATATGGTAGAGGATGGAGACATAGTTATTTGCATTGTGAGATCCACACGTTAGACCGATCCCTATCATTGTCTATTATATATATTATGTACATACTCAATTTTGTGATGCAGGTTCGCAGGTACCGGGCATCAACTTTGTGATGCAGGTTTGCAGGTACTGGGCATCGACTTCCCTCAATTGTTGGGATGAGCGTGTCCTATCACAATATCTCAATGGTAAGAGGGGAGATAACAGACATGTTCGAATCCCAACTTAAGCCATTATTATCCTGAAACAATGGACAAGTATCTTATTTTCTACCTTTTGAATTCGTCAAGGTGACGTTGTTCGTGAGCCTTTCCTTTTGTGCTCATTTGTGGTATTTTGGATTTAGTCAGTTTTATCGGCATGTTGTCTGGACATGTGGCTTGATGTGGTTTTGGTGTTATTGGTTAAATGATTTGTGAGATTAATTATATAATTAAATCTTATTACTTTGGAAATATTAAATATGATGTTATTTAATTAATAAAAATTAATTAAATATAGGTGTTAATTAAAAAGACTTAATTAAAAAATCTAATTTTGGAAATAGAGGATTTAATTAATTATTAAATACAAAAATTGAAACTTAAAGCATAATTAATGAATTGATATTTAATTACCAATTTGCATGTATTAATGTGCTAAAATAATAATTGTTAATTAAATATTATTATGCAATTAAAGTTGCACATTCTTTTATTAAAATTAAAATATAAGTATAATATAAAGTTAAGTTAAAGTTGTTAACTTACAGTGCATGTAATTATTAATTATTAATTAAATTAATTCTTTTTAACTAAATTTTTAGTTGAGTTCTTATTAGAGTTTCAATTGAGTTTTCTTTTAGGGTTGCATGAGTTTTGGAAACCCTAGGTTGAGTAGGCTTTCCTTTATTAGCATTCTTTTGGCCAATATTGTACACACAGGTGGCACAAATTTTTACAAGTTTTTGGCTCTAGCTTGGGTTGAAGGAATTGTTGAAAGTTTAGGATTTTCAGGGTTTTGGATTGTTCTTTATGGCCTCTGTCAATTGGTGGTTTGAGGTAGGGTTTGAATCCTTTGATATTTCAGTACTCAGATCCCCATCTTCTATGCATCTAAAATATTGAAATCCCCCTTGTGTGTACTTCCTTGTCTGTTGTGTGTTTGTTAAAATTTTAGACTATGGTTATTGTATGATTCTGTGGTTTTTCCTTTCCTGTTAGATCTATGTTCTAGGTATTAGGGGTTTCTTTACAAAATTGTGGTATCAAATTGGATAATGGGGTTTTTAGATCTATGATCAAAACAATCTCAAATTGTGTTTGGTAACATTAAAAAACTTGAAATTTAATCTATTAGGGTTTCATTAAAAATGTCAGTTTCAAAGGGTTATTATTATTTTCTCAATTAGCATTTTGGGGTGATGTGCTTTTATCAAAGAAATAGATTTCATGTCTTCTTTTCCAAAGTCAAAAAAATTATTGCCTACAGATTTAGATATGCATGGAAATATATGAAAAAGATGGATAAATTGCATGCTTTATTATTTAAGTAATTTAATATTATTGCATGTAGATCTACAATTGCATAGAAAAATATGAAATGAGGACAAATGTATGTTCTCTCTTTTATTATGAAAATTAATTAAATAATATTTTTTAAAGAATAAGTAATTATAAGATATATTTATTTGCATGTTATTTAAGAAGGATTTATTTATTTATATTAAAATAATTATTCTTGTTTGGATTTGCATGCAATAGTATTCTATTTTTAGAAATTAGAATTCTATTTTTAGAAATTACATTTTTTTTTAATTATATTTTTTTTTAAAATCATTTTAAAATTCACATGGAGCTATTCTATTTTCAGAAATTCTATTTTTTTATTTTTTATTTTTTGAATTTGAATGGAGTGGTATTTTATTTTTAGAAAATATATTTTAAAAAAAAATGAAATTGAATTCGCATAGAGTGGGTACTTTATTTTCAAAAATTATATTTAAAAAAATATTAAATTAAACTATGTGGGTGCTATATTGTTATGTTTTGTGTACTTGCATATTTTCCACTTCGGGTAGAGTGATGCCCTGGGAGGGATTTTGTCTTATGAGACTTGAATTATTTTATAGATTTATTTTTGTGCACCTTGGGTTTATATTGTGGAAATTTATAACCATTTTCATATCTTGATTAGTTATTGTATGGTTGTGTTACATTTGTTGCTTATGTTGTGTGTTCTCTGAGTCTCCGATCATTATGTTATTTTAACCATGAAAAGGTGACGACCACTTTTGTGTTGAGTCCTAATTATCTTGGTCACCTTGTTTCTACTGTTATGGTGGTTCTGTGTTCTGAATGCTTATCTTGTGGATTAAGTTACTTCATACATGGAGATATGTTCTTGTGATGTTTTGATGATCATTGATCTGGTGATGTGATACGAGAATTTGTATTATTCTGTTGAGATGTCTAGTATGGGATGGATAGTTTAGATCCTTGTATAGGATGATATGTTATTTGTTATGCTCCAGCATTTTCCTTGGTGATTATCTTAATTTATGGCTTATGATAATTCTTTATGGTTTTGGTTTTTCTTTCTTTTGGTTGGAGCATTAGGGTAGGTTATCTATTTGTGTAGTAGGGGTTGGCTTGAAATAAGTGTCGACGCCCACAAGTGGCAGCCAGGATTGCTTATTGTAAGTTTTCTTAATCAAGTGATAACATAATAAATAATTGGAGGGTTTAAAATGAATTAACAAGATATGGTACCTCACCCATGCTTGAGCGCTTGTATAGGCTAAGATGGAGGATGAGATGATGCTTTTCGCCCTGCGAGGTATGGTTCTGGCATAGTTAATGGCTTCATTTAGTTGAGGATTTATTGATACCATATATGGTCACTTAAGTGTCGGGGTCTAGAGAGACTACCAGGATAAGACTTGAGGTTTAGACATATATGATGACACCTTCCTATACATAGTCTAGATTTCCTACATGTGTCAGTTTCCCTAGAGTTAGAGAGCTATTAGGATACCCTTGCTTAGTTGTCACTTCTTTCTTTGGTTTTGGTATCCGAGTGTGGCCTGTTGTTATATCCTCAGCACAGTGGGAGTGGACCTTTGGTTCCACACGGTCGGGTGGTAGTGATTCTTATTACCATTGAGATCTGACATTCGTGACTTTTGATTGGATGATCCTTGTTGTAGTTGTGCCTTCTTGTTCATCATTGTTGGAGACTCTCTCTTATCTTTCTTAAGTTGTTTACTTGTATCATTGTATCAGTTGTGACATTCTTGGATTATTGTATTGTACTTCATACTTGGTTTTACTACATATCCTGCAACTTGTGTAGTGGATGTTGGTTCATTATGATATTAGTTGTATCTAGGTTTCATTTATGGGATGATGTTCTTGTTATTCATTTGGATTTATGGATATGTTTTATTATTTACTGTGTTTATTAGATTAATTAATTTATGTAATTCTACGTCATGGACCCCTTGGGATTTTTAATCCATAAATGAGTTGCATTTATGAGTATGTAATATCTAATGTTATATTGCTTCCGCATTTTTATTCTTTATCAGTTATTAACTCTTTAAAAAAATTATTCTATAAATTTGGTATCTTGTTTAAGGTTAATTTCTCCTGGGTTCCTTGGCACAGCATTACATATAGGATATAAAGGTGGTTATGAGTAGGTGTCAATTGATACAAAAAGATAAAATCAACATAAAGGCCTCATGAACATGCAGTCATTCAGTCCAAAGTTCTTTCCATGAATGGGATTGTGTGATGGAGGTTTTGATAAGCTGACACAGGGAGGATGCACCCTAACGAGCCAAGATTGGATTGTTTGTCAAAGTGGATATTCGTTGGCAATAGCTATAGATAGAACAAGTAGCAAGGAAAGTTGATCTCAAGACTGATTGTGTGGAAAGCTTTTGGAGTCATCATGTCTGGGAAAAGCTTAGTGTGTTGGGGTTAAGCTCATGGGACTGGGATAAAGAGAGGATGTGAGTAGCGATGGGTTGGGATGAGGTGAAATTGACTTGATGGAAAGACACATAGTGCATGGTATAGATGAGTGGAAACATCAATGCGAGAGGCAGTGGATATGGATTAAACTTGTGAATTTTTTATTTGGGATGAATTTTCTTCTAATTTTAGGCATTTTCTAATATTTATGATTTGTCTGGGATTTTTTTTTTTTTTTTTTTTTTGACATTTTGTTGTAAAAGTAGGATGTGTGGAAGATTGAACATTATTATACAGCTAAGTGATTGATATATATATAAAGCTTAGGAATTGGAACAATCGCATGACTATCAGGAGAAAGTGGTAGGAGAATGGGGGCTATAAGTATGGACTGGGGGAGGGGAAGGTCAATTACAACATTGACCGAGAGAAGAATCAAAGCTTTGAGAGTGAAAAATGGTGGAGGAGAAGCTGAGGAGGCAGCTTGGAGAGTGTGTTAGGATCCATGGATGATCAATAGACTGGGCGGAGGTAGTATATTTTGATGCATTAGCCTAGCATTTGTTAGTGTTTATGCATTTAACCCTTTGGGGTGGGGTAGGTGGGAATTTAATAGGGTATATTAGGTTGTGGACTAGAGACATCGGTTAATGGACCAATGTCTGCAAATACATTGATTTCCAAATCAACATCTGTGTAGATGCGGGTCCAAAATCTGCTTCTCTGCAAATGCTGGGTGGGGCTCCGATAAGCGGAGATGACAATGCAAGGATTAGTCTTTCCACCCATACTGGCGTCTATGCCAAAAAGGGGTAGATGCCAAGGGGATAAGGATATGAAAGAAACTGGCTTCTACCAAGGTGGGCCAAGAAGGGTCCTAGGGGTACAATGCCCCAATTAGGAAGGTTTGGGTAGAATAAATGAGGGATGACAAAATTTGTGTGGTTTGTAGGATAAATTTTCACCACTGGGTTTGAGGGAGTACTGGCCTCCGACGATGGAGCTGGGAGACCAGCTGACTGATGTAGAGTATGGATTAGTATTAGATATAGGGATATACTATGTGTACTAATTTCCTAGGATATGGGTGCATAATGGGATGATGACGGCCTTGGTGGAGAGATGGCACGGTGACACGACGAAATTTCACTTGCCGACTAGAGAGGCTACTATTACATTGTTGGACATATGTTGGACACTTAGAGTACTGATCAGGGGACTAGTACCATAATATTTGTTAGAGGAATATGAGCATTACATGCATTTATCCTTTAGGAGACCGATGGGGAGGATACCTCAAGATTGGACATGGATGTCGTGGCAGGTGACAGTAGATAGGAGATTGAGGAGGGTTTCACTGTACCTAGTGGGTTTGTTAGGAGGTAGGATGTCAGTGGATATTTTAGGGCATGGATTTGGAATGGAATCAGCATGGGTACTAGTAGATATGATATAGCTAGGGATGATCTTCTACTTGGGTTATGTCATACTGGGTTACTTATACCATGATTTACATATGTGTACATACCGCAGGGAGCGCAACATGGGGACAGGTGTGACTTTGCTACTTGTATGGGCTTTGGAGCATATTGTTGTGGTATGACCATTGCGTGTTTGAGAAGATCATTAGCCAAGAGATTTGTACATGTGTTGATACAGGTTTTTGTTGCACTACACTTCATTAGAGCATACAAGATACTGGAGGAGGGTTATAGATGAGATACTGGTTTTCTACTAGACCCCATTCATAGCCTGTGATCTATGGGGCTCTATAGACTGACAAACAAAAGTGGAGGATGACAGAGAGGATTTACTATGCCTCTCATTCATATAGACATATTGTTGGTTGCTAGGGAGGACTATTCATCATATTGAGAGGTACGGGCCATCTCAGGTGATGAGGCAGTTCAACTTACAATAGGATCTGGTGGCAGAGGATAAGTGACATCCTCATGTGATGAGGGAGGTGGGGGTTTGGGATCGGTATAATGATGCACTGACAGTGAGGAACACATGGAGGACACCAACCCTAGTGATGTGGGTTAGGAGGCCATATGGAGATGATGCAAGGATGATTGTAGAGTATGCAGCATGGTGGGCAACCCATATACCTATTAGGCTAATAGATCCAGTATAGTGTGCAACACATGGGAAGTGGATAGGGGAGATGGATATAAATGACAACAATGTAGTGGGGGATTCCCTATAGTCATCAACAATAAGGGAGATGAATGAGAGACTCATCAACACAACAGAGGAGAGTGGGAGCTACGACAAGGGAATAGGTTGGGGCCCCACATGTATAGGTACCATAGGTGTCCTAAGTATAGGAAAAACCACAAGTAGAGGGGCCACTAGTATAGGTACCATAGGTATTAGTAGTAGGAGGTCCATCATAGGTAGCGTATGAAACTCTTGAGGAAGAGTTGTGGAGGGTTAGGGCACTCTTGGAGATGGGGTACTAGGATCACGCAACATGTGGGCTAAGAGAGATAGCTTGCTGACTGAGGTAGGCCGTGTGAAGGGACTGATGGAGACAAAGAGGGTATAGGTGGTGCTAGACACATTATAGAGGATAGTAGACTCAGGAAATTTTACTATAGAAGAGGCAGTGTCAAGAGATGAGATGACACTGATGGGACATGTGGACACCTTGAATCAGTAGGTAGACACCCTTACATCACAGTAGGATGAGGCATGCAGGTGTGCCAAGACTTACTAAGGAGAGAGGTATATATCATGGAAGGAAGTTGTGATAGGGGGTATGGAATAGTTACTGACTGATCCATTCACAACACACACTGATGTTGCTAGGGCAGGTAGAGAGGCAGTGTATTACATGGCCCTATACTTTGAGGCAGTCCCTGAGGACCAATGACAACCTGCATACATAGAGTAGTCACAGTCATAGATAACTAGCAGAGCATCTCATGGATTAATGGGGATGCTACCTCTCCCATGTAGGAAAGATGGGAGAGAGGGTGGACCAACTCAGCTAGCCACATGAGTTACCCTAGTCATGGTGATACACATTTTTGTAGTTTTTGAAGAGATGTATATGTATTAAGGCACTTAGGTGCATTCTAGTGTAGTATGATGATGGACTATATGTACTTTGGACATTTGATATAGTGATGATGGACTTTGAATTATATGATATGTGATGGATTTATGCATTTAGTATTTTATGATGGTTTCTATATGAGATGTGTTTATGATTTTTTTTATATGCATATGAGGATACTGACTCTTATGATGTAGGATGTGGTGTTATGCATTGATATGATTTCTAACTCACTATGATGCAAGATGTGATGTTATGCTTTGATATGATTATCAGCGTATTATGATGCAAGATGTAATGTTATTCTTTGATATGATCATACATTTACATGTTGGATGCGGGATATGCAGGTGAATCTTTATGTTTTTATGATGTTCTTATGATGCAAATGTATAAAATGATGATGGTTGGATGTTTAATGGATTAAATGAACCTACTAATGAATTGGGCTACAAATGAAACTTATACATAAAATGACCCTATAAATGAAATAATGAAATGCACTTCTAAATAACTAAACAAAATGAACTAGATGAAGCTAAGTACATGAAATGACCTAATGAGATGAAAGGAATTAAATGAACAAGAATGAATTATTCCAAATGATCTTAATTCAAAAATGACCATAGATGGATAGAGATGAATATGAGGGGCTTGTTGTTTTGTGTGTATATGTCACCTCAATCGAGGAACTCATTGAGCGAGCTAAAAAGGGGAGGAAATGAGATTTTGATGAAGCGCACTATGAACAGTCATAGGGGAGTTTAGGATAGTGGGATAGGACAAGATGTATAATTTAATAATGGAAATCTTAGGGATTTGGGATAAAATTTTGATTCTATAACGGGTGCGTACAATAGATGGAACACCTAGGGAATTTGGGTTCTGTGATGGAGACTTTTTATTGGTGGCAAATGGATGGATGAGATGGCTGGAGATGATAGTTTTATATATACTAGAATGTTCCACTATGTGTGATGCCTATTTACTAGGTTTTCATCACACATACTTGTCCAAGGCACCTTATTTCCAATTTTTCACTATTGGACAATTTATTTCTTTACTTTTTATATTTTTCAGTTTCAATTTTTTGTTGTTATCATCAAGGTACCTGTTTACCAGGTTTTCCCCAAGGAACTAATTGTTTTAGGGATTTTTATGGATTTTTACAGATGATTGGGGTACACTACTTGGATCAGGCATAAAACTGCTTGAGGCGCATGATATTGATGGGATCATTTAGAGGTTCTCCTTCTATTGTAGACAACTGATATGCCCTTGAGCCAAAGTTTTCTATGACAACATATGGGCCCAACCAAGTGAACTCAAATTTGTCTTTATTTTCTCTTTCTACTTGAACCTTTTGGTTCTCTTTGAGGACTAAATCCCCCACCTGTAATTGTCATGGAAATATTTTATTGTTATAGCTTCTCTTAAGCCTATTTTGATAAACAACGAGGTGATCATAGGCTTTTTGTCTCTTCTCATCTAATAGGTACAGTTATGTGAGCTATACCATGTGGTAGTATTCATTTTTTATCAGTTCTTAAGGGAAATTCATAGTGATGGAAATTTGACCTCAATTGGTAAGATAGTTTCTGCACCATACACAAGTGATTAGGGGGTGGTTTTTGTTAAAGTATGGTAGGAAGTATGGTATGCCCATAAGGTAGGATTGATTTGGAGGTGCCAGTCATGACGAGAATCATTAACATCTTTCTTAAGGATCTTTAGAAGGGTTTTATTATTTTCCTCAGCTTGGTCATTCCCTTGTGGGAAATATGGGCTTGAAAAGTGGTGGTAAATGTGGAATTGGTCACACAGATCTTTCATGTTTTAGTTTTCAAATGGTGTACCATGATCTATGAATATAGTGGATGGAATGCCAAAATGACAGATAATGTGGTAAAGGACAAACTTTGATATTTGGACTCTTGTTGTGTGGGTGAGTGGAATTACTTACACCCATTTTGTGAAGTATTCAGTACCAATGATGATATACTTGTGTCCCAATGAGGATAGGCCTAATCTTACCAACAAGGTCTAATCCCCAACATGAGAATATCCATGGAGGCGTGATGGGATGTAGATCTTGCACCAAGGCATGAATCATATTGGCATGTTGCTGACATGGTAAGTATTTCTTCACAAACTCACAAGTATCATGTTCCATTGTGGGCCAATAGTATTATTCCTTGACAATTTTCTTAGCTAAGACCATGCCACTCATGTGGGCACCAAAAATTCCAATGTGTGCTTTGTATAATGCTAGGGCAGCCTCGTTTGAGTCTAAATATCTAGAGAGAATGTTGTGATATCCTCGACGATATAGGGTGTTGGCTACAAGAGTGTAGCCGGATGCTCTGCGGATAAGATTTTTGCATTGGGTATTTGTGAGGTGGGGGGATATAATATCATTTTTTAGATAAGTGTGGATGTCATGGTACCATGGGGCCTAGGGACCAACCAAGACACACACCATTTCAGAATTGATGTTTTTGTAAGAAAGTTCATGGAGCTACTCAACCAATAATTCATACTATATAGGATCTCGGGGAATTTCTAGAAGGGATCCGATGGTAACCATTTCATCTGTTGCTTTGTTCTCTAATTGGGACCTGTGTGATCTATAAGTTTAGGAAGTTCTCTTTCATTTTTTCTATCAATTCTTTGTAGGGTATAAACTTATCATCTTTTGTCTATAATTCATCTAGCACTTTCTTTATAATGAGTTATGAAACTCTGAATACTTGTAGTTCTATGATACTCCATTGAATGGTCATTTTTAACCCGAAGATGAGTGCTTCATAATCTGCAATGTTATTGGTGCAAGGAAATAAAAATTTTAATTATTTAGGAATATAGCTACCTTGAGGGGTGAAAAAGAGGATTTATGCCCCTAACCTATGAGTTGTATAGGATCCATCAAAATAAAGCTTCCATGTATGTTTTTTTTCAACCATAAAGGTTTTCATCGATAAATTCCATGACTAAGGGATACGTATCTACTAGTGGTGCTTATGCCAACTGATCTACAATGACTTGTCCTTTGATTTCCTTTCTATCCATATATTGAATATCAAATTCACTTAGGAGCATTACCCATTTATCCATGCGGCCTATGAGAGTAGTTTTAGATAGTAGATAAATGAGAGGATCTACTTTGGATATGAGCCTTACAGTGTGACCGAGCATATAATGCCAGAGATTTTGAGTGGTGAAGACCACTGTTAGGCATGCCTTTTCCATGGGTGAGTAATCAAGTCATATCTCACAAGTGTTCGGCTAATGTAGTAGATAACTCTTTCTTTTCCATTTTCATTGAGTTGAACAAGAAGTGCCCCTAGTGTTGTTGTAGTTGCAGATATGTACAAAATGACCAGTCTTCCAGGAGTTTTTGGTAACAGAATGGGAAGATTAGTGAATTATTCTTTAATATTTTCAAATATTCTCTGACATAAGGGATCTCATTTGAAATTGGTGTCCTTGCGTAATAAATTGATGAAAGGTTGACATTTATTAGCAAGTTGTGAGATGAGACAATGGACAGATCGCAACTTTCCTTGAAGGTTGCATAATTGCTTGAGTATTTTTGGTGGAGGCGTTTCCATTGTGTCCCTGACTTTCTTTGGATCAATCTCTATGCCTCATCTTGATACTATGAATCCCAAGAGTTTTCCAAATGTAGCTCTAAAGACGCACTTCTTTGGGTTAATCTTTAAGCCATAATGATGGAGGTGATCAAATACACATTCCATCACATCTAGGTGATTTGACCTTGTTCTTAATTTTGCAGGGATATTGTCCACATAATCTTCAAGGATCTTGTGAATCATGTCATGGAATATAATAGTCATGGACCATTGATATGTGGCCTTGCATTATTTAAACCAAAAGGCATCATATTTTAGCCGAAGGTACCCTAGGGGGCTGTGAATGTTGTCTTATGTTGATCTTCTTCTATAATGTGTATCTGATTATATCCAAAGAAACTATCAATGAGTGATACAATCTCATGTCCAGTTGTGAGGTCAATGATCATGTCAATGTTTGGTAAGGGGAAATCATATTTAGGACACGTCTTGTTGAGGTCTCAAAAATTTATACATATTCTAATTTCTCCGCTTGGCTTAGAGATAGGAACCATGTTGGAAATCCATTCAGAGTAATCAATAGAACGTATGATCTTAGAATATAATATTTTTTCCAATTCTACTTTTACTAGTAAGGCCACCTTGGAGTGCATCTAGCAAAGTTTTTTCTTGACCAGTTTGACATTTGGATCTATCACAAGAAGGCGCGTCACTAGGTTAGGATCCAACCTGGGCATGTGAGATTAAAACCATGCAAAGTTAAGTGTAGCTTCCTAGAGGAATGTGGTGAGACATATTTTTTCAACCTCTGATAATGATGTTGCAATGTATGTGATTCTTGGACGTTATTTTGTTCCCAGATTGACGAGTTTAGTTTCTTCAAATAGAATAGATGAATTTTATAGCATGTAATAATGAATAAGGGGATGAGGAGAGTCTTCATCCCCTGGCACCTCTGAGAGGTTTTCACCAAGGGATATGCCCTTTTTTTTTACTTTTTTGGAGTCATAAAATTCCCCAAAGAGTTTTTCACTAGGATACCACTAGATGTTGATAAGTGGCCTGCAAGTGCCTGAAATTGGGTGGGGTCAATGTCATTTGGTACACATGATTCTTGCAAGGCCTTATTGAGGATCTTCTAGTAGATGGGTGAGATGCAAAGGCTAGGAGATCTAAAATGGATATTTGTGCGGGTGTATTTCCAAGGTGTTCCAAGATGTTATATTATGCACTGGAGGATGAAGAAGTAGTTGTACCTACGACAGAGATTCTTCCTTGACATGTGGTAATTGTACATTGATTATATATGCCTTTGACATGTATCACATTGACCACAGACTGAACCTGGGAGATACGACCGATGAACTTATCATAGTTGATATAGGTAGTGGTGCAATCTTTTCCACAGACCTGATCCCATTTTTTACCTTTTTCTTGGTTCGGGGGTGGATTGGGCTTAGCAGGTCCTTTGCAAGTGTTGTGTTCAGGAAACACATTTTGGTATATCTGGAGGTTTGCATTAGCTGATGTCCATGATAAAGGATCCACTGTGACTTCTTCTCAATATAGAGATCCTAGATTTAGTGTTTTAGCTTCATGCACTTTATGGTGGCGTGTCCCTTAACACAGTGGTAGTCACAATACTTGTTGTATTTATACCAAGCAAGTTTGGGAGTATACTCATCAAATGGTTGAGTCTGCGAGTACACAATCAGATTGGCCTTGGTCATTATTTTGAAGATGACACCCAAGGGTTCACCTAAAGGGGTGAGCATGCATTTCTGAGTATTTTGGACTTGAGGCTTCAACTGTCCTTGAGGGACTGATATATAATTTGTTTGATTGGCCATGGTTTGGCACACAAATAGTTGCATTTGTTGTGGTTTAGCCACAACTATTTGGACATGCTTGGTGTTTGTGGTACCATCAATTACTGTACTTTTATTCTTGTTCCAATAACGTAAATAATCATTGTTTGTCCTTTCATGTTGTGTTTCCTTATAGTGATTGATGGTACCATCATCTAGAAATCCCTTCTTGAGGTCCATTCCCTTTCCTCTAATCTCTTGATATGTTTGTAGAAAATTCATGTGTATGTGATGGGCTAGCTTAGGGTGAAAATTATTGATGGCTATCTTTGTCAAAAAAAAATTAGGGGGTTGATATAATAGTCTCATAGTGAGTCCTTGTCATCATTGAAGGTAATCTACTAAGCTTTATCCTCCCTTCTATTTAGAACTGCATAGATCCAAGAGAGATAGTTCACTCTCAATTTTGTGTGCATATTGTAATACAAATTTCTTGGATAACTCTAAAAATGTCATTATTGTACCATAAGGAATCTTGTAAAACCACTCAAGAACCATCCCTCCCAAGATTTTATAGAAGAGGCACATGAGATAGTTTTCACTATAGGTAACCTCTTTGCAAGCCATGTAGAATTCCTTGACATGACTGACGGGATCTCCCTTCCCCTTATATTTATCAAATTTGGGTATTTCAAAGTGCTTGAGGAAGGGGATTGTTTTGATTGAGTGGTCAAACATATAAGGACATACTTCCTCAAACTTGAAGGTCTTTCTTTCAGTCCCTGGTCGAAGCTCCTTAAGAGCGTTCCTCATTTATTCCCATTATGAGTTGATAGGTGATGGAGTGGGTACCCTATTACATTAGATCCTTGTGCTTGATAGGGGTCAAATGGTATTGGGGAATATGGAGGGTTTTGTGGGGGATAATGAGGAGTATGGTAAGGAGATTGGTTGGCTGCATAAGTGGGTTGCGATAGGGGTAGTGACTATTTTTGTTGGGTGTAATGTTTCTCAGAGATCGGAGCTAAGGTTTTTTGTGGTTTTGAAGGTTTTTGATAGAGGATTTTTGCATGTTGTGGTGCTTGGTAGGTCAAGAAAGCATAGATTTTCCTATATAGGTTGGTTTGGCGCTAGCACTACCATAGGATGGATAGGTGTTCTATGGGTTTATCCTTCTGGAGGGGGGTGGGGTAGTTAATGTGTGTGGAAGTACTTGGTTGTTGGGGAGGTGGAATAGTTTGTGTTACTTTAAATTGCGGCATGAATAGGTAATTAGTGAATGTGGGTTGTTGAGGTTGTGCTAGTTGTGTAAAGGGATTGAAGAATTGTTGTTGCACTTGGGAGGTAGGAGGGTTTTTGATGTGTGAATGGACTCCAAGGGATTTTAAAGATGCCTGGGAACAATGCCAAGTGGATGATGCAAATGCTTCTGAGGTTTAAGTGGCTTGGTAAGCTTGTTGTGAAGAAGGTACATTGGGTTGTGTTTGGATGTTGGGTTGGGGTGCCAAAGCACTTTGGGATGGCACTTTTGGTTGGGCGTGGAATGTAGGACCTTGAGGAAAAATAGTTGGTTGAAGGCTCCGTAGGTGGAATTCCTATGGTGAATTGTGGCTACTGCTACTATGGTGGAGGAATGGGGGGAGTTAATGATTTTGTTATGGAAGTGGTCATGGCTTGTGCAACTAGTGGCTGTGAGATGATTGGTTGGGTAGAAATAGGTTGGGTAGTAGCTAATTAGTTAATGGTAGGTTGTGTGGCTTGGGTAGCAGCGTGTTGGGTTAGTTGAGATGTTGGAGGTTGAGGAAGATTAGAAGATGAAGATCCCATAATGGAGAAGGGGGTTTATTTTTTTGTAGTGTGCATTATGGGTTGGGTGGTGGTTGGTTAGAGTAAGTGGGGTATAACTGAGGTGATATGGGATGTTCTTAGGCTCGGATCAAAAATTTCTTCCAATACAGGCTAAAACATGTTGGTTGTGATATGTATGGGATGTGTTATATTGAGTGGTCAGAGTCTAGGTGGGATAAGAATACCCTCACACTAAAGTTAGAAAGAATGGTAGTGCTATTATAGCCTATGATGGCACTAACCATGTGTGTATGTCTGGGGTGATTCATGAAAGCTTCCATGGAGCTAGTGGTAGGGACCTCATCTAGATCATCCCATACATGTTTAATTTGTACTTGGTGTCAGGGGTCAAAGGATACCATGGCATTGTTAGGATCCATTGTTGGGTTGGACAAGCTTAGAGGAAAGATTAGGATCCATATCCTTCCTCTTCTATGAATGATTTTCAAGTGGCATGAAATGAATGACCTAAAATATATGAAGAGTCATGAATACAGATGGAACTAAGTCAATGTGTTCAAGGATGATGATGATGTGAGACTTAGGAATTGATATGAAAATGTATGGAAGATACCTAAGGAAGATGGTGATGACACAAACTGATGAGGATGTTCTAGGGACTTAAGGGATGAATTTGTGTTAAAAAAAAAGGCATGAGTTTCTTTTCCTAACGTGGGCTCAAATAGATGTGATTTGTCAACCTAAGACAAACTTGTGGTCTTTCAAAAGACAGGATTCTCTGTTAATGCACACCAACCTTTGGATCAAGGTGATAAGGTAACAAGGAGAAACTAAGATACCCTAGACAATGCTTAGTCAAGGAGTAAAGATAAGGGATGATTTTGATAAGATGTAGGCTATAAGAAACTCATAAGGATGTGACACCAAGGGATATTTTTTATTTTCTTCGGATGTTGACTCAGATATTGTATGAGATTTGATTGATTGGATAGTGCTTACCTAAAGGGGATGAATAAGGATGACCCTAAAATGTGATGGGGTGGATGAGAGATTTGGGATGAAGAAGAGTGAATGGACAGGTTTGTGATGTGCCAACTAGTTGTATCTCTCAAATTTGACAAAGGCGTGGTTTAAATTATACATACCCATAAAACATGATACTTTGTTGTTGAGAGGGTCTTGTCATATTTCTTGATTCAAATGGGAACATTCAATTTTTGTGAAAGCGTATCTAAAGACAATCCAACTAGGGACAAAGAAACCTTGAAGGATACAAGCAATTATGACCCATTTGATTGATAGGCAATTGTGATAGCGCAACATTTATGTTCAAGTGATTCCTTCAAGTCGCCAATATTTTCATAGTTTGAAGACACTCAAGCAATACCTACCTAAGGAAATTGGCTTAGCCTTGAAAATCCTTTTTCTCACAAACTTAGGCACACACACAATAGCTAAATAGAATATGGTCATCACCAAGCACGCAATGGCTCCAGTCATGATTTTATATTAGCCGACTCCAAATGCTCAAGGTGGCACGAATGTGTGACAATCTTAGGGAGGTTACTATCCTCCTTGAACAAAGATTATCAAGATTTTAGAGGTGATTCAGGTAGGTTCCTACTCTAGGGTTCTTAGTAAGGTTCTCCATTCAAGTACATCATTTGTATCTGCACAAGCATGATTGAGGCATATAGCCCCACAAAGAACCTTAGCATGAGTAGTCACATAAATGTGATTGAGACCCTAAGGCCCTACTATGTATTAGGTGAGATCCAAGTGTAGGCTCAAATGGTGCCCGACTTCTGAGGCTTTAACCCCAAGAATTAAATTTGATTAACATGAGTTGGAGTGGTGTGGCTTACACCTCATTCTCACGTGGGTCATTCGCAGGAGCTTTTTACCTCAACCGACAGGCTCATCTAAAGGATTAACCTGAAAAGCATGAATTCACTGGAAATGAAAGGAGTCTATATTTCTGATTTTCCCACAAAGGGGAAAAGAGCATACTCTCCTATCCAATATTATTTTCTCCCAGACACACAAAACATGTGGTTAATTCCCAAAGAAGGATTACTTTCCTAAGACAAATCAAACATGTCAAGGTTTTTTATCTTCCCAAAAGCAAGAGAGCATATTCCCCTAATGCTTGATTTGACTCACATAAGGAATCACCTACTTAAGCTATGTTCCTAGATAAACACTAAGAATCATGATCATTTGGTTGATGTGAACTTAGGCAACCTGCAAAACACGATTTGAGTAGTTTCAAATTATGTTCTTTTACAAGAAGGCTGCAAGGAGATTAGTTAGTAGTTTCCCAAGTGTCTTAGTGACAAGTGTTCCAAATCAAACAAAATAACCCAAAAAGAGTTGTTATTAGTAACAAAAATTATGTGGACTGGGCGTGGATGCTGATTACAGGAAGAAACATCAATTTGATTAGCAACAATAATCATGGGATTAGCAGAAATAAGACATAAACATAAAAATAATGTAATACCTACGGAGATGTTAGTTCAAGGTAGAGATGCCAAATGGCGGTTCAGGCAGAATCACTATATGTGCAGACATCTATTTAGCCTCCAAATATAAAAAGGCCCAAAACAAGAAAAGTTTTCTCTTTTTCTAGTAGATGTTTGATAAAATCTTGAATGTTAGAATCTCAAAATTGTTAGGCAAAGGTTACTTCTAGTTCTTTTATGATGAAATGTTAATCAGGAATGATTTTGACATTAGGACCCCTTAGAAAAGTCACTATCTCCTAAAAAGTGAATGTAGAAGTTTCAAAACACACTAAACGTGCCAAAAAACCCTACAAATAACAAGAAGTTAGTCTCAAGATTTATCCAAAATATCCCAAGCCAGAGATGCCAGTTTAGGTTGGAGACATTGAACATTGATAGACTATGCAGATGATGATTTAATAGACTTTTGTGCAAATGCCTCTGTGCAAAATGGAGACGATGATCCATGAACTCAACGTGTTTTCAAGGAAAATGGTGTAAATTTTGATAAATATAAGGGACATAGGTCCCACCAGATATGCCAAAATGTGTTTGGGGAAATATTCAATATGTTGGGAGAAAGCTTAAACATGCAAAAATTAGTGGGTTAGCACATATAAAAGATTAAAAGCATGAATAAACTTGATACAACAAAAAATCATGCATAACATCAGATAGAGCTATAAACAAGTGAACTCATAAAGGATTGTTTGATTTTCTCTCTTTTGGAAATGTGGGTGTGCTCTGTCTCAAAAATACAAAATGTATAATCCCTAAGTGATTTTCTTGCTTGATTGTGAATGCAACTACAAATGCAAAGCTAATGGATGAAGGAAGAGCTCAAGAACTAGTATTGAAGAAATGAGTCTCAAGATTCCCACAATGAATATTAAGCTAAGATGAGATGCAATGCAAGATTAAAACTAGATTCATTTGCTAATTATCCTAACATTTTATATCTAATTGATTAATATTTGAAAACATGAAACAACTATGAAATTCTAGAGCTATTCTAGCATGATAATAATACAAAAATAAGAGATGATTTTCAAGGAGAAAGGTCTCCTATTTATAGATTTTTGGAGGGAAGGGAAGGGCTTGGATGAGGTGGCATCTATGTGGCATCCACATAGGAGCCACATAAGGGACACATAGTCTAGAGGAGATGGTTGCAAAAATTCATCAAAGAGCCTTTAAGGCATTATGAGGCTCAAAGTTTCTCCCAAATGTATAAGCAACCTTGGGGAAATATGTGGGGTACAAGAAGCTGGTTGCATTTAAGGAAGTTGGGTGGATTTCTTGGGATGGGTTGCTCACACATGTATGAGTAATCCATTAGCACTAAATGGGTTATGCATCACCTTCTAATTGTGATTAGTGGATATTTAAGTGAGAAGGTAGGTTTAGAAAGTCGGATAGTAGGAGTAGGGTAGGATTCTATGTTGGGTTTGGATTGATATTCATAAACTTGAACTAAACATAGTTTAGAAGAATTAGGAGTGTGAGGAATTTTAATAAATATAAATTTATTAAAAAGGGGTTTTGTGAGGAAAATGTATTGAATTGAAATACATTGGGATAGTATTTTAAATTACATTTAAATACTAAAATGGAAAACTATTTAATTGAATAAATTAAATAGTTAGATGAAAAAAAAATCTATTTATTATTTATAGGAGTTATTAACTTAATTAATGTTTAGACATCTACAAGAGGTTATAAAGATTGGATAATTTGGTACATTACATATCCCCCCTCTCACCCATATGATCTTAGGACTAACAATTGGTATCATATCTTTGGTCCTCTTTTGTGGTGAAGCTTAATAGCTTGGGGTAAAGATCTGAAGATGAGGAGAAAGGAAGGTCCTAAATTCACAAGAGAGAACTACTTAGTTTGGTGTGGTCAGATGAAGCTCTATATTAAAGGTATCAGTGATCAATATTGGGATCATGTGGTAAATAGATACATTGTCACTTTAGGAACCCTAATTTTAGATCAATTAAATGTAATACAAGAACATTCTACTAGTATGGAAGCTATTGCTAGTACTCTTTCAAATGCAAAATTTATTGATGTCAAAGACTTGGATATTGCTAATGAGATGTGGGAGAAGTTGAGGATTTTCCATGGTGGAGCTCCACATGTGCAGAAGGAAAAGGTTGATATTTTGAAAGGAAAATATGATGATCTGAGGATGCAATAAAATGAGAACATTGAGCAATACAGTTAGAGAATCAAGGAACTTGTTGCTTCTATCTGAGGTGTTGGTGGTAATCTTCCTCAGGAGGATGTGGTAAGAAAAAATTTAAGAACTCTATTGCCCCATTATGCTAATAGGTTTTCATTTATTAAAGAGCTCAGATCTCTAGGAACTTTTACTATTAGTCTTGATGCATTGATAGGGAAATTAACTGCATTTGAGTTACGCAATTATGATAATAGTATGCCAAAAGTTGAAGTTTCTTTCAAGTCATCATTGACTTTTGCACCATCTAGGAAAGGAAAGGAGATATCTAATAGTTCTTTAGCATGTTACTCTAATGATTATGAATCTATCTTTTCTGAAGAAAGAGAATAGGAAGAACTCAAAGCTCTATTTGCTAGAAGAGTGCCTAGAGGAAAAGTTAAATATAAGGGTAATTTTCCTTTGAAGTTATTTGCATATGATAAAATTGGTAATATTTCCTCTAGATGCCCTGACAATCATAAGAAGGAGAAACCAAGAGGATTCAAGGATAAGAACAAGAAAGCATGCTACCTAGCTGAGGAAGGTGTTACCAATGAGGAATCTAATGGAAGAGATGAAGAGTAAATTGTGTTTGTTATAGTAAAGGAAGAACCCTTAGAAGAAAGTGAGAAATATTTGGTTTCTACCATGAATCACAGTGGTAACTAGATTATTGACAGTGGTTTAATCATCACATGAATGGTGATAAAAGAAAATTCATAAAGTTGGAAGAATGTGATGGAGGCTTGGTAAGATTTGGGAATGATGCTCCATGTTTGGTGAAAGGTAAAGGATCTATTACTTTGAATGATAACAATATCTATAATTATGTTTATTGGTTTGATGATCTGAGGATACAATTTCTTAAGTGTTTCTTAGTTGAATAACAAAGGTTTCATATTGGATTTCAATGGAGGTATATGCAGGATTATTGGGAAATTAGGAGAACTAATTGCTACCAGTGAACAAAGTAGAGGTAACTTGTTCCATCTGAATTCTACTACTAATATTTTTCTAATTACTAAGGTTAAATAATGTTGGTCATAGCATAAGATTTTTTTTCATGTAAATTTTGATAGCCTGATGAAAGTTGGTAGGATGAAGATAGTGAGAGGTTTTCCTAACCTAGTGAAACCAAACAATGTAATGTTCAAAGAAAGTCAGCTTAGGAAGCTAATTAGTTCTAGTTTCATCAGTAGAAATTATTCTTCTAAAAATATTTTAGATCTAGCTCATACCAATATTTGTGGTCCAATGAGAACTAAGAGTTACAATGGTGATAGATATTTCATGTTTCTTGTTGATGATTATTCTAGAATGGTGTGGGTTATATTTTAAGAGACAAAATGGAACATTTTCACATGTTTAAGATTTACAAAGCTAGAGTTGAGAAGGAGACTGGTAAGACCCTAAAATATCTTAGATCTGACACAGGAGGTGATTTTACTTCACACGAGTTTACTACATATTGTGATTACGGGGAATTAAAATGAAGTTGTCAGCTCTTAGAATACCTCAGCAAAATGGTATTGTTAAAAGAAGAAATAGGCCTATTGTTGATTGTACCAGGACATTAATGATTCAAAAAGGTGTTGCACAAACATTTTGGAGAGAAGTGGTGAGAATTTTAATTTACAATTAGAACAAAATTCATTTGAAGAAAGGTAAAAACAAAACTCCCTATGAACTATGGTATGGTAGATCACCATTTGTGAGTTATTTCAAAAAAATTGGGAGTAGATGTTATACAAAAAGAGATGAAAATATAGGAAAGTTTGACCCTAGAAGTGATGAGGGGATATTCTTAGGACACTCCTCTAAGATAAAATCCTACAAGTGTTTGAACAAACAAACAAAAAAAGATAGTGGAAAGTGCTAGTGTAAGAATAGATGAATGTTTTGAGAAAAATGATGAAACTAGAAAGAAGGAAGTAGAAGACTATCATGGGTTTGTATATGTACAACCAGTGGATAAAGACACTAAAAAATAACCTATGGAGAGACAGGTAATTAAACAGGAACTGATACAAGTGGTTGGAGAAACTCCTAGAACTGAACCAGTATTGCCTAAATATATAAATTTGAATCACTCCCCTGATCAAATTATTGGTGACATAAATGTTGGTGTGTTAACAAGAAGGAAGGAAAGAGGAGGTACTTGTCTATTATCTAAATTTCAGCCAAACAAATCTAAAGATGCATTGAAATATGAAGATTGGGTGCAATCTATGGAAGATGAATTGGAGCATATTGAGAAGAATAATACCTAGACATTAGTGCCCAGACCGATGGACAAGAATGTTATTGGTACTAAGTGGATTTTCAAAAACAAGATGAATGAGATAGGTGAAGTGGTAAGGAAAAAGGCAAGATTGGTGTGCAAAGGATATACATGGGAGAAAGGCCTAGAGTATGGTGAAACATTTGCATGTGTGACCAGACTTGAAGGTGTAAGGATATTGCTTGCATATAAATCTTATAAAGGATTCAAGGTATATCAAATAGATGTTAAGTCATATTTTCTTAATGGTATCTTGGAAGAAGTATACATTGAACAACCTAAAGGATTTTCTAATTCAGAAGGTAAGAACATGGTGTGCAAATTACAGAAAGCTTTGTATTGATTGAAACAAGCACCTAGAGCATAGTATGAGAGATTGCATTCATATCTTATTCAAATTAGTTTCATCAAGACTAATGATAACAGTAATGTGTATTTGAAGATTGAGAAATATGAAAGATTGTTGATTGTAGAGATATTTGTAGATCATATCATTTTTGGTGGCAATGAAGAGATGAGAAGATTATTTGTAGATATAATGAGGAAAGAATTCAAGATGTCTATGATCGGTGAGATCAAATTCTTCATTGGATTGAAGGTTCAACAAATGAAGAATGGTATCTATGTAAGTCAATCCAAATATGTAAGGGAAATATTGAAGACTTTTGGGTTAGAAGACTCAAAACCGGTTGGTACCCCTAGGGTAACCGGTTACAAATTATCAAAGGAAGATTAATCTAAAGAGGTGGATGAGACACTTTATAGGTCCATGATCGGTAAACTATATGGTATGGACCAAACATAGCACAAGCAGTTGGATTAGAGGAAATATTTTATTATAATCCTAAGGAATTGTATTTGGTTGCAGTAAAGAGAATCTTTAGATATCTTAAGGGAACTAAAGATTATGGTCTATATGGTATGGACATAAATCTGATTTATCTTTGAATGTGTTTACTGATGCTGATTGGGAAAGTAATGTTGATGATAGAAAGAGAAAAAATGGAGGTGCATTCTTTCTTGGTGAGAGGCTTGTATCCTAGAAAATTAAGAAGAATAACTATATATCTCAATAAACACCTGAAGCTGAGTATGTTGATGCTGCAATTAATTGTACATAGGTAGCTTGGATCAAGAATATTTTGGAAGGAATTTGGGAGAAGGTGTTAGAAACACTGAGAGGGAGGGGGGGTGAATCAGTGTTTATCTACTTATTATATTTCATCCAATTAAACATATATCAAATGTGCATCCAAAGAAACATAAAATAAGAACACATAACACATGATATGATTATGGAGAACCTTGATCAGAGGAAAACTCCAGTGGGGATTAGTACCCACAAAATATTGTACTAGGTATAATGAACCTGTTAAAGTTCCTTTGCCATGTTAGAAGCAGTCTTTACAAATTGAGTACAATGACCTGGTTAAAGGTCAGACCCTGTTAGGAGTCTTTTAAAAAACCCTGTTAGGGGTGTATGGCTCACTGCCCAAATAATATGAAGGCTACAACCCTCTGAATGTTGATATGCACTATATCAAAAATGAACTATTGTAGTGACACTGTTGTCTGATCAGTTCCGTGTATGTATGGATGCTCTTACTTCTTTAAAGAGCTATATCATCTTCTAAATTCATTATATTTTCCCTTTGCAACTTCTTCTTACACAATAATTGACACTTGTAATATATCTTTACATTACATACTTATATCTTCAAATCTGAATAGGCGCGACCCAAAATAAATCCCTAGTCGACCCTAAAACAAAATATACAATGCTTCCGAACAAGTCGGCCTAAGCGTGTTTACTACAACATTAATTACATTAATACAAACTTATAACTAAAGGCTCTTAGCCATTACATTATAAAATCATACACGCTGATCAAAATTGTAGTCGGCTTCCATGCTCTGTTTCCTGGACTGCAGGTCTACTAATCTGTATGTAACTTTTTCGTACTGATGTTCTGTACTTAGCGCATTTGGATCTAGCATGTATATACACCATAGAGTATATATAAAAAAACACATGTTCTGGTGTGATCTCTAACACGTGCGCTGATGTGCTGATCTTTGTATCTCTCTGTCTGTCCTATTTTCTGTACTTAGTCATTTTATCTTCTAAGTTATCTTTGACAGAAACTTAGTATGACTTTGTTGC